>OY992887.1:15294425-15529425 GCA_963921405.1 Cepaea hortensis | reverse complement strand
AATTGTATAGTAAATGATAAATGGAGTAAACTTAAGGAAACTATTTATAAAACAGCGGTAGGGGTTTACGGCACTGTGGATCATAAGAGGCAGGACTGGTTTGCGGCAAACAGCCAGATACTGCAGCCCTTGATTGATAAAAAGAAGATAGCTCTCTTAAGAAACAAGGAAAGACCAACGCGTAACACTCTGAGTGAGCTGAAGCAAGCGAGGAAGGATGTACAAAAGGCTGCCAGGCAGTGTGCGAATGACTATTGGATCAAGTTATGTGAGTCCATTCAAATCGCAAGTGATAAGGGAAACATCAGAAGCATGTATGAAGGGATAAAGAAAGCCTGTGGTCCAATGATCAAAAGAAGTGCACCGCTGAAAACCTTGACTGGAGAAATCATCACTGATAAGAAACAGCAGATGGAGAGATGGGTCGAGCACTATTTAGAGCTTTACTCAAGTGAGACCAAGCTAGCGGATGATGCCCTCAACGCCATAGAGGCCCTGCCAACTCTTGACCACCTGGACACACTTCCCACTATAACAGAAGTTAAGTGTGCTATAAATGAGCTTGCATCTGGCAAGGCTCCAGGTAAGGATGGGATTCCAATAGAGGTAATCAGGAGTGGGCAAGACACACTCGCTCTACAGATCCACCAGCTAATAGAGCTATGCTGGCGAGAAGGACAAGTCCCACAGGATTTCAAAGATTCAAACATCATAACGCTGTACAAGAACAAGGGAGATCGGAGCGACTGAAACAACTATAGGGGTATCTCACTTCTGTGTATTGTTGGGAAAGTATTTGCCAGAATTGTCCTGCACAGACTTCAAGTCCTGGGAGATCAAGTCTACCCCGAATCACAGTGCGGCTTCCGTCAGAACCGGTCTACCATTGATATGATATTCTCATTGCGACAGATGCAAGAAAAATGCCGGGAACAAAATCAGCCACTGTTTATTGCCTTCATCGACCTCACAAAGGCATTCAATTTGGTCAGTCGTGAGGGTCTGTTCAAAGCACTAAAGAAGATTGGCTGCCCACCAACTCTTCTGTCCATTGTGGAATCATTCCACACAGGCATGAAGGGTATAATCAAGTTTGATGGCTCAACTTCAGAAGAGTTTGAAATCAAGAGTGGAGTTAAGCAAGGTTGTGTACTAGCCCCCCACCCTCTTTGGGATATACTTTTCACTTCTACTGAAATATGCCTTTCGTGATCAGGATGACGGTATATACATTCACTCACGCTCAGATGGTGGCCTCTATAATGCTCAGAGATGGAAGGCCAAGACCAAAATTAGCAGGGTACTAATCAGAGAGTTGCTTTTTGCGGATGATGCTGCGATTACAACACACTCTGAGGAAGAATTACAACATCTACTATCTGCATTCTCCAATGCTTGTTCTGAATTTGGTTTAACAATTAACAAAAAGAAGACACAGATTATGTCACAAGGTGCACATGGTGTACCATCAATCTTTATTGACGATGCCGAACTAGAGATAGTAGACCATTTTACATATCTAGGATCAGAGGTAAATAGCAAATTATCCCTCGATCAGGAAATCAACATCAGGATAGGCAAGGCAGCAACAACAATGAACATGTTAGCAAAAAGAGTCTGGGAGAACAGGAAGCTTACTGCCAAAACAAAAGTCCTCGTCTACAAACCTGTGTCCTTAGTACTCTTCTTTATGGCAGTGAAACCTGGACAACTTACTCACGCCAAGAGAAACGTTTAAACAGCTTTCATATGCGGTGTCTGCGAAGAATACTTGGTATTAAGTGGCAAGACAAAATCACAAATACTGAAGTATTGGAAAGATCAGGTTGTGTGACGGTGTATTCCATGCTCAGTCTTCGTAGACTTAGATGGATAGGACACGTTAGGAGGATGGATGATGGTAGAATACCAAAGGACATCTTTTTTGGTGAATTACAGACGGGTAGGAGATCTCGGGGTCGGCCTCTACTACGAGACAAAGATGTGTGCAAGCGGGACATGATTGATACAGGCATTGATAATGCACATTGGGAGCACATCGCCGCTGAACGTGTTGCATGGAGGGCAACTATCAGAAATGGAATAAAGACAAAGGAGAAAATGATTGCAGATAAAGCACACACAGAGCGTGAGAGACGTAAGATGGTGCAAAATGGTGGAAATGACCATGTTTTCACATGCACCTACTGTGGGCAAACATTTGCAGCAAGAATTGGCCTTACCAGCCACACTCGCCACCGCCATGGATCGTAGTTATTAAGCCTTTTTGAAGCACAATGTACCAAACTCTCGTCTGTCAAGACGGAAAGTTGCCAATGTATATGTATATATATATATATATATATATATATATATATATATATATATATATATATATATATATATATATAGAGAGAGAGAGAGAGAGAGAGAGAGAGAGAGTGTGTGTGTGGTGTGTGGTGTGTGTGTGTGAGAGAGAGAGAGAGAGAGAGAGAGAGAGAGAGAGAGAGAGAGAGAGAGAGATCATAAAAGAGTGAGAGAAATGGTGAAAGACAGCCACAGTGTCAGAGTTAGAGAAATGGTGAAAGACAGCGACAGTGAGAGAAATGGTGAAAGACAATGACAGTGTCAGAATTAGAGAAATGGTGACAGTGTCAGAGTGAGACAGACGGTGATAAAGTATCCAGGATAATATGAGAGAGAATAATAGAAATATGGAAGGACAATCTGAATGATGTTGACTGTGAAAGACATGACAGACCCAGCCCCTCCCAGCCAATCAACATGCATTGAGTAGAGGCATGCATAATGAAAACCAGCATGCGACACAGATACTCACATCCACACTCTTCTTGGCTACAATAACTGGAGAGGCTGGATGTTTAAGGGCAGCAGTCGAGGAAACTGATGAAGTCAGCACAGCCAAGGGGTCTACAAAGGTCGGCTATAAGCAAGCAATCAAGCAAGCACGTGAAAACATCACAGGCACAGCAAAGACAATAATATACACATGCATACAGCATGCTCAAATGCATATACTTCTTTTTCCTTCCTGCAATATTTGATTGCTTTGGATGTTATTGTGTTTTGCCTTTCTGCGGCACACCCAATTTCTTGACATCTGTTGACCGGGTTAGCCTACCAAGGTAGTTTTTTTAGGGTATTTCATAGCCTCAGAGTGATGAGATCTTTGCTCTTCTGTCTACAGGTGGTACTCTCCAACAAACCCATCCAGAAAGGCTGCATGTAGGCTGGTCAGCCCTCAAGTGAAATGGGAAGAACATGCGCATTCCTGGCCATCAGAGGAGGCTACCATAAATGCAGGGCTGATATGATGCTCTGGTACTGGGCTCACTTAAGGGATTGTCACTTCCTTCATATGATTTCTGAGCCTCATGTTCATCAGAGGCCGTGCCTTTAGAGACCACTAGGATGAATTCCGTAGATTTGGCACTTTGGTGTGGTCCATACAATGAGTGGTTCCATATCTCAGCACAATGCCAACAGCTATAAGAGTACTTTGATGTTTGTTTCCAGGATCAAGGGTTGGTGAGTGCCTTCCGTGTTGATTAACATGTAAAGCAACATGTTCCAAGCAGAGCACTGGAACCCTGGAAAAACATGCAGAGCGCTGGAACCCTGGAAAAACATGCAGAGCACTGCATCCTGGAAAAACATGCAGAGCACTGGACCCTGCAAAAACATGCAGAGCACTGGACCCTGCAAAAACATGCAGAGCACTGGACCCTGCCAAAACATGCAGAGCACTGGACCCTGCCAAAACATGCAGAGCACTGGACCCTGCAAAAACATGCAGAGCACTGCATCCTGGAAAAACATGCAGAGCACTGGACCCTGCAAAAACATGCAGAGCACTGCATCCTGGAAAAACATGCAGAGCACTGGACCCTGCAAAAACATGCAGAGCACTGGACCCTGGAAAAACATGCAGAGCAACAATTTCCCTGTTTCCCTTGGAGGGTGGGCAGGCTCTGGACATCCAAGAACCACTATGGCATGGTCAGGTGTGACAATGAAGCAAATGTGCATATACCTGCACATACAAATACACATGCATACAGTATGCGCTCATAAACACACACAAACATAATATGTAGACAACGAACGAACGAACGAATGAACAAACAAAAATCTTTATTTTCAAAGGGTTTAAAATTGGGCACGCAGGCCCGTCTGACATTCTGCCCTTCTTCTATTTCCTCTCATACATTCTTTCATTCAACATCTCTTATGAAGCAAATCTTTGACAACAAAAGAACAGTAAACATTAAAACGCATGAAAAATAATCAATAACACATGACTCACTGAGGCAGTGTTTAACATGGGCATTATAAATACCCAAGGAAGGTGTAACTTGCCATACATATGGTAATGATTTTTGGCTAGTTGTCGTTCGAGATAATTTACCATTATTATTCTCTTTGTTAGTGTTGTTGTTTTTTTTTTTTATGGGGGCATGTAGTCTGTCCTGAGGTAGTGTTCAAAAAGGTTGCGACTGTATGTATAATGATTAGTGGTGTCTTTGATTTCTTGTGGAAGATTGTTCCACAACTGAGTGGCAGAGTATGCTAAGCTTGTTTTATATAAGTCTATCGTAGGTTTAGGGACATGAAGTATATTTAGTCGTTCGCTATGTCTAGCGTTATATTTAAACAATGGCTAAAGGTATCTTGGAGCATTTTGAAATAGGATTTTGTGAATTAGTTTAGCCTTATTGAAGAGTAGGCGTTTGTGGAGAGGCAGTAACTGAAGACGTTCATGTAGGTTAGAATTGTCTGTAAGCTTGCAGGCAGGCTGGCAGACAGAGAGACAGACATCCATACATCCCCACGCCATGTAGCATGTTGAGAATACGGGAACCAGTCAAGGATCCATTTACAAAGGGGCATATGGTGCTACACCCATATTTATATAGACTAATCGGCACTTGATGGGTGACATGGTCAGTGTCATAACAGCTGTCCTTACTTCCCAAGACATTTCCAGGTACCCATTTCTGGGTGGGTCAACCGAATACACCTTGATGTGGGCTTGAACCCATGGCCCCTGGACCGGCAGGCAAACATCTGGCTGCTACACAACCCAGCGTATGGTACCAGACCCACATTTTTTTGACCAAAAGGCATTTGATGCATAATGTGGTCAGTATCACAATCTTCACCAAAAGGTAACTGATGCATAATGTGGTCAGTATCACAATCTTGACCAAAAGGTGGATGCATAATGTGATCAGTATCACAATCTTGATCAAAAGGTAAGAGACACATAATGTGGACAATATCACAATGGAATAAGTGAGTAAAGGATATAATATGCCACATTATTCAGGCTGAATACTGATATAATAACGTTTTAACATGCTTCACTTAAAAAAATCAAAGATAAAGAAGCATCCATTGGATCTTTTTCCCAGGACATGCTGGTGTGGTGGAAAATGAGCAGGCTGGTAGATTGGCCTGGTCTACTCTATTGTGTGGTGTATTGATGCATGATAAGGATGATGTTGTCAGGGCCCATTGTGGCCGCGCATAAATCTATCAATAGGTAAACACAACAAATTAAACAAATATTCAACTGAAAGCTAAACAATATAGACAAATTCATACTTACAGGTTTTTCTTTTTGTGAGGATGAATCTGAGGAGAAAACAACACAATGAAATAAAAAATTAATTAAACATGGACAGATTTTTTAAAATTATAAACAAGATGTTTGTGGAATAAGAAAAACTTTCAAAGCACGTCACTGGAACGAGGATAAACAGAGTGGATAGACTGCGAGCAATAAATGACAGCCTGGTGCCAGGGAACACAACTAGTGATGACTCTTCTTGGTTACAGCTGTTGGAGTGGGGAATTTAGTATGGAGCTGTTGGAGTGGGGAACCTGGTATGGAACTGTTGGAGTGGGGAACCTACTATGGAACTGTTGGAGTGGGGAATCTAGTAGGGAACTGTTGGAGTGGGGAAATCTAGTATGGAACTGTTAGAGTGGGGATTTAGTATGGAACTGTTGGAGTGGGGAAATCCAGTATGGAACTGTTGGAGTGGGGAATCTAGTATGGAACTGTTGGATTGGGGAATCTAGTAGGGAACTGTTGGAGTGGGGAATTTAGTATAGAACTGTTGGAGTGGGGAATCTAGTATAGAACTGTTAGAGTGGGGATTTAGTAAGGAACTGTTGGAGTCGGGAAATCTAGTATGGAACTGTTGGAGTGGGGAATCTAGTATGGAACTGTTGGAGTGGGGAACCTGGTATGGAACTGTTGGAGTGGGGAACCTACTATGGAACTGTTGGAGTGGGGAATATAGTATGGAACTGTTAGAGTGGGGATTTAGTATGGAACTGTTGGAGTGGGGAAATCTAGTATGGAACTGTTGGAGTGGGGAATCTAGTAGGGAACTGTTGGAGTGGGGAATTTAGTATAGAACCGTTGGAGTGGGGAATCTAGTATGGAACTGTTAGAGTGGGGATTTAGTAAGGAACTGTTGGAGTCGGGAAATCTAGTATGGAACTGTTAGAGTGGGGATTTAGTATGGAACTGTTGGAGTGGGGAAATCTAGTATGGAACTGTTGGAGTGGGGAATCTAGTATGGAACTGTTGGATTGGGGAATCTAGTAGGGAACTGTTGGAGTGGGGAATTTAGTATAGAACTGTTGGAGTGGGGAATCTAGTATGGAACTGTTAGAGTGGGGATTTAGTAAGGAACTGTTGGAGTCGGGAAATCTAGTATGGAACTGTTGGAGTGGGGAATCTAGTATGGAACTGTTGGATTGGGGAATCTAGTAGGGAACTGTTGGAGTGGGGAATTTAGTATAGAACTGTTGGAGTGGGGACTTGGAGTGGGGAATCTAGTATGGAACTGTTGGAGTGGGGATTTAGTATGGAACTGTTGGAGTGGGGAAATCTAGCATGGAACTGTTGGAGTGGGGAATCTAGTATGGAACTGTTGAAGTGGGGATTTAATATGGAATTGCTGGAGTGGGGAAATCTAGTATGGAACTGTTGGAGTGGGGAATCTAGTATGGAACTGTTGGATTGGGGAATCTAGTATGGAACTGTTGGAGTGGGGAATCTAGTATGGAACTGTTGGAGTGGGGAATCTAGTATGGAACTGTTGGATTGGGGATTTAATATGGAATTGCTGGAGTGGGGAAATCTAGTATGGAACTGTTGGAGTGGGGAATCTAGTATGGAACTGTTGGATTGGGGAATCTAGTATGGAACTGTTGGAGTGGGGAATCTAGTATGGAACTGTTGGATTGGGGAATCTAGTATGGAACTGTTGGAGTGGGGAATCTAGTATGGAACTGTTGGAGTGGGGAATCATGCCTCTTCACAATGACGATCTCCGACATCATGGATCAATTCGTGTGTTGACCCCTTCCGTGCCTTGACATTATGTCTACATCTGGCTGAGGTTGTGTTTACACTGGAAATACAAAAGTTGACAGACTGGCCAAGGAATATGGTATCTAAGTATTGAGTCAGGAGGACAGTCCTCCCAGCAACCTCAGCCCTGCAGATGTAGGCCCTGGTCAGAGCTCAAGTGGCAAGAGCATCAACACATCAGTCAAAGTAAGTAAGGGACTTTTTTCACACGCCCTGAGACGTATTGAAACATGGTGCCGGACCCACAAACTTGACCAACTGGCACTGTAGGCTTTGTGTGGTGCTGGACCCACACACTTGACCAACTGGCACTGTAGGCTTTGTGTGGTGCTGGACCCACACACTTGACCAACTGGCACTGTAGGCTTTGTGTGGTGCTGGACCCACACACTTGACCAACTGGCACTGTAGGCTTTGTGTGGTGCTGGACCCACACACTTGACCAACTGGCACTGTAGGCTTTGTGTGGTGCTGGACCCACACACTTGACCAACTGGCACTGTAGGCTTTGTGTGGTGCTGGACCCACACACTTGACCAACTCGCACTGTAGGTGTCATGTGGTCAATATCTGGACGGCCACCTTCACTCCCAAGACATTTGCTGGTACACATTTGGGCTGACCTGGGAGACCATTTCAATGTGATCAATCCACCTCAATGTGGAATGGAACCCATGACCATAGGGGCTAGCAGGCCAGCACGCTAACCACCGCACTCCCACAGCCACCCAGTCACTTCCTCTCCCCTTCCCACCATGATACACAAACTAAAGTGTGTTGTCTCCGTCCATGCCTGTTCAGCTTAAGAGTTACACCAACACTCAAAGGTCAGCGTGGCTGAATTGATAAGAGCACTTGCTCTTAAACTTCCGGTGTGCTGATGCTGAGGTAGTGGGTTCAACCCCTACACCGGTCAGTTGGACAACAATGTTGACTTCTCATCCTTGACATGGGGACATAAATTACAAGTATCTCAGAAGTCAGAGTGGGCTCACCTGATGGCGAGAGGCACTGGTAATAGGAAAAGCTGATCCACACACAAAAATCAGTCCAGTGAACTAGAAGTAGTAGCATGTGTGTGAACCACGCTTGAGTTAAAAATGAGTGAAAAAAACAAAAGACCACCATTTTGAAAGGACTAGAAATCAACGAACTCTCAGACCCTACTAGATAAAATACTTTCTCTACAGGAGAATTTCTAAACTAATTTACATTGCTAGTCTTATCTTACCCTCCTCTGGTTCTGATGATAATGACTTTTTCTTCATGCCAGCAAATGGGTCAATTCCTCGAAACATAGGCACCGCCCCTGCCAGGGCCTTCGCCCGTGCAACAGTAGGTGACTGTGGCTCCCTCTGTAATTATAAGTGAACACAACAATTGTCAGGTAATATCAATTAACAGCAACAAGCAATGAAGATATGCAGTAAAGGGACTATACATTTACATTTAATAGTAACAACCACTGGAGATATGCAGTAAAGGGACTATACATTTACATTTAATAGTAACAACCACTGGAGATATGCAGTAAAGGGACTATACATTTACATTTAATAGTAACAACCACTGGAGATATGCAGTAAAGGGACTATACATTTACATTTAATAGTAACAATCACTGGAGATATGCAGTAAAGGGACTATACATTTACATTTAATAGTAACAATCACTGGAGATATGCAGTAAAGGGACTATACATTTACATTTAATAGTAACAACCACTGGAGATATGCAGTAAAGGGACTATACATTTACATTTAATAGTAACAACCACTGGAGATATGCGGTGGGTCCTTTCAAGGGGCCAGAATCTGTGTGGCTATGGACTGAGTTCAGGGTAGAGTGGAATAAATAAATAAACACATCCTAACTATCAATAAGTGGCTATGTTGGTGTAGTAAGTAGGGGGTTAGGTTGATAATGTCATGAACGTGATAGGATGTGGATTCAACACCTGCTAAGTGAGGAAATGAAAGGCCACCTATTCCTATGTGCACTCAGGCCTGCACATTGTGATAGTTCTAACTCATCGCTGACTATCAGCAGGTTTCTGCTTTGGATGTTTTTAAAACTTTTATTATTAAACTATCAATTACTGAGTAAATGCAACATATCACTCAGATGTGTGGGAATACATCACTCAGATGTGTGGGAATACATCACTCAGATGTGTGGGAATACATCTCTCAGATGTGTGGGAATACATCACTCAGATGTGTAAGAACACATCAGTCAAGATGTGTGGGAATACATCATTCAGAAGTGTGGGAACACATCACTTAGACGTGTGGGAACACATGAAACCTCAGCCCACACAGTGGTTACATGGAGCCCACACGCAACAAGAATTTGACAACTGAGGGATGCAGCAGAAAATAACTCCCAAGCAACCCACAACCCACTGTCTTCTGTCCCAGATTAATGGTTGGCTGGGTGGGTGTGAAGTTTCTTGTCTCATCACCAGACAGTGATGGTTTACTGGGTGGGTGTGAAGTTTCTTGTCTCATCACCAGACAGTGATGGTTGACTGGGTGGGTGTGAAGTTTCTTGTCTCATCACCAGACAGTGATGGTTGACTGGGTGGGTGTGAAGTTTCTTGTCTCATCACCAGACAGTGATGGTTGACTGGGTGGGTGTGAAGTTTCTTGTCTCATCACCAGACAGTGATGGTTGACTGGGTGGGTGTGAAGTTTCTTGTCTCATCACCAGACAGTGATGGTTGACTGGGTGGGTGTGAAGTTTCTTGTCTCATCACCAGACAGTGATGGTTGACTGGGTGGGTGTGAAGTTTCTTGTCTCATCACCAGACAGTGATGGTTGACTGGGTGGGTGTGAAGTTTCTTGTCTCATCACCAGACAGTGATGGTTGACTGGGTGGGTGTGAAGTTTCTTGTCTCATCACCAGACAGTGATGGTTGACTGGGTGGGTGTGAAGTTTCTTGTCTCATCACCAGACAGTGATGGTTGACTGGGTGGGTGTGAAGTTTCTTGTCTCATCACCAGACAGTGATGGTTGACTGGGTGGGTGTGAAGTTTCTTGTCTCATCACCAGACAGTGATGGTTGACTGGGTGTGTGTGAAGTTTCTTGTCTCATCACCAGACAGTGATGGTTGACTGGGTGGGTGTGAAGTTTCTTGTCTCATCACCAGACAGTGATGGTTGACTGGGTGGGTGTGAAGTTTCTTGTCTCATCACCAGACAGTGATGGTTGACTGGGTGGGTGTGAAGTTTCTTGTCTCATCACCAGACAGTGATGGTTGACTGGGTGGGTGTGAAGTTTCTTGTCTCATCACCAGACAGTGATGGTTGACTGGGTGGGTGTGAAGTTTCTTGTCTCATCACCAGACAGTGATGGTTGACTGGGTGGGTGTGAAGTTTCTTGTCTCATCACCAGACAGTGATGGTTGACTGGGTGTGTGTGAAGTTTCTTGTCTCATCACCAGACAGTGATGGTTGACTGGGTGGGTGTGAAGTTTCTTGTCTCATCACCAGACAGTGATGGTTGACTGGGTGGGTGTGAAGTTTCTTGTCTCATCACCAGACAGTGATGGTTGACTGGGTGGGTGTGAAGTTTCTTGTCTCATCACCAGACAGTGATGGTTGACTGGGTGGGTGTGAAGTTTCTTGTCTCATCACCAGACAGTGATGGTTGACTGGGTGGGTGTGAAGTTTCTTGTCTCATCACCAGACAGTGATGGTTGACTGGGTGGGTGTGAAGCTGCCTCTGAACTCACCTCAGACTTTGGACTTTCACACTTCGGCTAAGATCTGATATCTGAAAACCCACCTCAGATTGTTAACTCTCACACTTCAGCTAAGATCTGATTTCTGCAAACCCACCTCAGATTGTTAACTCTCACACTTCAGCTAAGATCCAATATCTGAAAACCCACCTCAGACTGTGAACTCTCACACTTCAGCTAAGATCTGATATCTGAAAACCCACCTCAGACTGTGAACTCTCACATTTCAGCTAAGATCTGATATCTGAAAACTCACCTCAGACTGAACTCTCACACTTCAGCTAAGATCCGATATCTGAAAACTCACCTCAGACTGTGAACTCTCACATTTCAGCTAAGATCTGATATCTGAAAACCCACCTCAGACTGTGAACTCTCACACTTCAGCTAAGATCTGATATCTGAAAACCCACCTCAGACTGTGAACTCTCACATTTCAGCTAAGATCTGATATCTGAAAACTCACCTCAGACTGAACTCTCACACTTCAGCTAAGATCCGATATCTGAAAACTCACCTCAGACTGTGAACTCTCACATTTCAGCTAAGATCCGATATCTGAAAACCCACCTCAGACTGTGAACTCTCACATTTCAGCTAAGATCTGATATCTGAAAACTCACCTCAGACTGTGAACTCTCACATTTCAGCTAAGATCCGATATCTGAAAACCCACCTCAGACTGTGAACTCTCACATTTCAGCTAAGATCTGATATCTGAAAACCCACCTCAGACTGTGAACTCTCACACTTCAGCTAAGATCTGATATCTGAAAACCCACCTCAGACTGTGAACTCTCACACTTCAGCTAAGATCTGATATCTGAAAACCCACCTCAGACTGTGAACTCTCACATTTCAGCTAAGATCTGATATCTGAAAACTCACCTCAGACTGAACTCTCACACTTCAGCTAAGATCCGATATCTGAAAACTCACCTCAGACTGTGAACTCTCACATTTCAGCTAAGATCCGATATCTGAAAACCCACCTCAGACTGTGAACTCTCACATTTCAGCTAAGATCTGATATCTGAAAACTCACCTCAGACTGTGAACTCTCACATTTCAGCTAAGATCCGATATCTGAAAACCCACCTCAGACTGTGAACTCTCACATTTCAGCTAAGATCTGATATCTGAAAACCCACCTCAGACTGTGAACTCTCACACTTCAGCTAAGATCTGATATCTGAAAACCCACCTCAGACTGTGAACTCTCACACTTCAGCTAAGATCTGATATCTGAAAACTCACCTCAGACTGTGAACTCTCACATTTCAGCTAAGATCTAATATCTGCAAACTCACCTCAGATTTTGAACTCTCACACTTCAGCTAAGATCTAGTATCTGCAAACTCACCTCAGACTTTGGGCTATCAACTGATGCTGTTACAGAAGAATGTGATACAGTTGCCTTGGACTTTGGAGCCACCTGTGGTGGAGATGCCTTCTGCTTGCTCACACCAAACAAGTCATCACTGTCATCACCACCATCCCCAAACAATTCTGCTGCTGCTGAAGAAACACAACATATCTAATTACAACCTGGCAGATTTAAATAAAACCACTTAAATAACTGCTGGGCATGAGAATGTCATCAGTTGAGCTCACCTGATAACATCACAAACAATCTTCTCTGTCCAAGGAATGTAAGGCTGCAGTATTTCTTAGGCAGTTTAGACAACTCTGGAGAGAGCTGGTAAACTGTATTCCAACAGTTGTTGTCTTTCACTTATGCCGTTAGGTGTCTTGTGACTTTGGAAAAGTTTAGGATAGAGGAACTTACAAAGAGGTCTGCCATACAAAAATCAAAAGTCACTTTATCTCTGTCTGATTGACAGCCAGCATTCCTCCTCCCTTAGTGCTCAGATAGGACTGGACATAGAACAACTTGGGGCGTTTTTTGGCAATAAAGGACAAACAGCAGGACAACACAATGTAGCAATCATCCGGGCATTTGCAGCCAAGTGTCAGCAACAACCACTTGTGGTGGAGTATTTCATCTTGCAAGGGCCGCACCCTGCAGTGATAGCGAGGGAATAAGCTTTAATAGAATTTGCCCAGTGGAAGAATTGACTTCCGCTGGAAGCATGCAGGATGGCGGATTCATAAGCTGTGAATGGGGTATGAAGAAGGCAACATGGCAGCAATGACATCTACTGACTGGGTCATACCTAGCCACTGAGGCAGAGGTGAAGACTGAGGCCAACTGCAGGGGAAAGAAGCTGGCTTTCCCATGGTCAATTACGGTGCAAGGGTAATGCCAGTAGATGAGATGCACCGGGTGTCCAATGTTCGCCTCCGAGGGTGGGATGGCTTTTGGACAAACACACTTAGCAATGTTGGTGTGGGAAATGCACGATAACGAACGTCTCGAAGGTGAATACGCATGACATGAAAAAAACATCTGGGCGTCATGACCAGGTTAGAATGTAATGGGGCTGAAACATGTGGCAAGGGACTACTTTTTCTGATGATCAGAAACCTCCTGTTGTGGTTGCTCTGCGGTGGAGTTTTTGCCACAAACACTATATAATCTTTGGTTTGCTGACCACAAAATAAGCAGTCAAGTTATGAATCACTGGTTGAAATGACCTATTTTGTGGCATCTTCTGTTCAAGGTACATATTTTATAACCAATGTATCAAAATTATTCCATCACAGAGTTGTCAACTCACAACAATGTAACATGATCTTAACAACCCCATCTGTCCAACCATCCAAATGCCCGCCCCCCCTCCCACTGTCCAACCTTCCAAATGTCCCCTTTAGCTGTCCAACCATCCAAATCTCTCCCCCCCCCCCCCCCCGATCTGTCCAACCTTACAAATTCTCCCCCCCCCCCCCCATCTGTCCAACCATCCAAATGTCCCCTGCTAACTGTCCAACCTTCCAAATCTCCCTCCCCAGCAGCTGTCCGACCATCCAAATAGCACCCCCCCCCCCCCCCCCCCCCCTACACCAGCTGTGTCCAACCATCCAAATGTCCAATCTCCATCACTCTTACCTGCTCCATTTTGAGATTTAATTTTCAAGTTCTCCTCTTGCTTCTCTCTTGGCATCACTTTTGGTTTTGGTGCTATCCGAGGGGGTGGTGATGGCTTCCCCTTTTCATTTCCTTCATCTGTTGTCTCATCCTTGACCTCTGCAACTGACTCCTTCTTGAGGAAGGCCAATGGATCTACACCACCAAACATGGGGACAGCACCTGCTGGTTTCCTGGGTTTAATGGGTTCTGCTTTTGGAGTTGCAGCCCCTTCCTGCAGAAGTCAAAGGTGGCAACATATTTTATAGGAATAATACTAATGCAGATTACAAGCAATAATATGAAATCTGTGAAATAATGATAAATATCTGAGTGTCAGAAAGCCACCAAAACCTGCTCAAGACAACTACTACATGTGGACAGACCAGAACAAGTCATTATTCTGTGCCTCAGAGCGGTCATCCGCTCATACGGTCATCCGATCAGTAAGGTAACTGCCAGGAAGGAAGAATGGTAGACTTCCCTCCTTATTTATTCCCTGGCAGAGGAGGCTCGTCAGCCTTGGTTGGTATCTCCTCTAGGAGAGGAAACTCTAAATCTCAAACTTCCGCTGCCTTGCGGGTATACCCATATGGGAAAGGCTTTGGGAGTAAACCCTGAGGACAAATCCGGAGATGGAGTCCCTAAGGCAGTTCCATGTTGTGAAAATAGTTCTGGCAACTCCTGAGATGGCACTGATGCCAAGTTGCATTGGCTACTGCCTTTCCCTTGGTAAACATCGGTGATGTGGAGGGTTGGAAATTGCTACTGGGCAACAACTGGTTCTCCGAATTCCATTGCCCAGGCTTGTGCCCTGAAGAGGTCACTTCAGCACCGCATAACAGCGATGACACAACAGGGGAAGTTACTATACAGTCACCAGCGGTGCTGTCCGGTACTTACTTCCCCAGCAGCACAACTCTATTGTCCTTCAGGGCTGAAGGGCTACTACTATTTCAGACTGGATCCATTCACTTTGATATTTTACTTCGGATACAGTTCTTCTTTATAATCATTATTCCTTCTGTTTTTCAACTGTTCAGACTAAGTCTTTTATTTTCAATTTATTGTTGCAATTATGTCTATCATTTCCTGCAAATGTGTTTCATTTTCAGAGATCAAAACCATGTCATCAGCACAGCACAGGTTGTTGACATGATGTCCACCAACAGAAATCCCTGGCATGTCGTGTATGGATCCCGTTATTATTTCACTGTACAAATTGAACAGGTCATGTGATGGGACACAGCCCAGTTTAACACTGAGTTAATACACCTAGGTTAAAACATGTGTAAACCCAGCTTAGCAAGAACAACTTATTAATTAATGAAACACCTCTGAAGTCGGAGTGGGTTCGCCTGATGGCGAGGAACACTGTTAATAGGGAAAACTAATCCACACATAAAATTCAATCCAGCACTACTATAAATAGTGTGTATGGACTACACTTGAGTTCAAAGCGAGTGAGCGTCAAAAAAAAAAAAAAAAAAAAAAAAAAAGAAAATTAATGAAACCACTACCCAAAACACACTTGTGATAACATAATGATGATAAGAAAATAAATACCATACTCTGGTTATGTAAAGTGACTAAAAAAACCAAACTAATTTACTGCCTGTAAACTACCTTGTGGTACCAACCACTACCTTGTGGTCTAGGACAGGTGAGCCTGAGGAATTAAGGCTGCATGGCTAGTGCAGTCGCCGCGAACTGTGCAGGTTAGAGTTTTCTTTTTGCCCTGGGCAGAAAAAAACTCCACACCTGACCGAGGATTTGAACCCGGGTCTCCCGAATGAGAGCCCGGCATTCTAGCCACTTGGCCAGCCGCTCCCAGTAAAGTGACTACTTAGATAAAATAACAAACTGTAAACACACCTTAGGTAAAATAACTAAAAAATAACTCATCCATAAATTAAATTAGATAAAATAATCATAATTATAGGTAAGATAATACTTGGTATTAAGTGGCAAGACAAAATCACAAATACTGAAGTATTGGAAAGATCAGGTTGTGTGATGGTTTGTTCCATGCTCAGTCTTCGTAAACTTAGATGGATAGGACACGTTAGGAGGATGGATGATGGTAGAATACCAAAGGACATCTTTTTTGGCAAATTACAGATGGGTAGGAGATCTCATGGTCGGCCTCTACTACGATACAAAGATGTGTGTAAGCAGGACATGATTGATACAGGCATTGATAATGCACATTGGGAGCAAGTCGCCGCTGAACGTGTTGCATGAAGGGTAACTATCAGAAATGGAATAAAGACAAAGGAGAAAATGATTGCAGATAAAGCACACACAGAGTGTGAGAGACATAAGATGGTGCATGATGGTGGAAATGACCATGTTTTCACATGCATCCACTGTGGACAAACATTTGCAGCATGAATTGGCCTTATCAGCCACACTCGCCACCGCCATGGGTCATAGTTATTAAGCCTTTTTGAAGCACTATGTACCAAACTATCGCCTGTCAAGATGGAAAGGTGCCAATGAGGTAAGATAAATAACATTTACAAACATGGAATAACATTTGTAACTGAATATTACACCAAACACTATTTCAAAACTCATTTGGATGTAAAAATAACATTGTAAATACAAGGTACATGAAACAGTAGTAACTAAAACAGTAAACTAATGGCTACTAGAACCTGGAGTTAAATCTTTATCATTATGGACAATAAAAGACAGAGTAGTTGCTAACAACCTAAACAAGTAACACATGCTACAGACATGAATAACAAGAACACATATAAAGCCAAGAAACACGATTCTTACACTGAAGGAAAGAAAATATACTTCAGAAATGAATAACAAATGAATCGAATACAGTTGAATCGATACAGTTATCTCGGCACAGTCATAACATCTGGTGAGAGATGCCTTGAAGAGGTTAGAACAAGAATTGCCATTGCGAAGGTAGCCTTTTGCAAGATGAAAAGCATCTGACCAATAAAAAGATATCAATTGAAACGAGAAAAAGTGTTGAAGTGCTACATAGAACCTATACTTTTGTATGGATGTGAAGCGTGGACAATAAGCAGTCAAGCTGAAAAACAGCTGATGGTCGTGGAAATGTGGTTTCTGAGGAAAATGCAAAGAATACCATGGACAGACAGAAAAACCAATGAACAAGTCCTTCAAGAAACAAATGAAGATCGTAAACTGATTAGAGTCATTAGCTAAATTTTTTGGGCATGTTATGAGAAGAAATGACTTGGAGAACTTGGTGACAACTGGCAAGATCGAAGGGAAGAGACCAAGGGGAAGACCGAGAAGTAAATACCTGGATGGCTAGACCATGTGACGTGGTCAAGACAAGAACACTGAGCTGATCCACAACTCTGGTGATCGAGTGAGATGGCAGAACATGACTGCCCACGCTTTCCGGCATGGCACATGATGGATGGATAACAAGCCAAGAAACATTATTCTTACTATAAAGAAACAAACACATGGTACAAAAATAAGAAAGTGCACACCTTAAGGTGCATTGGGCATACAGTGCAAGAAATATAATTATATATACCATTAAGCACTCGGTGGGTGATGTGGTCAAAATAAGACATACCCCAGTACCCATTTCACCCAGGTCAATTTTAAAAAAGATGCTGAATGAGAATTCAAACCCATGACTACGGGGTCAGCATGGAAATGTTTAGCCACTACACCACCCTGCTATAGAAATGGTCAACAAGAACAACTTTCCAAGCCATAAAACTTTGCAACGAGGTCAATATGGCTGCATGCAGAAATGAAACAAGAGTAGTCTCTCACCTTGGTAGACACATGTGTAGATTCACCCAGTACATCTGCTTTGGCAGTTGTTTTAATTGTTGCTTTCGGTGAGAACAAATCATCATCGTCATCATCATTGTCATCATCCTTGCCACCCCCAAACAAGTCTGTGGCTAGGAATAAGACAGAAAAATTGGATGTAACAGACACAGTAGATGGGGTAAGCACAAATGTCAAACAGACACAGTCAATGGAGTAAAAATCAAATGTTTTTAATAGCAATGTTTGTACTTTTTCTGACACAGTTTGGTGTAAGCAACATCTTTGACATGTATGGTGTGATTTAACAGATTTCTTGTTATTTTTCTTTGATACTGTTATGCTTTTTTATATTTTCCATTTATTTACACATAGAATTTGTGCTACTGGCCTTTCTATTCACCTGGTCTGATGTCTTTGTGGGTTTGTATTTGTTGCTTCTTGGCAAGTATCTGCATACATTTTGTAATCTTTTCATATTGGATACCAAGCCATCTAAGGCAGGGGTGAAAAAAAAATGCCCAGTTGCACTTTCTAAACTCCCTAAGATATGAAAACAGAAGACGTATGGGGCCATATCTTTCTAAACAAGCTTGTAAATAAAACCAAACTAAGAACACACTTACAAGGTTTTGGTTTAAGGACTGGAGGTTTCCCTGTAGTCTTCTCCTCAGTCCAAGTCACCTTTTCATCCTTCTTAATTTCCTTGTCATCTTTCTTAACACCTTTGTTCATTTCATCCTCATTTGAAGGAAGTGTAGGTTTTTTTGCCAGCACGGATGCAGGATCTAGCCCCCCAAATATGGACACAGCACCTGCTGGTTTTCTGATCTCCTTCACTTCTGGCTTCTCTTTTACCTGAACAAAAAAGTAAAAACATGTGTAATGAAGACTCAGGACAAGATTTGATTATGCAGTAAATGACAACATGAGTCTGGCTTCCCAAAGATGTTATCTTTTCCTACAAAGAACCAGGTCAAGGGTCTGAATGGCAATCTCTGGAAACAAATTTCAGACCTCAGGAATTTTAAGGCTTTTACTTCAAAACAATGGAAAGTTCCAGGAGCTGCCATACCCTTGTTGTATGAAATCTATTTTGCATGATATATTTCACATGATCTATTGTGTATGGTTTATTTTGAGTGATCTATTATGCATGATCTATTTTGCTTGACATATTTTATATGATACTAGCTGACCCGGCCCGGCTTCGCCCAGGCCCTGGAGGGGATCTATCTATCTATCAGTCTGTCTGTCTGTCTGCTTGTTTGTCTGTCTGTCTGTCTGACCCGGCCCGGCTTCACCCAGTCCCTGGTGGGGAGCATATAATTTAATTCATATACGTAGTCATATAAGCTCTCCCGTTCCAGACTGTCTGTCTGTCTGTCTGACCCGGCTTCACCCAGTCCTTGGTGGGGAGCATGTCATCTAATTCACATAAGTAGTCAAATAAGCTTCCGTTCCCGACTATCTGTCTATCTATCTGACCCGGCGTGGTTTCGCCCAGCTCCTGGCGCACAGTAACTTAAAAGAATGTCCTTCCACACACCATTCAATGAAAACTGTAGAAAAAGATGGGTTACAATGTTATGCATTATGCATTATTTTTATGAAAACTTTGAAAATGCCTTAAAGATTATATCATTATTTATTATAACTCATATGCCTGAAAATAACTATAGACAAAGAGTTTAACAATAGTGCAAGTAAGTCCAACAATATGACTATAAAGTATATAGAAATGTTATTAAAAGTTATGCCCCTTGAAATAACTTTTCTAGAGTGAAGTCCCCCTGCTATATAGACATTCTCATCTCATCTCATCATGTTCCTCTTGTACCTTGCGGTGTCGAGGTGAAGTATAAACTTCGTGAGAGTGCCCGGTTATGGGCTTCGTATATCGACATTCCCATGGATTCTGTTATTCCCTCCGTCCAGTTATATAGACATTATATAATGAAAATGGAAAAGTAAATGTTATTAAATAAGTAGAAGATTTTACATTAAGAAATTATTATAGTCGGTTGCACAGGAATGAAAGGAAGACGTGTAGAAAATTTCATCTCAATCGGATGTACCGTTATCGAATGCATCCAATACATAAATACCCACAAACATACACTCTGTTTTATAGATATGGATTTTGTATGATGTATTTTATTTTCATATAAATTGTAAGAGATTAAAGATCAAAGTAAGAAATCATTTGAAATATAATTATATTTAATTTTATAAATGTGACTGATTACGCCAGCATGGTTTGTACATAATCTAGCAAACAGACAAACTGATGGATGGTAAGTCAGAGAAAGAGACAGTCACACAGATTAGCAGATAGAAAGATGTCCTGCCTGTCAGACAGATGGACAGACAGGAGTAAGTCACACCAATAGTCAGGTAGACAGATGGCAAACATATAACCAGAAAGTCGGACAGAAGACAGGTGTACAATCAGTCAGTCTGACAGATATACAGACAGATGGTAAGTCAGACAGATAGACAGACAGGCACACAGTCAGACAGACAGACAGGCATACACTGGTGAGTCAGACAGAATGACACAGAGCCGGTCAGAAAGACAGATAGAAAGATGGTCTGTCAGTGTATCAGACAGAGACTGTCTTTGTGGAGAAGACACATATGGAATCCAACATAAGAGTCTTACTATCTAAATTATTGTAATCTGATTACAAAGAACCTGAAATTTCAACTCCCCCTTTGGGATGCAGAGGTGTTTCCAAGGCACCAGGGCCAGGTTCTATACTGGCCAAGACCTACTGACATGTCCTAGTCGCATGTCCTGGGCAACAGGTCCCTTCGGGGTTTTGGCTGTCAATAGGATCGCTGATTCCTCTGAAGTCGGAGAGTATCTACCTGCATGGCGAGGAATCACCAGTCTGCACACCAATAAGCCAGACATGGGACAACGGATACTCACCCAAACCTCAGGTCCGGTATGACATCACACTGATGTTGGACAACAGGATGTCTTCATCCGACATACAGGACTTCACGCTGGAGTTCACAGCCAGCGAACACAAGCAAGCAAGCAACTCCCTCTTTGTAAATATTCCTATTACATTTATTGTGTTTTAATTTCATATTGATTTTCTTAAGTCTATGTTTGTTTTATTCTAGACAAAGGTAGAGACTACTGAAATGTTGGACAGCTGTGTTATGTTTTACGCTTACTTATTTCACTGATATTTGTCTTAGTTTTTATTATATTACTATATTGTTTTCACCGATTTCCCCCTGCATTTTGTTCCCATGAATTGAGACCCTAGTCACATGTGTTTGTTTTATTGTGTGCCACCGATGAAAAAGAAATGTATTTAAAACATGCCATGAAACACTGAATACAAACCTTGACCTCTGCTGCGTCTGTTGACTCAGTTTCTGTAACCCCAGAAATGGTTTTCATCATTGGTGCTGCTACTGCTGGTTTGGCTACAGGTGTGACAGAAAACAGACCACTGTCATCATCAACATCATCACCTCCATCAAACAGGCTGGCCGTTGCAGGTCTACTGGTAGATGTCGGGGTCTCAGATGTTGTGTGTTTTTGAGTTTCCTTCGTGCGAGATTGCTGTGAAATACAGAAGCTCTGTAACTGTTGCATTACATACACAAAGTAGGAACGCAGGAAATCTGTCAAAACACAGCTATATCTACTGCTTGCTACAGATAATAAAAAAATACCTATATCTACATCTTGTTACAGCTGTTAAAATATACTTATATTCACTACTTGTTACAGCTGTTAAAATATACCAATATCTACTACATGTTACAGCTGTTGAACTATACCTGTGGAAAGTCCGAATCGAAAGCTCACTGAGTGGGCTTCATAAAAGGTGGAAAAAGTGTCCTAGTGGCACAAAATGGAATATTGCTCGGATAGCAAATCTATTACGTGGAAAGTCGAATCGAAAGCTCACTGTGTGGATGTCATCTGCAGACTGCATTCTTCTGGCTTCCAGAAGAAAAGCCTATGGTGAACGGAAGGCCCAATATACGGAAGTGAGGCTAAGCAGCCATGTGCAGGACGTGACTATTCCTTGGGTGAGCCCAGTACCAGAGCGCTGTGTGATGGCTCTGCAAGTATGGAAGCCTCCTTGGATGGCGGGGAATGCCCATGGTCTGCCCCTGCCTTCCCTTGAGGACTGACCAGGATGTCTTTGGCTGTTGTATATGGGCCAGCTGGGATGGGAGATAACACCACAACAGTGAGATTCAAACGTCCTAAGAAACCCCCGGGAAGGTTAACCCGGTCAACAAATGCCCGCAGAAGTTGGATGTGTCGGCCTAACGACGCAAGAACGCTGCTCTGCTGTAAACAGGCACAACACAATCACGTCCGGAAAAAAACTCTGGATGAACGCAGAAGAAGAAGAACTATACCTATATCTACTACTTGTTTCACTACGACTTCTAAGGGTTTTCCTGGAATGTTATGATGTCCTTATATCAATCAGTCATCACAACTGGATAAGCCAGCAGTGTACAGGACATATGAAATAACAATAACTGCTTCCAACATGTAATTCTAGGTGTTGCACTGGCAGAGAGACAGCAATCCCACCTCTTCACATCCCTGCCCCAATAGCTATTCAACACTACAAACTATACTGTAACCAAAACCCATTACTTGGTTACTTAAATAAAGTTCGTTCGTTCGTTCCCTCACCCGTTACCTATCCCTGCCACAATCATAAATTCCTCCTACTTTTTCACCTTTATCCTAGAAGACCAGACACCAAATTCACTACCTCAGAATCTGGGGAGAGGAGGGGAAGCATACCATTCTTTTTTCTTATTTTGCAAAATATGGCAAAAAGTTAAAAAAAAACTGCACAATTTCTTACCTGGCTGATACACATTTTGCAAAAATCCACATCATGAATCACAATAGGTGACTCTGGTTGTATGAGGCTGGGTCAAGCCCAGAGATGCAGGCCCAGAAATGTATACTGGTGAGCAAATGTTCAGCTGCACCACATCTGACTCTGCTGATCTTATCCTTATTATGACTGTTATTTTATCTTCATCATGGTGACATCTTATCATTACTGTTATCTTGTCCTTATCATGATGACCGCTGTCTTATCCTTAACATGATGACTGTTGTTTTATCCTTACCATGATAACCATTGTCTTATCTTTAGCATGATGACAGTTGTTTTATCTTCACAGTTGTCTTGTCCTTATCATGAAGATCGCCGTCTTATCTTTAGCATGATCACAGCTGTCTTGTATTTATCATGACTGTTGTCTTATCATGTTGACTATTATCTTATCCTTATTATGACCATTGTCTTATCCTTTTCATGATGACAATTGTCTTTCCCTTATCATGATGACTGTTATCTTGTCCTTATAATGGCTGTTATCTTGTCCTTATAATGACTGTTGTCTTATCCTTATAATGATGACTCTTGTCGTATCCTGATCATGATGACTTGTTTTTATCCTTAAAAAAATAAACCCATTTAACATGCCATACAAAGGTTTAGACTCCATGACACTTAAAAGGCTGGTATTATGCCATCTGCTTGACCTAAAAAAAAACTGCCTGGCACCCATTTTGTGAGGCTGGATCAACTTCAAGACCCATACGGTCAAGAACAAGTTCCACATTGAGGGTGGATTGAGCCCAGGAACAGCAGGTCAGTAGCAAGTGCACTGGCCACAATGATATTATGGCTTATCTTATTCTTATACTAAACCAAAAGCTGATCCTAAGTTCTCCTTCAGTTGTATCAACTCCTCACCTCAGTCACTGGTGCTTTACTGCTGAACAAGTCCACAAAAGGGTCCTCATCTGCACTGGTGCCAAACAGCAAATCATCTCGTGCAAACAGGCCTTGGGTTTTGTTCTTGGGAATCTGTAGAAAGATTATGAAAAATTTTATCAGCACGTGGGTTGTTCTTGGGAGTCTGCAGAAAGATTATGAAAAATTTTATCAGCACGTGGGTTGTTCTTGGGAGTCTGCAGAAAGATTATGAAAAATTTTATCAGCACGTGTTCGGGAAAATGGTATAGTATAGTGGCTAGACACTCACCTGCCCGCCCGGTGGTCATGGGTTGAAATCAGCATCAGGCGGTCTTAAAGGTCAACCTGGGAGCCCAGGTCGACCAAGCCCAAAAATGGGTAGCAGGAAAGTTAAAGTTCAGTAGTTTGCCATTGCTTTCTGAATGACTGACACTCATACCATTGTTAAATATCAACACAACACACAACAACCTGACAAACAAGAGCACACAATAAAAACCATAACTATACAATAACCAACAGCAGACAATCAACAACCAACAAGAAACAAACAACAACACACAAACAACCATAAGAACACAACAAACAGCACACAACCAATCAACAACTATCAAACTATCAGCACACAACCAACAACCACACAATTAACAACCATCAGAACACAACAACCAACAGGATACATTCAACACACAACAAACAGCATACAACCAATCAACAATTATCAGCACACAAACAACAGCAGACAATCAACAACCGTCAGCACATAATAAACCATCAGAACAAACAAACAAACAAAAACACACAATAAACAACCACTTGCAGACAATAAACAATAGCACGCAAGCGACAATCATCACCTCACAACAAACTATGTTCAACATCCACACACACACACACCCCTCCCCCCCCACCCACAGAGAGAGAGAGAGAGAGAGAGAGAGAGAGAGAGAGAGAGAGAGAGAGAGAGAGAGAGAGAGAGTAAAAACACACACACGCACACAGTAAAAACTTACACACCAACTGACTGACTGCTCTCACACAACACCAACAAGTGACTATGTCACAACCATCAGCTCAAACAAACCACCAACAACTCACATCCAACAGCTCAAACAAACCACCAACAACTCACATCTTTTCCTCCTGCACTTTCTGAAAGCTGGCCTGGAAACAGCGGCTCGGCAGCCTCCTCCTCCTGGTTGTCATCAAACAGTGAAGCTCCTGTCGTTCTGTTTGCTGCCTGGGAGGCAAGTCTGCTGGCTGCGGCCTGAAATTGACACAAGTGGTTCCTGGTTAGTGTTTGCTTTGTTTCTTTGTTTCCATTCTTCTTGCCCTTAGTTGAGTTGAGCTAAGAACTGACATCACTGAACTCAGGACATTCCCATTTGCGCTCTGTCCCCTCGTTCAACAGCCAGCAAAGATTCACACTATTAATCGTTCCCACCGCTATCTGATTGAAAGTTCTCCTGGTCTTCCCTCTCAGTTTTGAGATTCTACCAGAACCCCTGCCAATCCCCTGCAATCTCATCCTTTCCACATTTTTAAAATTTAGTTGCTTGTCCTTCACAGGACGTAGCAGTCAACCCCAGCATTTTTTGGCTGTTCGTGATTCCTGAGCAAGTTTACGGTCAGTAGTTCGATGATGGTGAATTACAGATGGGTAAAAGATCTCAGGGCCAGCCTCCACTATGGAACAAAGATGTGCATAAGCGGAACATGTTTGATACAGGCATTGATAATGAACCTTGGAAGCAAGTCGCAGCTGATCGCGCTGCATGGAGGAAAAAGATCAGGAATGGAATAAAGACAAAGGAGAAAGTGATTACACAGAGGTCACACATTGAGCGTGTGAGACGTCAGATGGTGCATGGTGGTGGAAATTATCATGTGATCACATGCATACATTGTGGATGAACGTTTACCACGCAAATTGGTCTGTTCAGTCGTATTTGCTAACACCACTATTGTCTGTCAAGACAGCAAGATGCCAGTCAGTCGGTTACAAATATATAAAATAAACAGACAGTATAATTGCCTTTGAAAGAGATGGGAGAACAGACAGAGATATTATAATAAGAATATGAAAGACAAGAGGAGATTTCAGAGCACAAATAATTTGTGGAGTCAACAAAATGTAAACTAGTGCCAAGTTACAAACATTCATTAACTGTTGCCTGCAAATAGAAGACTACAATGGTATGATGGAGTCACTAATGTGAGGTTTAGGGAGAGAGCCAGACAAACAGAAGACTACAATGGTATGATGTAGTCACTGATGAGAGGTTTAGGGAGAGAGCCAGACAAACAGAAGACTACAATGGTATGATGTAGTCACTGATGAGAGGTTTAGGGAGAGAACCAGACAAACAGAAGACTACAATGGCACGATGGAGTCACTGATGTGAGGTTTAGGGAGAGAACCAGACAAACAGAAGACTACAATGGTATGATGGAGTCACTGACGTGAGGTTTAGGGAGAGAGCCAGATAAACAGAAGACTACAATGGTATGATGGAGTCACTGATGTGAGGTTTAGGGAGAGAACCAGACAAACAGAAGACTACAATGGTATGATGGAGTCACTGACGTGAGGTTTAGGGAGAGAATCAGACAAACAGAAGACTACAATGGCATGATGGAGTCACTGATGTGAGGTTTAAGGAGAGAGGCAGACAAATAGAAGACTACAATGGTATGATGGATTAACTGATGTGAGGTTTAGGGAGAGAACCAGACAACCGCAGAAGTCGGATGTGTCGGCCTAACGGCGCAAGAACGCAGCTCTGCTGTAAACAGGCACAACGCAATCACGTCCGAAAAAAAAACTCTGGATGAACGAAGAAGAAGAAGAAGAACCAGACAAACAGAAGACTACAATGGTATGATGGAGTCACTAATGTGAGGTTTAGGGAGAGAGCCAGACAAACAGAAGACTACAATGGTATGATGGAGTCACTGATGTGAGGTTTAGGGAGAGAACCAGACAAACAGAAGACTACAATGGCATGATGGATTAACTGATGTGAGGTTTAGGGAGAGAACCAGACAAACAGAAGACTACAATGGTATGATGGAGTCACTGATGTGAGGTTTAGGGAGAGAACCAGACAAACAGAAGACTACAATGGCATGATGGAGTCACTGATGTGAGGTTTAAGGAGAGAGCCAGACAAACAGAAGACTACAATGGCATGATGGAGTCACTGATGTGAGGTTTAGGGAGAGAACCAGACAAACAGAAGACTACAATGGTATGATGGATTAACTGATGTGAGGTTTAGGGAGAGATCCAGACAAACAGAAGACTACAATGGTATGATGTAGTCACTGATGTGAGGTTTAGGGAGAGAACCAGACAAACAGAAGACTACAATGGCATGATGGAGTCACTGATGTGAGGTTTAGGGAGAGAGCCAGACAAACAGAAGACTACAATGGTATGATGGAGTCACTAATGTGAGGTTTAGGGAGAGAACCAGACAAACAGAAGACTACAATGGTATGATGGATTAACTGATGTGAGGTTTAGGGAGAGAACCAGACAAACAGAAGACTACAATGGTATGATGGAGTCACTGATGTG
The DNA here is from genome assembly GCA_963921405.1 of Cepaea hortensis. Lineage (NCBI taxonomy): Eukaryota > Metazoa > Mollusca > Gastropoda > Stylommatophora > Helicidae > Cepaea > Cepaea hortensis. Next base: position 15,502,110 of record OY992887.1, on the reverse strand, counting down.
AGGTTTAGGGAGAGAACCAGACAAACAGAAGACTACAATGGCATGATGGAGTCACTAATGTGAGGTTTAGGGAGAGAGCCAGACAAACAGAAGACTACAATGGCATGATGGAGTCACTGATGTGAGGTTTAGGGAGAGAACCAGACAAACAGAAGACTACAATGGTATGATGGAGTCACTGATGTGAGGTTTAGAGAGAGAACCAGACAAACAGAAGACTACAATGGCATGATGAAGTCACTGATGTGAGGTTTAGGGAGAGAACCAGACAAACAGAAGACTACAATGGTATGATGGAGTCACTGATGTGAGGTTTAGGGAGAGAACCAGACAAACAGAAGACTACAATGGTATGATGGAGTCACTAATGTGAGGTTTAGGGAAAGAACCAGACAAACAGAAGACTACAATAGTATGATGGAGTCACTGATGTGAGGTTTAGAGAGAGAACCAGACAAACAGAAGACTACAATGGCATGATGAAGTCACTGATGTGAGGTTTAGGGAGAGAGCCAGACAAACAGAAGACTACAATGGTATGATGGAGTCACTGATGTGAGGTTTAAGGAGAGAGCCAGACAAACAGAAGACTACAATGGTATGATGGAGTCACTGATGTGAGGTTTAGGGAGAGAACCAGACAAACAGAAGACTACAATGGTATGATGGAGTCACTGATGTGAGGTTTAGGGAGAGAACCAGACAAACAGAAGACTACAATGGTATGATGGATTAACTGATGTGAGGTTTAGGAAGAGAACCAGACAAACAGAAGACTACAATGGTATGATGGAGTCACTAATGCGAGCTTTAGGAAGAGAACCACACAAACAGAAGACTACAATGGTATGATGGAGTCACTGATGTGAGGTTTAGGGAGAGAGCCAGACAAACAGAAGACTACAATAGTATGATGTAGTCACTGATGTGTGGTTTAGGGAGAGAGCCAGACAAACAGAAGACTACAATAGTATGATGTAGTCACTGATGTGAGGTTTAGGGAGAGAACCAGACAAACAGAAGACTACAATGGTATGATGGAGTTACTGATGTGTGGTTTAGGGAGAGAACCAGACAAACAGAAGACTACAATAGTATGATGTAGTCACTGATGTGTGGTTTAGGGAGAGAGCCAGACAAACAGAAGACTACAATAGTATGATGTAGTCACTGATGTGAGGTTTAGGGAGAGAACCAGACAAACAGAAGACTACAATGGTATGATGTAGTCACTGATGTGAGGTTTAGGGAGAGAACCAGACAAACAGAAGACTACAATAGTATGATGTAGTCACTGATGTGTGGTTTAGGGAGAGAGCCAGACAAACAGAAGACTACAATAGTATGATGTAGTCACTGATGTGAGGTTTAGGGAGAGAACCAGACAAACAGAAGACTACAATGGTATGATGGAGTTACTGATGTGAGGTTTAGGGAGAGAACCAGACAAACAGAAGACTACAATGGCATGATGGATTAACTGATGTGAGGTTTAGGGAGAGAACCAGACAAACAGAAGACTACAATGGTATGATGGAGTCACTGATGTGAGGTTTAGGGAGAGAACCAGACAAACAGAAGACTACAATGGCATGATGGAGTCACTGATGTGAGGTTTAAGGAGAGAGCCAGACAAACAGAAGACTACAATGGCATGATGGAGTCACTGATGTGAGGTTTAGGGAGAGAACCAGACAAACAGAAGACTACAATGGTATGATGGATTAACTAATGTGAGGTTTAGGGAGAGAACCAGACAAACAGAAGACTACAATGGTATGATGTAGTCACTGATGTGAGGTTTAGGGAGAGAACCAGACAAACAGAAGACTACAATGGCATGATGGAGTCACTGATGTGAGGTTTAGGGAGAGAGCCAGACAAACAGAAGACTACAATGGTATGATGGAGTCACTAATGTGAGGTTTAGGGAGAGAACCAGACAAACAGAAGACTACAATGGTATGATGGATTAACTGATGTGAGGTTTAGGGAGAGAACCAGACAAACAGAAGACTACAATGGTATGATGGAGTCACTGATGTGAGGTTTAGGGAGAGAACCAGACAAACAGAAGACTACAATGGCATGATGGAGTCACTGATGTGAGGTTTAGGGAGAGAGCCAGACAAACAGAAGACTACAATGGCATGATGGAGTCACTGATGTGAGGTTTAGGGAGAGAACCAGACAAACAGAAGACTACAATGGTATGATGGAGTCACTGATGTGAGGTTTAGAGAGAGAACCAGACAAACAGAAGACTACAATGGCATGATGAAGTCACTGATGTGAGGTTTAGGGAGAGAACCAGACAAACAGAAGACTACAATGGTATGATGGAGTCACTGATGTGAGGTTTAGGGAGAGAACCAGACAAACAGAAGACTACAATGGTATGATGGAGTCACTAATGTGAGGTTTAGGGAAAGAACCAGACAAACAGAAGACTACAATAGTATGATGGAGTCACTGATGTGAGGTTTAGAGAGAGAACCAGACAAACAGAAGGCTACAATGGCATGATGAAGTCACTGATGTGAGGTTTAGGGAGAGAGCCAGACAAACAGAAGACTACAATGGTATGATGGAGTCACTGATGTGAGGTTTAAGGAGAGAGCCAGACAAACAGAAGACTACAATGGTATGATGGAGTCACTGATGTGAGGTTTAGGGAGAGAACCAGACAAACAGAAGACTACAATGGTATGATGGAGTCACTGATGTGAGGTTTAGGGAGAGAACCAGACAAACAAAAGACTACAATGGTATGATGGAGTTACTGATGTGAGGTTTAGGGAGAGAATCAGACAAACAGAAGACTACAATGGCATGATGAAGTCACTGATGTGAGGTTTAGGGAGAGAACCAGACAAACAGAAGACTACAATGGTATGATGGAGTCACTGATGTGAGGTTTAGGGAGAGAACCAGACAAACAGAAGACTACAATGGTATGATGGAGTCACTAATGTGAGGTTTAGGGAAAGAACCAGACAAACAGAAGACTACAATAGTATGATGGAGTCACTGATGTGAGGTTTAGAGAGAGAACCAGACAAACAGAAGACTACAATGGCATGATGAAGTCACTGATGTGAGGTTTAGGGAGAGAGCCAGACAAACAGAAGACTACAATGGTATGATGGAGTCACTGATGTGAGGTTTAAGGAGAGAGCCAGACAAACAGAAGACTACAATGGTATGATGGAGTCACTGATGTGAGGTTTAGGGAGAGAACCAGACAAACAGAAGACTACAATGGTATGATGGAGTCACTGATGTGAGGTTTAGGGAGAGAACCAGACAAACAGAAGACTACAATGGTATGATGGATTAACTGATGTGAGGTTTAGGAAGAGAACCAGACAAACAGAAGACTACAATGGTATGATGGAGTCACTAATGCGAGCTTTAGGAAGAGAACCACACAAACAGAAGACTACAATGGTATGATGGAGTCACTGATGTGAGGTTTAGGGAGAGAGCCAGACAAACAGAAGACTACAATAGTATGATGTAGTCACTGATGTGTGGTTTAGGGAGAGAGCCAGACAAACAGAAGACTACAATAGTATGATGTAGTCACTGATGTGAGGTTTAGGGAGAGAACCAGACAAACAGAAGACTACAATGGTATGATGTAGTCACTGATGTGAGGTTTAGGGAGAGAACCAGACAAACAGAAGACTACAATAGTATGATGTAGTCACTGATGTGTGGTTTAGGGAGAGAGCCAGACAAACAGAAGACTACAATAGTATGATGTAGTCACTGATGTGAGGTGTAGGGAGAGAACCAGACAAACAGAAGACTACAATGGTATGATGGAGTTACTGATGTGAGGTTTAGGGAGAGAACCAGACAAACAGAAGACTACAATGGCATGATGGATTAACTGATGTGAGGTTTAGGGAGAGAACCAGACAAACAGAAGACTACAATGGTATGATGGAGTCACTGATGTGAGGTTTAGGGAGAGAACCAGACAAACAGAAGACTACAATGGCATGATGGAGTCACTGATGTGAGGTTTAAGGAGAGAGCCAGACAAACAGAAGACTACAATGGCATGATGGAGTCACTGATGTGAGGTTTAGGGAGAGAACCAGACAAACAGAAGACTACAATGGTATGATGGATTAACTAATGTGAGGTTTAGGGAGAGAACCAGACAAACAGAAGACTACAATGGTATGATGTAGTCACTGATGTGAGGTTTAGGGAGAGAACCAGACAAACAGAAGACTACAATGGCATGATGGAGTCACTGATGTGAGGTTTAGGGAGAGAGCCAGACAAACAGAAGACTACAATGGTATGATGGAGTCACTAATGTGAGGTTTAGGGAGAGAACCAGACAAACAGAAGACTACAATGGTATGATGGATTAACTGATGTGAGGTTTAGGGAGAGAACCAGACAAACAGAAGACTACAATGGTATGATGGAGTCACTGATGTGAGGTTTAGGGAGAGAACCAGACAAACAGAAGACTACAATGGCATGATGGAGTCACTGATGTGAGGTTTAGGGAGAGAGCCAGACAAACAGAAGACTACAATGGCATGATGGAGTCACTGATGTGAGGTTTAGGGAGAGAACCAGACAAACAGAAGACTACAATGGTATGATGGAGTCACTGATGTGAGGTTTAGAGAGAGAACCAGACAAACAGAAGACTACAATGGCATGATGAAGTCACTGATGTGAGGTTTAGGGAGAGAACCAGACAAACAGAAGACTACAATGGTATGATGGGGTCACTGATGTGAGGTTTAGGGAGAGAACCAGACAAACAGAAGACTACAATGGTATGATGGAGTCACTAATGTGAGGTTTAGGGAAAGAACCAGACAAACAGAAGACTACAATAGTATGATGGAGTCACTGATGTGAGGTTTAGAGAGAGAACCAGACAAACAGAAGACTACAATGGCATGATGAAGTCACTGATGTGAGGTTTAGGGAGAGAGCCAGACAAACAGAAGACTACAATGGTATGATGGAGTCACTGATGTGAGGTTTAAGGAGAGAGCCAGACAAACAGAAGACTACAATGGTATGATGGAGTCACTGATGTGAGGTTTAGGGAGAGAACCAGACAAACAGAAGACTACAATGGTATGATGGAGTCACTGATGTGAGGTTTAGGGAGAGAACCAGACAAACAAAAGACTACAATGGTATGATGGAGTTACTGATGTGAGGTTTAGGGAGAGAACCAGACAAACAGAAGACTACAATGGCATGATGGATTAACTGATGTGAGGTTTAGGGAGAGAACCAGACAAACAGAAGACTACAATGGTATGATGGAGTCACTGATGTGAGGTTTAGGGAGAGAACCAGACAAACAGAAGACTACAATGGCATGATGGAGTCACTGATGTGAGGTTTAGGGAGAGAACCAGACAAACAGAAGACTACAATGGTATGATGGAGTCACTGATGTGAGGTTTAGGGAGAGAACCAGACAAACAGAAGACTACAATGGCATGATGGAGTCACTGATGTGAGGTTTAAGGAGAGAGCCAGACAAACAGAAGACTACAATGGCATGATGGAGTTACTGATGTGTGGTTTAGGGAGAGAACCAGACAAACAGAAGACTACAATAGTATGATGTAGTCACTGATGTGTGGTTTAGGGAGAGAGCCAGACAAACAGAAGACTACAAATGGTATGATGGAGTCACTGATGTGAGGTTTAGGGAGAGAGCCAGACAAACAGAAGACTACAAATGGTATGATGGAGTCACTGATGTGAGGTTTAGGGAGAGAGCCGGACAAACAGAAGACTACAAATGGTATGATGGAGTCACTGATGTGAGGTGTAGGGAGAGAACCAGACAAACAGAAGACTACAATATTATGATGAAGTCACTGATGTGAGGTTTAGGGAGAGAACCAGACAAACAGAAGACTACAATAGTATGATGAAGTCACTGATGTGAGGTTTAGGGAGAGAACCAGACAAACAGAAGACTACAATGGTATGATGGAGTCACTGATGTGAGGTGTAGGGAGAGAACCAGACAAACAGAAGACTACAATAGTATGATGAAGTCACTGATGTGAGGTTTAGGGAGAGAACCAGACAAACAGAAGACTACAATGGTATGATGGAGTCACTGATGTGAGGTTTAGGGAGAGAACCAGACAAACAGAAGACTACACATGGTATGATGGAGTCACTGATGTGAGGTTTAGGGAGAGAACCAGACAAACAGAAGACTACAATAGTATGATGAAGTCACTGATATGAGGTTTAGGGAGAGAACCAGACAAACAGAAGACTACAATAGTATGATGAAGTCACTGATATGAGGTTTAGGGAGAGAACCAGACAGATTCCAGTGAATCAAGAGCTCAGAATAAGACGCTGGTGCCGGATACAATGAATGAATCACCAAAAATTAAGACTTGAATCGGTAAGCTTCACTAGAACATGATCACAAGTAAGAAAATTGATGTTACCATTAATGCCTTCATCGGCACATAAACAACAAACACACACCGATACAACTACACAACAAGTTCTACATGGTGCTGGATAGTGCATTCAATGAGTACACCTGATAACAGTATAACTGTTAGTTAGTCGCGGTTCCAACTTCACGGCACAGGGTTGCCTCATACTGCTCCATTTCTGAGCCATTGAATAGCACATAAAATGCAGTATAACAACAGTATAACTATTATTACTAACTATTATTTATTAATTTTTATTTATTAGTATGACTAGAAAATTGTTTTTTCTGGAACCCACATGATATGGAGGGAGACCTACCCACACAAGGAGAAGATATTTTTTCCCCCCGCATATCCTTTACAGGACATCGCTGTCAACATCAGCATCTTTCAGCTGATTGTTGATTTCTTGGCAAGATTACGCTCAGTAGTTTGCCATTGCTTTCTGAGCGACCGGCTCACATATCCCGCAAGTTACCGATGCGGATTGATTGATTGATTGATTGATTTAGGAACCGACATCACAGCATTCAGGACATTCCCATAAGCGGAGAGAACCGCTACTGATTCTCGCGCGATGTCATGTTACTTACGAGAGTATATTAGATTACGGAGAAAGTCATGTAACCTCTAGACCAGGGAGACCGGCGGAGAAGACATACAGAGACAAATAACGTGGGAAAGACATGGAGGAAGCTGCATCAGATAGCAACAGATAGGAGGGCTTGGCGTGAGCTGGAAGATTTCTTATGCTTCAATAGTGGGTAAAAGGTAGAAGAAGAAGAGGATGTAGAAAAAAGAAGAAGAGGAAGAAAAAGAAGGAGAAGAAGAAGAAGAAGAAGAAGAAGAAGAAGAAGAAGAAGAAGAAGAAGAAGAAGAAGAAGAAGAAGAAAAAGAAGAAGAAGAAGAAGAAGAAGAAGAAGAAGAAGAAGAAGAAGAAGAAGAAGAAGAAGAAGAAGAAGAAGAAGAAGAAGCATAGGATTACTTATAAAACATACAATCTTCATAGCATTACTTATAAAACAGAGGAGGAAGAAGACGAAGAGGCTGTTGAAAAAAAAGAAGGAGAAGAAGAAGAAGAAGAAGAAGAAGAAGAAGACAAGGAAGAAGAAGAAGAAAAAGAAGAAGCATAGGATTACTTATAAAACATACAGACAATCTTCATAGGATTATTTATAAAACATACAGACAATCTTGTAAAGTACAGTACCAATATGATAATGTATATATCATATCATATATTTCCTCATGTGCCTTGCCACCTGACGTAGGCATTCATGTCTTTCCATGAATCTCGGTCCTTGGTGCTCTGGATCAACTCTGCTGATGATACTCCTCTATGTCACCGTCTCAGACCATCTGGCACCATTTCTCTTGGTCTGCCTCTGCCTCTCATCTTACTGAATGGCATTGGGCTGCCAAGAGCAGACAACTGTGCAGCCATGGACTGCCAAGAGCAGACTACTCAGCGGCTTTGGAGTAAATAGCTACAAGAAGCCACACCTAGTGATATGGCCATCATAGTTTGTAGTGACACTGATGTACACAATTCACAGACCACCTGCCAGTCCTGCAAGTTCCATTCACAAGTGCTTTATACAGATGCCCCATTAAAAAACCTCCATACCACGATTTTACTGTACCTCCTCTATTTCACACACAAAAGAGTTAAAGGTGAGAGGTTCAACTTCACTGCACCTGGTTCTACCCCAGCTGGCTCCCCTCTCTATGCAGAATGGCAAGCGGCCTGCTGAAAGCATTGCCCAAAGCACAAACTCTGTAGCTCAAGAGATAACCCTTAGGATATTGCAGAAAAATTGCACTCCTGGATTTAACGACGATGTCCAAAAACAAACCAAAGGCCTTCACACTTCAAGACGATGACTTGACTACTCCATGCAGATGACTTGACCATTTCAGGCAGATGTCTTGACCACTTCAGGCAGATGACTTGACCATTTCAGGCAAATGTCTTGACCACTTCAGGCAGATGTATTGATCACTTTAGGCAGATAATTGACCACTCTGCCATGCAGACCTCTATTTCACATATAGTTAGAAACATAAACACTTAGAGTTTTTCTGCCTTCTCTAATCTTGTGAGTTCTTGGAGTTTGATTCTGTGCCTGATGTGAGATCGATAACTAGTGGTTAAAACTCATAAATATTTCACAGTAAAATAATACCAACCGTTTCTGCCTTTGCTCTGCCCGTAGTTTCGGTATCACCAAACAGAGACACACCCTTGTCAGCTTTTGTACTGCCAAGAAAAGTTGTATACAACAATCAATGACAGATTACATATTATCACGACATAAAACAGCCAATGATAGAACATATGTGATCATTATTATATAAAACAGCCAGTGACCATCATTACATAAAACAATGACGGAACATACATGATTATCATTACATAAAACAATGACGGAACATACATGATTATCATTACATAAAACAGCCAATGAGGGACTGCACATGATCATCCTGTCATAAAACAGCTAATGAGGGACTGCACATGATCATCATGACATACAACAGCCAATGAGGGACTGCACATGATCATCCTGTCATAAAACAGCTAATGAGGGACTGCACATGATCATCATGACATACAACAGCCAATGAGGGACTGCACATGATCATCCTGTCATAAAACAGCTAATGAGGGACTGCACATGATCATCATGACATACAACAGCCAATGAGGGACTGCACATGATCATCATGACATACAACAGCCAATGAGGGACTGCACATGATCATCATGACATACAACAGCCAATGAGGGACTGCACATGATCATCATGACATACAACAGCCAATGAGGGACTGCACATGATCATCCTGTCATAAAACAGCTAATGAGGGACTGCACATGATCATCATGACATACAACAGCCAATGAGGGATTGCACATGATCGTCGTGATGTAAAACAGTCAATAACGGAACATATACAATCATCATGACATAAAACAACTAATGAGAGACTGAACATGATCATCATTACATAAAAAAGCCAATGAGAGACTGCACATTATCATCTTTACATAAAGCAGTCAATAATGGAACATATACAATCATCATAACATAAAACAGCCAATGACGTAACATATACAATCATCATGACATAAAACAGCCAATGAGGGAACATATGCAATCACACTGTATGATTGTAATCATCAATATGTATATAATCAGTGTCTCGACAAAGGCCACTTTCCATCAGCTCTCAAAATCACTAAAGTGTATCCTCTTCTTAAATCTGGTTCATTGGACGATGGTCTCCTGAATAATTATAGGCCCATTTCCTTACTATCATCACTATCTAAACCACTAGAAAACAGTACTTAGTTCGCAACAAGCTTATAGTCGACAGTCAATAAGGATTTCAACCAAAATATTCTAGCCATACGGCTCTAACAAACATGATAGAAAATTGGCACCAGAATATAAACAACAACAGTCTATGTGGTGCTGTGTTTATCAATTTCAGGAAAGCATTTGATATGACAGACCATGTTATTTTAATTAAAAAACTAGCGACAATGAAATTTGGCCCTAATGTAGTGACTCTAATAAATTCTTTTCTGTCAAACAGAAAGCAAGTAGTATCACACAATAAATCTCTGTCTCAAACCACTACCTTCAATACTGGAGTACCGCAAGGCTCTATTCTTGGCCCTCTATTATTTGCCATATATATTAACGATCTACCTTTGCATCTTTCGTCGTCCTGCGATCTATTTGCAGACGACTGTACAGTGTATACAAACGCTGAAAGCAGTAATTTGCTGGAGTCGTCTTTGCAACACGAATTAAATAATGTAGTTAGGTGGAACTAAGCAAGCCGTATGCAAATTAACATCACTAAAACACATCTATGTTATTAACAACCAGACAGACTTCAGACTCTAAATTCACACAGATCAATTTAACTTCACATCGCTTTAAGCGCTTGTTAAACAAACAGCGAAAAAAATCTACCAACTGGCCAAAATTAAAAATTTCCTTGATGGAGACACAAGGAAGATATTCTATACTTCTCACATACAGACATATTTTGACTACTGCTCTTTAATCTGGGATGGTTGTTCCAATTCAATCACCAAGCGACTTTACTCACTCCAGAAACGAGCTATGAATTTAATTTATAGTAAACACGTAACTGATAATCCTAACCTACATAAATGCCTTCGGTTACTACCACTCCGCAAATGCCTACTTTTCAACAAGGCCAAACTAATGCACAAAATCCTACATCAGAATGGCCCAAATTACCTTTGGCCATTGTTTAAATATAATACAAGACACAGTAAACAACTAAATATATTACACATCCCAAAGCCTAGGATAGACTTATACAAAACAAGTTTAGCATACTCAGCAGCTAGGCTGTGGAACAATCTTCCACAAGAAATCAAAGACATCACCAATCACTATACATATAATCGCAAATTTTTCGAACACTATCTCAGTACAGATTACCTTCCCCCTTAATAATAATAAAACCCTATAACAGCACTCCCCTTTTGGTAGACCAGTATTATTCCCAATAGCTAATATCAACTGGTCTCCCTGGCCTAGGAGTTAACGTCTTTCTCTGTAATCCTGTATATTCTCGTGAGTAATGCAGCTGCATGAGAATTGACAGCGGTTCATGCCACGCAGGTAACTTATGGGGTATGTGAGCCAGTCGCTCAGAAAGCAATGGCAAACTACTGAGCGTAATCTTGCCTAGTACATCAACAGCAGCTGAAAAATGCTGGTGTTGACTGCAACATCCTGTAAGGAATATGCAACAAAACATAAAAAAAAAATAACTGCTACATCATTCATTAATTTTAGTTAGTGAGTTATGTAGTAGTGATTTTTGCATTTTTCACATTCCTTTATAATGCATATATTTTATATTATTGTTGTTCTCTGTTAGCCTCGAATGATGTGTGGATGAAATAATGTATGAGAGTGACAGAAGGGCAGAATGTTAGACGGGCCTGCGTGCCCAACTCTTAACCCTTTGAAAATAAAGTTTGTTCGTTCATTCATAACATACAACAACCAATGAGGGACTGCACATGATCACCACGACAAAAAACAACCAATGAGGGACTTCACATCATCATTATGACATAAAACAACCAATGAGGGACTGCATATGTTTATCATAACCTGACGCAGCCAACGAGGGAACATATACAATCATGACATAATACAGCCAATGAGGGAACATATACAATCATCATGATATAAAACAGCCAATGAGGGACTGCACATGATCATCATTTCATGGTTGGTTGTGAATCCTCTGGAGTTTCAACTCTTAAGCACTGCATTGGCATTCAGCTCATCTCAGCCATGAAAATGGCTTGCATCTAACACTGTGAGGTTGGTATAGAGACTCTCCTCCTGACTAATTACTGAAGTATTATCTCCATGGAAAGTGCGTCAGCATGCAAGGCAATGTTGTACTCCATTGATTATCCAACAGAACAAGAATTTGCAGAGCAAATGCCTACCTCTAGGTCAGTGCTGACATAGAACATCCACTAAAGTTAGATCAAGAAAAAAGGGCAGCAGGTTAAAAAGAGGAACATCCTGGATGGGTCAGGCTAGGGATATTATTCCACAGGTTTTTTCCACTTGAGGAGACAGAAACTGATGAAGATGAGAACTGCCAACAAAGTGTGGTACTTTAATGGGACCATATATTATTTATCTTTATCTGAAAAGTCTAGGCATTTGATCCCAGAGATCACAGGGAAGTGTGATATCATCATGCACATGGGATCACCTATTAGTCATCCTTATCTGAGGAGATTAGGAGTTTGATCCATGACCTAGAAATCATAGGGAGTGGTGTGAAATTATCATGCACACGTGACCACATATTATTCATCCTTATATGAGCAGACTGAGCATTTGATCCATTACCCAGATATTAAAGGGACATTGATATCATGAGGTTTGTCTTTAATCTTACCCACATGGATGACAAAATCCACCACATTTCAATCCAGAAGCGGATGTCTTGCCATCTAGTCACTCCGACCCCCAACAAACAAAAATGCGAACTCACGCAAATCAACATCTATGATTACAAATAACAACCTACCTTGCTGCAGGCTTAGTTACAGAGCTGAATATATCAACATCCTCATCATCACCACTGCTGTCAAATAGGCTGTCCTTCACCGACTTCACCTTGCTAGAAGCCTGATGGAAGACATGAGCAGATATAAGTATACATTCACCATGTCACAATGTGGGATTTGATTTTCAAAACAATGTTTTCCTGTAGTGAATTTGAATAACAAAGACACAAACAATAGATAGCACAATTTATTGCCTGGCATATTTCACTGCATCTCGTCAGCTATACACTGCAGAAATCACCAAACATAATCTAAAGTAACTAGATAAATCCTTCAAGTTGAAATATACAATACACATATTCACACAATAATAGGTAGACAATTCAAAACAATTCAAATTTCTGTGTGAATGCATATTTTATATTTCACTTTGAGAATACATTTGTTTTATTTTTCAGTTTGAGAATACATGTCTTTTATATTTCAGTTTGAAGTGAAACCAAAATGTGAAATGGAAATAGAAGGGAAAGTCCTTAACCAAGTGGATAATTTTAAATACCTAGGGGCATGTATAACATCAGATAGAAGATGCACAACAGAGATTAAGAACAGATTGGGGCAAGCAGAAGCTGCATTTCAGAAAATGAAAGGTATTTTATGCAGTAAGTCACTGTAAATGAATGTAAGAAAAAGGGTGATAAAATGCCATATAGAACCTGTTTTGCTGTATGGCAGTAAATCTTGGAATGTAAATGAACACATTAGGAAGAACTTGGTAGCAACAGAGATGTGATTCTGGAGACAAATGATGAGAATTCCTTGGACTGCCAGAGTAACTAACGATTGCCTGAAAGTGGCTAATGAAAACAGAACATTATATTCAACTATGAGAATGAGACAAACAGCTTTCTTTGGTCATGTGATGAGAAGAGAGGCATTAGAGAACATTGTGATGACGGAAAGCTCAAGGGGAAAAGAGGCAGGGACAGACCAAGAGAAATGATGCTGGGATTATCATCAGCCAGAGTTCAATCAGAACACCAAAGACCAAGATCTGTGAGAGACATGAATGCCAACACCAGCTGGCAAGGCACTTGATGATGATGATAATGATGATGATGATGGTGATGATGATGATGATGATGAAGGATTTATTGCTGTAGTTTATGTTGTGTGATTTCTGCAGAATGTCCCTGACAAGCGGCAGTGAAATAAGCTAGAATTTGATTTGTCAGGTGAGCATCATGATTAAACTAGTATCCATGTATAACAGCGCTGGGGATACGAAGGGTGTTTAATAAATAATAACATAGTGGAACAGTAACTGACATTTTTGGTCAACTCGTTTCCAGTGTTGGTGAACATTGAAACGCAGTGATTGATATATACAAAGTTGTTTCATGTTTCCAACCTAGAACTATCCACACAGGCTGTTTATTAGCCGAAACTAGAATAATATTCCCAAAAATAATTTGTTTGGTACTTTTGATTATGCTAAATGTAGTTAGTACCAGAAGGAGTGTATTACTAGTGATTTCTGGAAGCTTGCATCATCGACATAAACACTGTGTATTCCAGAGTATTCATAAAACTTTTCTGGGCTGGGGATACGAAGGTGAAGGTGGTTTAATTAGTAATAGTTATGAAAACAAGGCATGGAAGATCAAACAGAAGAAGAAAGAAGTGGGAGATCAAAGAGAGAAACAATTAGTGGGAGATCAAAGAGAAGAAGAAAGGAGTGGGGATCAGAGAACAAACCAATAAACTTTATTTTCAAAGGGTCACAAATTGGATCATATCAGACTTATATTGGATTGTTTACACACCATTTGGCCAAACACATCCTATCTAGCACTCTGGCAGCCAAACTGTACTTAAACTTTCGTAGCAAAAGAGCACCTTTCTAAACTAGTTTGAACCACCATTTCTGTTTCCCTCCTGTCAACAAGGAGTTGTGTTAATTTTATTTTGTGTTTTTCCCCCATTGTTTATCTGTTTGTGTTGTCCTGTCCTAGACAAAGATTCTTAGAATTGAAACGTCTGTCGTCCTTTGTGTTCTATAATACTTATTTTTTATTCTATTACTTCAATATTATATACTAGCTGACCCGGCCCGGCTTCGCCCAGTCCCTGGTGGGGAGCATCTCATTTAATTCATATAAGTCGTCATATAAGCTCCCGTTCCCGTTCCCGACTATCTGTCTGTCTGTCTGACCCGGCCCGGCTTCGCCCAGCCCCTGATGGGGAGCATCTAATTTAATTTATATAAGTAGTCATATAAGTTCCCGTTCCCGACTATCTGTCTGTTTGTCTGTCTGTCTATCTGTTTGTTCCCATCAGGGACTGGGCAAAGCCGGGCCGGGTCAGCTAGTTCCCATTCCCAAAGTGGGGAGTATCTCATTTAATTCATATTTATTGGTTGCATTTAGAACAACCTTAGATAAACGAAGACCAACTTACAAAAAGCATTAGAAAGAGCACTTGAAAGAGCTTTACATCTTCCCCCAACAATTAACTTGGGTAAATGGAACGGCGACAGCAGCAGCAGCAGAAGAAGAAAAAGGAGGAGGAGGATGGAGGTGGAGGAGAGAGGAGGAGGGATGAGGAGGGAGGAAGAGGGAGGAGGAGGAGGGAGGAGGAGGAGGAAAGAGGAGGGATTAGGAGGAGAGAGGAGGAGGGAGGAGGAGAGAGGAGGAGGAGGGAGGAGGAGAGAGGAGGAACGAACGAACGAACAAACAAACAAACTTTATTTTCAAAGGGTTAAGAATTGGGCACACAGGCCCGTCTAACATTCTGCCCTTCTATCACTCTCTTTCATACATTATTTCATTCACACATCATTCAAGGCTAACAAAGAACAGTAACAATATAAAAGATATGCATTATAAAGGCATGGGCAAAATGCAAACATCAAAACTACACGACACAGTAATATTAAATAATGGTCTGACACTTGTTATTAGCCATGTGGAATATACTGGCCTACAAAAAGGTGATTGGCTGTTATACTAGGGTTTTGTTATTATTATTATTATCTCAATTATTAAGGGGGAAGGTAATCCGTATTGAGATAGTGTTCGAATAATTTGCGATTATATGAATAGGGATTGGTGATGTCTTTGATTTCTTGTGGAAGATTATTCCACAGCTGAGCTGCAGAGTACGTTAAGCTTGTTTTGTATAAGTCAATCCTAGGCTTCGGAATGTGTAGTATATTTAAACGTTTACTGTGTCTAGCATTATATTTAAACAAAGGCCAAAGGTAATTTGGGGCATTCCGATGCAGGATTTTGTGAATAAGTTTAGCTTTATTGAAAAGCAGGCGTTTGCGGAATGGTAGTAACTGAAGGCGTTTATACAGGCTAGGATTGTCAGATAAATGTTTGCTGTAAATTAGGCTCATGGCCTGTTTCTGGAGTGAGTAAAGTCGCTTGGTGTTTGAATTAGAACAACCATCCCAGATTGTAGAGCAGTAGTCAAAGTGTGTCTGTATATGAGAAGTATAGAATAGTTTCCTTGTGTCCTCATCAAGGAAGTTTTTAATCTTGGCGAGTTGATAGACTTTTTTCGCTGTTTGTTTAATGAGCGCTTGAACATGGGAATTAAAGGTTAGGTTTCTATCAATGATTAGGCCTAATGTTTTGTGCTCAATTACACTTTCTACTGGCATGTTATCGATGTGAAGTTGAAGTGATGTGTGTGGGCTTAGAGTTTGAAGTCTTTGTCTGGTTGTTAATAACATTGCTTTTGTTTTAGTGATGTTAATTTGCATACGATTTGAATAGCTCCACTTAACTACATTATTTAATTCTTGTTGTAAAGACGACTCCAGTAAAATACAGTTTTCAGCGTTTGTGTACACCGTACAGTCATCTGCAAATAGATCGCAGGACGACGAAAGATGCAAAGGTAGATCGTTAATATATATGGCAAATAATAGAGGGCCAAGAATAGAGCCTTGCGGTACTCCAATATTGAAGGTAGTGGTTTGAGACAGAGATTTATTGTGTGATACTACTTGCTTTCTGTTTGATAGAAAAGATGATATTAGAGTGACTACATTAAGGCCAATTTTCATAGGAGGAGAGAGGAGGAGGCAGGAGGAGGACGGAGGAGGAAGAGGGAGGAGGAGGGAGGAGGAGAGGGAGGAGGAGAGAAGAGGTGGAGGGAGGAGAAGGGAGGAGAAGGAGGGAGGAGGAGAGGAGGAGGAAGGAGGAGGAGGGAGGATGAGGAGGGAGGAGAAAGAGGGAGGTGGAGGAGGGAGGAGGAGGAGGGAGGAAGAGGGAGGAGGAGCAGGGAGGAGCAGGGAGGAGGAAGGAGGAGGAGGAGCAGGATTAGGGAGGAGGAGGGAGGAGTAGAGGGAGGAGGGAGGAGTAGAGGGAGGAGGAGGGATGAGGAGGGAGGAGGAGGGAGGAGGAGGGAGGAGCGGATAGGAGGGAGGAGGAGGGAGGAGGAGGAGGTAGGAGGAGGAGGGAGGGGAGGAGGAGGAGGGAGGGGAGGAGGAGGAGGGAGGGGAGGAGGAGGAGGGAGGAAGAGGGAGGAGATAGAAGGAGGGAGGAGGAGGAGGAGAAGTTAGGAGGAGGGCAGAGGAGGAGGGAGGAGAAGGGAGGAGGAGAAGGGAGGAGGAGAAGGGAGGAGGAGGGAGGATGTAGAGGGAGGAGGAGGAGGGAGGAGGAAAGGTTGGAGGAGGGGCAGAAGGGAGGAGGAGGGAGGAGGAGGGGAGGGGGAGGAGGAGGGGGAGGAGGGTGGATTAGGAGGAGGAGGGATTAGGAGGAGGAGGATGGAGGAGGAAGAGGTAGGAGGAGGGAGGAAGAGGGAGGAGGAGGGAGTAGGAGCAGGAAGATGGAGGAGGAGGAGGATGGAGGAGGAGGAGGATGGAGGAGGAGGAAGATGGGGAAGAGGAGGGTAGGAGGAGGAGGAGGGGAGAGGGGGAGGAGGATTATAACGCATATGCCTGTAGATAACTGCAGCGAAAACGTCCACCTATTTGAGAAATATGCAACAATTTTACATATATAGCAATTCTATTAGAAGTTATGTCCCCTCGCTATATATACATTATAATGTAAATTAAATATTAAATAATAATAAGAAAATATGTTTGTACACTAAAAAAAACTATGACAGTTGGCAGCATGGGAATGATTAGAAGACGTGTAGAAAATTTCATCTCAATCGGATGGACCGTTCGCGAACGCATAAAGGACATACATACAGACAGACAGACAGACATACATTCTATTTTATATATATATATAGATTTATTGATTGTTTCTGATTTTGGATGTTTTCACTTGTGTATGGAGTCCTTTGTAAGGTATGGACATCGTGTCTGTGTTTAGTATGTCTCTTCTACTCGCAGGAGCTAAATATACCTAATTGTTTGCAATTCATATTGTAATAAATTGGGCACGCAGGTCCGTCTTACATTCGGCCCTTCCAATCACTCATCTTTTGTTTATCATTGTGCATGTTACATTCACATAGAAAAACTAAACATTGTCAAATGAATAGTGTTAACATAAACAATGCATTTTACCATGTAATGTGCTGGCAGACACATGTACACATGCACATTCATAAACACATACATACCTGCATACATACTTACAACATTTACCAAAACTCTCACAGTTATGCACCCACTCGATAACACACAAAGACACACTCCCTCACAATCTTTACTTTCTCACAATCACAAACTCACTAAATACATTCATCCATTCCATAAGCTCCCCTGACCGCTAGATTTTACCTGCGCACACAGGTAAAAGGTCATGTGCTGACCCCACCACGGCCAGCAAAAAAAATACAATGCCCAGCGATCAACGCTTGATAAGCTGTGAAGATAAACAGACAGACAGACAGACAAACAGACAGACAGACAGACACATACATGCACACACACATACATATTATAGAGAGAAGAAACAAGGAGTGGGGGATCAGAGAGAAGGGGGGATCCGAGAGAAGTGGGGGATCAAAGAGAAGTGGGGGACAAGAGAGAAGAAACAAGCAGTGGGGGATCAGAGAGAAGTGGGGGACAAGAGACAAGAAACAAGGAGTGGGGGATAAGAGAGAAGTGGGGTACAAGAGACAAGAAACAAGGAGTGGGAGATAAGAGAGAAGTGGGGGACAAGAGACAAGAAACAAGCAGTGGGGGATCAGAAAGAAGTGGGGGACAAGAAAGAATAAACAAGGAGTGGAGGACAAGAGAGAAGAAACAAGGAGTGGGGGACAAGAGAGAAGAAACATGGAGTGGGGGATCAGAGAGAAGTGCGGGACCAGAGAGAAGTTGGGGATCAGAGAGAAGTGGGGGATCAGAGGGAAGGAACAATCAGTGACGGATCAGAGAGAAGTAGGGAATCAGAGAGAAGTGGGGGGATCAGAGAGAAGTGGGGGGATCAGAGAGAAGTGGGGGATCAGAGGGAAGAAACAAGAAGTGGGGGGATCAGAGAGAAGTGGGGATTCAGAGAGAAGTGGGGGATCAGAGGGAAGAAACAAGAAGTGGGGGGACATGAGAGAAGTGGGGGATCAGAGAGAATTGAGGGATCAGAGAGAAGTGCGGGATCAGAGAGAAGAAACAAGGAGTGGGGGATCAGAGAGAAGAAACAAGGAGTGGGGGATCAGAGAGAAGTGGGGGATCAGAGAGAAGTGGGCGCTCAGGGAGAAGTGAGGGATCAAAGAGAACAAAGAGAAGTGGGGGATCAGAGAGAAGTGGGGGATCAGAGACAAGTGGAGGATCAGAGGGAAGACATAAGCAGAGGAAGATCAGAGAGAAGTGGGGGATCAGAGAGAAGTGGGGGATCAGACAGAGAGAGAGAGAGAGAAGTGGGGGATCAGAGAGAAATGGGGGATTAGAGAGAAGAAACAAGAAGTGGGGGATCAGAGAGAAGAAACAAGCAGTGGGGGCTCAGAGAGAAGTGGGGGATCAGAGGGAAGAAATAAGCAGTGGGGGATCAGACAGAACTGGGGGATCAGAGAGAAGTGGAGGATAAGAGAGAAATCGGGGAATCAGAGAAAAGTGGGGGATCAGAGAAAAGTGGGGGATCAGAGAGAAATTAGGGATTAGAGAGAAGAAACAAGAAGTGGGGGATCAGAGAGAAGTGGGGGATCAGAGAGAAGAAACAAGAAATGGGGGATCAGAGAGAAGAAACAAGAAGTGGGGTATCAGAGAGAAGTGGGGGTTCAGAGAAAAGTGTGGGATCAGAGAGAAGCAACAAAAAGTGGGGGATCAGAGAGAAGTGGGGGATCAGAGAGAAGCTGGCACTCAGGGAGAAGTAGGGGATCAAAGAGAAGTGGGGGATCAGAGAGAAGTAGGGGATCAGAGACAAGTGGAGGATCAGAGGGAAGACATAAGCAGTGGAAGTTCAGAGAGAAGTGGGGGATCAGAGAGAAGTGGGGGATCAGAGAGATGTGGGGGATCAGAGAGAAGTAGGGGATCAGAGAGAAATGGGGGATTAGAGAGAAGAAACAAGAAGTGGGGGATCAGAGAGAAGAAACAAGCAGTGGGGGATCAAATAGAAGTGTGGGATCAGAGAGAAGTGGGGGATCAGAGAAAAGTGGGGGATCACAGGGAAGACATAAGCAGTGGAAGATCAGAGAGAAGTGGAGGATCAGAGAGAAGTGGGGGATCAGAGAGAAGTGGGGGATCAGAGAAAAGTAGGGGATCAGAGAAAAGTGGGGGATCACAGGGAAGACGTAAGCAGTGGAAGATCAGAGAGAAGTGGGGGATCAGAGAGAAGTGGGGGATCAGAGAGAAGTGGGGTATCAGAGAGAAGTGGGGGATCAGAGAGAAGAAGGGGATCAGAGAGAATTGGCGATTAGAGAGAAGAAACAAGAAGTGGGGGATCAGAGGGAAAAAATAAGCAGTGGGGGATCAGACAGAAATGGGGGATCAGAGAGAAGTGGAGGATCAGAGAGAAGTGGGGGATCAGAGAAAAGTGGGATCAGAGAGAAATGGGGGATTAGAGAGAAGAAACAAGAAGTGGGAGATCAGAGAGAAATCAAATCAAATCAAATCAACTTTATTAGGGTCACAAATTGGGCGCGCAGGCCCGTCTTACATTCGGCCCTTCCAATCACTCGTCTTTCGTTCATCAAGAGCATTATACATTTACATAGGAAGATAAAATAAACATTGTGAAATGAATGTTGTAAACATAAACAAGGCTAATTACCATGTTATGAAGCCCATCTCCCACCTATCCATACATCACCCCACCCACACAACACCCCCACCTACCCACACACACGCGCACCAAGGGACACATACACACCCCCACCTACCGACACACACGCACACCAAGGGACACATACATACCCCACCAACCGATCCATCCCCCTCCCGCACATCCCCCACCCACACACACTGCCCTCGCCTGATCCCCCAACCAAAACACACTCGCCACCCACAAACATTCCCCCACCAACCCACACATCCTACGCCCATCCACATACACATACTACCCCACACATCCTCTCCCCACCCACACCTCAAACCACCCATCCCCCAGCCACATCTCCATCGACAACATATTCCCCACCCATGCACACAATCCCCCACCAACCCACACATCGCACATCCACTCACACATTCCCAAACCATACACACACATCCCCACCAACTGACATGTCCCTACCCCCACCCCACACACACACATCTCTCTAACCACCCATACATCCCCAATCCACTAACACACACCCCACCACCCACACATACAACTTCCACCCACCCACACATGCCTTAACCTAATCCCCCACCCGCACATCACATACACCTCCTATCATGCACTATTCCCAACCCACGCACCACACACACACATATCCCTCACCAACACATCCCCACTTACACACCACACACATATCCCCCACCCAGATACCACACAATATTCCCACCCACACCCACACAGATACCCTTACCCATCCACCCCACATACCCCCACTCACACAACACAAAAACAAAACAAAACACAAAAATCCCCCACCCACACACACATACCTCACCCACACAATATCCCCAACCAACACACCACACACCTCTCCCCACCCACACACGCATTCCCTACCCGTCCACCAACACACACTCACTCACGCATACATTCTCCACTACGCACCCACACCCCCCCCCCCCCAACCAAACATCTCTCGATCACAATACCCCTACCCCACACACATCCTCCACCCACTCACACATCCCACCCCGACACATACAACTCCCTCACCCACTTACACATCCCTAAGCCACTCACTCACACACCCCCACCCACACATTCCCCATCCAAACACACACATCTCCCACCAACACTCCCCCACATACTTCCCCCAACCACCACAATCCCCTACTCACCCATACATATACCCCATTCATACGCACATTCCCCGCACCCATCACACACATCCCCCACACCACACACTATCCTCCACCCATACCTCCACAAACATACCCTCCACCCACACATCATTCACACATCCCCCACCAACACACCGCACAAATATCTCAAACCCACACACCATACACTTCTCCCCACCCGCCCTTGCATCCCCAATCCACCCAACACAATCCCCTACCCACACAACCCCGCCTCCTACACATACTTCCTCAAACCGTCCACACATCTCCACCCACATAAACACACATCCCCTGCATCCGTCCCATACACATATCCTCCACCCATACACACATCCCCCACACCCATTCCAACACCCCTACTTTCACCCCCACACATCCATCCACACATCCCACCAACACCCACAAATACCACTACCCACCAAAACCAACACACCCCAACCCATCCAAGTGCATGCAAATGAGAAGAAACAAGCAGTGGGGGATCAGAGAGACGTGGGGGAACAGAGGGAAGAAATAAGCAGTGGAGGAACAAACAGAATTGGGGGGGGGGGACAAGAGAGAAGAAACAAGCAGTGGGGTATCAGAGAGAAGTGGGGGATCAGAGGGAATAAACAAGCAGTGGGGGACAACAGAGAAGAAACAAGGAGTGGAGGACGAGAGAAGAAACAAGGAGTGGGGACAATAGAGAAGAAACATGGAGTGGTGGATCAGAGTGAAGAAACCAGGAGTGGGGGACCAGAGAGAAGTGGGGGATCTGAGAGAAGAAACAAGGAGTGGCGGATCAGAGTGAAGAAACCAGGAGTGGGGGATCAGAGAGAAGTGGGCGATCAGAGAGAAGTGGGGGAATCAGAGAGAAGTGGGGGATCAGAAAGAAGTGGGGGATCAGAAAGAAGTGGGGGATCAGAGAGAAGTGGGGGATCAGAGAGAAGTGGGGGATCAGAGAGAAATGGGGGATCAGAGAGAAGAAACAAGCAGTGGGGATCAGAGAGAACACAGAAGCAATGGAGGATCAGAGAGAAGAAACAAGCAGTGGGGGATCAGAAAGAAGAAACAAGCAGTGGGGGATCAGAGAGAAGAAACAAGCAGTGGGGGATCAGAGAGAAGTGGGGGATCAGAGAGAAGTGGGGGATCAGAGAGAAGTGGGGGATCAGAGAGAAGTGGGGGATCAGAGAGAAGTGAGGGATCAGAGAGAAGTGGGGGATCAGAGAGAAGAAACAAGCAGTGGGGATCAGAGAGAAAAACCAAGGAGTGGAGGATCAGAGAGAAGAAACAAACAGTGAACGATCAGAGAGAAGAAACAAGGAGTGGAGGATCAGAGAGAAGTGGGGGATCAGAGAGAAGAGACAAGCAGTGGGGATCAGAGAGAAGAAACAAGGAGTGGAGGATCAGAGAAAAGAAACAAACAGTGAAGGATCAGAGAGAAGTGGGGGATCAGAGAGAAGAGACAAGCAGTGGGGATCAGAGAGAAGAAACAAGGAGTGGAGGATCAGAGAGAAGAAACAAACAGTGAAGGATCAGAGAGAAGAAACAAGGAGTGGGGGTTCAAAGAGAAGTGGGGGATCAGAGAGAAGTGGGGGATCAGAGAGAAGAAACAAGAAGTGGGGGATCAAAGAGAAGTGGGGAATCAGAGAGAAGTGGGGGATCAGAGAGAAGTGGGGGATCAGAAAGAAGAAACAAGAAGTGGGGGATAGACAGAAATGGGGGATCAGAGAGAAGTATGGGATCAGAGAAAAGTGGGGGATCAGAGATAAGTGGGGGATCAGAGAGAAGAAACAAGAAGTGGGGGATCGGAGAGAAGACACAAGAAGAGGGGGATCAGAGAGAAGAAACAAGAAATGGGGGATCAGAGAGAAGAAACAAGAAGTGGGGTATCAGAGAGAAGTGGGGGATCAGAGAGAAGTGGGGGATCAGAGAGAAGAAACAAGAAGTGGGGGATCAGAGAGAAGAAACAAGAAGTGGGGGATCAGAGAGAAGTGGGGGATCAGAGAGAAGTGGGCGCTCAGGGAGAAGTGAGGGATCAAAGAGAAGTGGGGGATCAGAGAGAAGTGGGGGATCAGAGACAAGTGGAGTATCAGAGGGAAGACATAAGCAGTGGAAGATCAGAGAGAAGTGGGGGATCAGAGAGAGAGAAGTGGGGGATCAGAGAGAAGTAGGGGATCAGAGAGAAATGGGGGATTAGAGAGAAGAAACAAGAAGTGGGGGATCAGAGAGAAGAAACAAGCAGTGGGGGATCAGAGAGAAGTGGGGGATCAGAGGGAAGAAACAAGCAGTGGGGTATCAGAGAGAAGTGGGGGATCAGAGGGAATAAACAAGCAGTGGGGGACAACAGAGAAGAAACAAGGAGTGGAGGACGAGAGAAGAAACAAGGAGTGGGGACAATAGAGAAGAAACATGGAGTGGTGGATCAGAGTGAAGAAACCAGGAGTGGGGGACCAGAGAGAAGTGGGGGATCTGAGAGAAGAAACAAGGAGTGGCGGATCAGAGTGAAGAAACCAGGAGTGGGGGATCAGAGAGAAGTGGGCGATCAGAGAGAAGTGGGGGAATCAGAGAGAAGTGGGGGATCAGAAAGAAGTGGGGGATCAGAAAGAAGTGGGGGATCAGAGAGAAGTGGGGGATCAGAGAGAAGTGGGGGATCAGAGAAAAATGGGGGATCAGAGAGAAGAAACAAGCAGTGGGGATCAGAGAGAACACAGAAGCAATGGAGGATCAGAGAGAAGAAACAAGCAGTGGGGGATCAGAAAGAAGAAACAAGCAGTGGGGGATCAGAGAGAAGAAACAAGCAGTGGGGGATCAGAGAGAAGTGGGGGATCAGAGAGAAGTGGGGGATCAGAGAGAAGTGGGGGATCAGAGAGAAGTGGGGGATCAGAGAGAAGTGAGGGATCAGAGAGAAGTGGGGGATCAGAGAGAAGAAACAAGCAGTGGGGATCAGAGAGAAAAACCAAGGAGTGGAGGATCAGAGAGAAGAAACAAACAGTGAACGATCAGAGAGAAGAAACAAGGAGTGGAGGATCAGAGAGAAGTGGGGGATCAGAGAGAAGAGACAAGCAGTGGGGATCAGAGAGAAGAAACAAGGAGTGGAGGATCAGAGAAAAGAAACAAACAGTGAAGGATCAGAGAGAAGTGGGGGATCAGAGAGAAGAGACAAGCAGTGGGGATCAGAGAGAAGAAACAAGGAGTGGAGGATCAGAGAGAAGAAACAAACAGTGAAGGATCAGAGAGAAGAAACAAGGAGTGGGGGTTCAAAGAGAAGTGGGGGATCAGAGAGAAGTGGGGGATCAGAGAGAAGAAACAAGAAGTGGGGGATCAAAGAGAAGTGGGGAATCAGAGAGAAGTGGGGGATCAGAGAGAAGTGGGGGATCAGAAAGAAGAAACAAGAAGTGGGGGATAGACAGAAATGGGGGATCAGAGAGAAGTATGGGATCAGAGAAAAGTGGGGGATCAGAGATAAGTGGGGGATCAGAGAGAAGAAACAAGAAGTGGGGGATCGGAGAGAAGACACAAGAAGAGGGGGATCAGAGAGAAGAAACAAGAAATGGGGGATCAGAGAGAAGAAACAAGAAGTGGGGTATCAGAGAGAAGTGGGGGATCAGAGAGAAGTGGGGGATCAGAGAGAAGAAACAAGAAGTGGGGGATCAGAGAGAAGAAACAAGAAGTGGGGGATCAGAGAGAAGTGGGGGATCAGAGAGAAGTGGGCGCTCAGGGAGAAGTGAGGGATCAAAGAGAAGTGGGGGATCAGAGAGAAGTGGGGGATCAGAGACAAGTGGAGTATCAGAGGGAAGACATAAGCAGTGGAAGATCAGAGAGAAGTGGGGGATCAGAGAGAGAGAAGTGGGGGATCAGAGAGAAGTAGGGGATCAGAGAGAAATGGGGGATTAGAGAGAAGAAACAAGAAGTGGGGGATCAGAGAGAAGAAACAAGCAGTGGGGGATCAGAGAGAAGTGGGGGATCAGAGGGAAGAAATAAGCAGTGGGGGATCAGAGGGAAGAAATAAGCAGTGGGGGATCAGACAGAACTGGGGGATCAGAGAGAAGTGGGGGAATCAAAATCAAAAAAATCAAATCAACTTTATTATGGTCACAAATTGGGCGCGCAGGCCCGTCTTACATTCGGCCCTTCCAATCACTCGTCTTTCGTTCATCAAGAGCATTATACATTTACATAGGAAGAAAAATAAACATTTTGAAATGAATGTTGTAAACATAAACAAGGCTAATTACCAAGGTATGAAGCCCATCTCCCACCTATCCATACATCACCCCACCCACACAACACCCCCACCTACCCACACACACGCGCACCAAGGGACACATACACACCCCCACCTACCCACACACACGCACACCAAGGGACACATACATACCCCACCAACTGACCCATCCCCCTCCCGCACATCCCCCACCCACACACACTGCCCTCACCTGATCCCCCAACCAAAACACACTCGCCACCCACAAACATTCCCTCACCAACCCACACATCCCACGCCCATCCACATACCCATCCTAACCCACATATCCTCTCCCCACCCACACCTCAAACCACCCATCCCCCAGCCACATCTCCATTGACAACATATTCCCCACCCATGCACACAATCCCCCACCAACCCACACCTCGCACATCCACTCACACATCCCCAAACCATACACACACATCCCCACCAACTGACATGTCCCTACCCCCCCCCCCCCCCCCACATCTCCCTAACCACCCATACATCCCCAATCCACTCACACACACCCCACCACCCACACATACAACTTCCACCCACCCACACATGCCTTAACCTAATCCCCCACCACAAATCCACCACCCGCACATCACATACACCCCCTACCACGCACTATTCCCAACCCCCGCACCACACACACACACATATCCCTCACCAACACATCCCCACTTACACACCACACACATATCCCACACCCAGATACCACACAATATTCCCACCCATACCCACACAAATACCCTTAACCATCCACCCCACATACCCCCACTCACACACCACAAAAATCCCCCACCCACACAATATCCCCAACCAACACACCACACACCTCTCCCCACCCACACACGCATTCCCTACCCGTCAACCAACACACACTCACTCACGCATACATCCTCCACTACGCACCCACACACCCCACCCACCCACCCCAACCAAACATCTCTCGATCACAATACCCCTACCCACACACATCCTCCACCCACTCACACATCCCACCCCGACACATACAACTCCCTCACCCACCTACACATCCCTAAGCCACTCACACACCCCCACCCACACATTCCCCATCCACACACACCCACATACTTCCCCCAACCACCACAATCCCCTACTCACCTACACATATACCCCACCCATACGCACATTCCCCGCACCCATCACACACATCCCCCACACCACACACTATCCACCCATACCACCACAAACATACCCTCCGCCCACACATCATTCACACATCCCCCACCAACACACCGCACACATATCTCAAACCCACATTCCATACACTTCTCCCCACCCGCCCTTGCATCCCCAATCCACCCAACACAATCCCCTACCCACACAACCCCGCTTCCCACACATACTTCCTCAAACCATCCACACATCTCCACCCACATAAACACACATCCCCCGCATCCGTCCCATACACATATCCTCCACCCATACACACATCCCCCACACCCATTTCAACACCCCTAATTTCACCCCCACACATCCATCCACACATCCTACCAACACCCACAACCACTACCCACCAAAACCCACACACCCCAACCCATCCAAACGCATACCCCCACCCACACAGCCCCCACCCACACATATCCCCACACTCACACACATCCTCCACATACACTCACACTTCCTCACATCTAGACACATACAAAATGTCTCACGTTAGTATTGAAACTAGTATGAACAAATTCCCACACTTTACTCACACACATACACTGACACTTGTCATGAGCAGTCTCATAAAAATGTTAAACATGGAGAAAAATGTGTAAATAAAATGTATGTGACGTAAAAATAGTGATGCTCTCTCTCTCTCTCTCTCTCTCTCTCTCTCTCTCTCTCTCTCTCTCTCTCTCACACACACACACACACATTCACTCTCATGCTCACACATCCACTCTTCCGCTCACTCATTCACTCTCACGCATTCACTCCCCCGCTCATTCACTCTCATGCTCACTCATTCACTCTCCCGCTCACTCACTCACTCTCCCGCTCACTCATTCACTCTCCCGCTCACCCATTCACTCTCCCGCTCACTCATTCACTCTCACTCGTTCTGTCTCTCATTCACACTCACTGACTCTCTCACTCAAACTACAGTAATGAACATGAGTTTATATTATGCATGATAAAATCAAATGGTATTTAACTGATAATATGACAGATGAGAATACACAAACATATGGATTCGCGTGTTACATAACATGCGTGTTACATGACATGCATCTGCTCAGCTCTCTCTCTCTCTCTCTCTCTCTCTCTCTCTCTCTCTCTCTCTCTCTCTCTCTCTCTCAGAGAAAAGTGGGGATTCAGAGAAAAGTGGGGGATCAGAGAGAAATTAGGGATTAGAGAGAAGAAACAAGAAGTGGGGGATCAGAGAGAAGAAACAAGCAGTGGGGGATCAGAGAGAAGTGGGGGATCAGAGGGAAGTGGGGGACAAGAGAGAAGAAACAAGCAGTGGGGTATCAAAGAGAAGTGGGGGATCAAAGGGAAGAAACAAGCAGTGGGGGACAACAGAGAAGAAACAAGGAGTGGGGGACGAGAGAAGAAACAAGGAGTGGGGGACAATAAAGAAGAAACATGGAGTGGTGGATCAGAGTGAAGAAACCATGAGTGGGGGATCAGAGAGAAGTGGGGTATCAGAGAGCAGAAACAAGGAGTGGCGGATCAGAGGGAAGAAACAAACAGTGGGGGATCAGAGAGAAGTGGGGGATCAGAGAGAAGTGGGGGATCAGAGAGAAGTGAGGGATCAGAGAGCAGTGGGGGATCAGAGAAAAGAGGGGGAATCAGAGAGAAGTGGAGGTTCAGAAAGAAGTGAGGGATCAGAGAGAAGAAACAAGAAGTGGGGGATCAGAGAGAAATGGGGGATCAGAGAGAAGAAACAAGAAGTGGGGGATCAGAGAGAAGTGGGGAATCAGAGAGAAGTGGGGGATCAGAGAGAAGAAACAAGAAGTGGGGTATCAAAGAGAAGTGGGGGATCAGAAAGAAGAAACAAGAAGTGGGGGATAGACAGAAATGGGGGATCAGAGAGAAGTGGGGGATCAGTGAAAAGTGGGGGATCAGAGAGAAGTGGGGGATCAGAGAGAAGAAACAAGACGTGGGGGATCAGAGAGAAGAAACAAGAAGAGGGGAATCAGAGAGAAGTGGGGGATCAGAGAGAAGTGGGGGATCAGAGAGAAGTGGGGGATCAGAGAGAAGAAACAAGAAGTGGGGGATCAAAGAGAAGTGGGGGATCAGAGAGAAGTGGGGGATCAGAGAGAAGTGGGGGAATCAAAGAGAAGTGGGGGATCAGAGAGAAGTGGGGGATCAAAGAGAAGTGGGGGATCAGACAGAAGTGGGGGGTCAGAAAGAAGAAACAAGAAGTGGGGGATCAAAGAGAAGTGGGGGATCAGAGAGAAGTGGGGGGTCAGAAAGAAGAAACAAGAAGTGGGGGATAGAAAGAAATGGGGGATCAGAGAGAAGTGGGGGATCAGTGAAAAGTAGGGGATCAGAGGGAAGTGGGGGATCAGAGAGAAGTGGGGGATCAGAGAGAAGAAACAAGTGGGGGATCAGAGAGAAAAAACAAGAAGAGGGGGATCAGAGAGAAGAAACAAGAAATGGGGGATCAGAGAGAAGAAACAAGAAGTGGGGAATCAGAGAGAAGTGGGGGATCAGAGAGAAGTGGAGGATCAGAGAAAAGGGGGGGGGGGGATCAGAGAGAAGAAACAAGAAGTGGGGGATCAGAGAGAAGAAACAAGAAGTGAGGGATCAGAGAGAAGAAACAAGAAGTGGGGGATCAGAGAGAAGTGGGGGATCAAAGAGAAGTAGGGCATCAGAGAGAAGTGGGGGATCAGAGAGAAGTGGGGGAATCACAGGGAAGACATAAGCAGTGGAAGATCAGAGAGAAGTGGGGGATCAGAGAGAAGTGGAGGATCAGAGAGAAATGGGGGATTAGAGAGAAGAAACAAGAAGTGGGGGATCAGAGAGAAGAAACAAGAAGTGGGAGATCAGAGAGAAGAAACAAGCAGTGGGGGATCAAACAGAAGTGGGGGGACAAGAGAGGAGAAACAAGCAGTGGAGTATCAGAGAGAAGTGGGGGATCAGAGGTAAGAAACAAGCAGTGGGGGACAACAGAGAAGAAACAAGAAGTGGGGGATGAGAGAAGAAACAAGGAGTGGGGGACAATAGAGAAGAAACATGGAGTGGTGGATCAGAGTGAAGAAACCAAGAGTGGGGGATCAGAGAGAAGTGGGGGATCAGAGAGAAGAAACAAGGAGTGGTGGATCAGAGTGAAGAAACCAGGAGTGGGGGATCAGAGAGAAGTGAGGGATCAGAGAGAAGAAACAAGGAGTGGTGGATCAGAGGGAAGAAACAAACAGTGGGGGATCAGAGAGAAGTGGGGGATCAGAGAGAAGTGGGGGATCAGAGAGAAGTGGGGGATCAGAGAGAAGAAAGAAGCAGTGGAGGATCGGAGAGAAGAACCAAGCAGTGGGGGATCAGAAAGAAGAAACAAGCAGTGGGGGATCAGAGAGAAGAAACAATCAGTGGGGGATCAGACAGAAGTGGTGGATCAGAGAGAAGTGGGGGATCAGAGAGAAGTGAGGGATCAGAAAGAAGTGGGGGATCAGAGAGAAGAAACAAGCAGTGGGGATCAGAGATAAAAAAACAAGGAGTGGAGGATCAGAGAGAAGTGGGGGATTAGAGAGAAGTGGGGGATCAGAGAGAAGAAACAAGAAGTGGGGGATCAGAGAGAAGTGGGGAATCAGAAAGAAGTGGGGGATCAGAGAGAAGAAACAAGAAGTGGGGGATCAAAGAGAAGTGTGAGATCAGAAAGAAGAAACAAGAAGTGGGGGATAGACAGAAATGCGGGATCAGAGAGAAGTGGGGGATCAGTGAAAAGTGGGGGATCAGAGAGAAGTGGGGGATCAGAGAGAAGAAACAAGACGTGGGGGATCAGAGAGAAGAAACAAGAAGAGGGGAATCAGAGAGAAGTGGGGGATCAGAGAGAAGTGGGGGATCAGAGAGAAGTGGGGGTTCAGAGAGAAGAAACAAGAAGTGGGGGATCAAAGAGAAGTGGGTGATCAGAGAGAAGTGGGGGATCAAAGAGAAGTGGGGGATCAGAGAGAAGTGGGGGATCAAAGAGAAGTGGGGGATCAGAGAGAAGTTGGGAATCAAAGAGAAGTGGGGGATCAGAGAGAAGTGGGGGATCAGAGAGAAGAAACAAGAAGTGGGGGATCAAAGAGAAGTGGGGGATCAGAGAGAAGTAAGGGGTCAGAAAGAAGAAACAAGAAGTGGGGGATAGAAAGAAATGGGGGATCAGAGAGAAGTGGGGGATCAGTGAAAAGTGGGGGATCAGAGGGAAGTGGGGGATCAGAGAGAAGTGGGGGATCAGAGAGAAGAAACAAGTGGGGGATCAGAGAGAAAAAACAAGAAGAGGGGGATCAGAGAGAAGAAACAATAAATGGGGGATCAGAGAGAAGAAACAAGAAGTGGGGGATCAGAGAGAAGTGGGGGATCAGAGAGAAGTGGGGGATCAGAGAAAAGGGGGGGGATCAGAGAGAAGAAACAAGAAGTGGGGGATCAGAGAGAAGAAACAAGAAGTGAGGGATCAGAGAGAAGAAACAAGAAGTGGGGGATCAGAGAGAAGTGGGGGATCAAAGAGAAGTAGGGCATCAGAGAGAAGTGGGGGATCAGAGAGAAGTGGGGGATCACAGGGAAGACATAAGCAGTAGAATATCAGAGAGAAGTGGGGGATCAGTGAGAAGTGGAGGATCAGAGAGAAGTGGGGGATCAGAGAGAAATGGGGGATTAGAGAGAAGAAACAAGAAGTGGGGGATCAGAGAGAAGAAACAAGAAGTGGGAGATCAGAGAGAAGAAACAAGCAGTGGGGGATAAAACAGAAGTGGGGGGACAAGAGAGAAGAAACAAGCAGTGGAGTATCAGAGAGAAGTGGGGGATCAGAGGTAAGAAACAAGCAGTGGGGGACAACAGAGAAGAAACAAGAAGTGGGGGACGAGAGAAGAAACAAGGAGTGGGGGACAATAGAGAAGAAACATGGAGTGGTGGATCAGAGTGAAGAAACCAAGAGTGGGGGATCAGAGAGAAGTGTGGGATCAGAGAGAAGAAACAAGGAGTGGTGGATCAGAGTGAAGAAACCAGGAGTGGGGGATCAGAGAGAAGTGAGGGATCAGAGAGAAGAAACAAGGAGTGGTGGATCAGAGGGAAGAAACAAACAGTGGGGGATCAGAGAGAAGTGGGGGATCAGAGAGAAGTAGGGGATCAGAGAGAAGTGGGGGATCAGAGAGAAGTGGGGGTTCAGAGAGAAGAAAGAAGCAGTGGAGGATCGGAGAGAAGAACCAAGCAGTGGGGGATCAGAAAGAAGAAACAAGCAGTGGGGGATCAGAGAGAAGAAACAATCAGTGGGGGATCAGACAGAAGTGGTGGATCAGAGAGAAGTGGGGGATCAGAGAGAAGTGAGGGATCAGAAAGAAGTAGGGGATCAGAGAGAAGAAACAAGCAGTGGGGATCAGAGATAAAAAAACAAGGAGTGGAGGATCAGAGAGAAGTGGGGGATTAGAGAGAAGTGGGGGATCAGAAAGAAGAAACAAGAAGTGGGGGATAGACAGAAATGGGGGATCAGAGAGAAGTGGGGGATCAGAGAAAAGTGGGGGATCAGAGATAAGTGGGCGATCAGAGAGAAGAAACAAGAAGAGAGGGATCAGATAGAAGAAACAAGAAATGGGGGATCAGAGAGAAGAAACAAGAAGTGGGGGATCAGAGAGAAGTGAGGGATCAGAGAGAAGTGGGGGATCAGAGAGAAGAAACAAGAAGTGGGGGATCAGAGAGAAGTGGGGGATCAGGGAGAAGTGGGGGATCAAAGAGAAGTGGGGGATCAGAAAGAAGTGGGGGATCAGAGACAAGTGGGGGATCAGAGGGAAGACATAAGCAGTGGAAGATCAGAGAGAAGTGGGGGATCAGAGAGAAGTGGGGGATCAGAGAGAAGTGGGGGATCAGAGTGAAGTAGGGGATCAGAGAGAAATGGGGGATTAGAGAGAAAAAACAAGAAGTGGGGGATCAGAGAGAAGAAACAAGCAGTGGGGGTTCAGAGAGAAGTGGGGGATCAGAGGGAAGAAATAAGCAGTGGGGGATCAGACAGAACTGGGGGATCAGAGAGAAGTGGAGGATCAGAGAGAAGTGGGGGATCAGAGACAAGTGGGGGATCAGAGGGAAGACCAGAGAGAAGATCAGTGGAAGATCAGAGAGAAGTGGCGGATCAGAGAGAAGTGGGGGATCAGAGAGAAATGGGGGATCAGAGAGAAGTGGGGGATCAGAGAGAAGTAGGGGATCAGAGAGAAATGGGGGATTAGAGAGAAGAAACAAGAAGTGGGGGGTCAGAGAGAAGAAACAAGCAGTGGGGTATCAGACAGAAATGGGGGATCAGAGAGAAGTGGAGGATCAGAGAGAAGTGGGGGATCAGAGAAAAGTGGGGGATCAGAGAGAAATGGGGGATTAGAGAGACGAAACAAGAAATGGGGGATCAGAGAGAAGAAACAAGCAGTGGGGGATCAGAGAGAAGTGGGGGTTCAGAGGGAAGAAATAAGCAGTGGGGGATCAAAGAGAAGTGGGGGACAAGAGAGAAGAAACAAGCAGTGGGGTATAAAAGAGAAGTGGGGGATCAGAGGGAAGAAACAAGCAGTGGGGGACAACAGAGAAGAAACAAGGAGTGGGGGGCGAGAGAAGAAACAAGGAGTGGGGGGCAATAGAGAAGAAACAAGGAGTGGCGGATCAGAGGGAAGAAACAAACAGTGGGGAATCAGAGAGAAGTGGGGGATCAGAGAGAAGTGGGGGATCAGAGAGAAGTGGGGGATCAGAGAGAAGTGGGGGAATCAGAGAGAAGTGGGGGATCAGAAAGAAGTGGGGGATCAGAAAGAAGTGGGGGATCAGAGAGAAGTGGGGGATCAGAGAGAAGTGGGGGATCAGAGAGAAGAAAGAAGCAGTGGGGATCAGAGAGAAGAAACAAGCAGTGGAGGATCAGAGAGAAGTGGGGGACAAGAGAGAAGAAACAAGCAGTGGGGTATCAAAGAGAAGTGGGGGATCAAAGGGAAGAAACAAGCAGTGGGGGACAACAGAGAAGAAACAAGGAGTGGGGGACGAGAGAAGAAACAAGGAGTGGGGGACAATAGAGAAGAAACATGGAGTGGTGGATCAGAGTGAAGAAACCATGAGTGGGGGATCAGAGAGAAGTGGGGTATCAGAGAGCAGAAACAAGGAGTGGCGGATCAGAGGGAAGAAACAAACAGTGGGGGATCAGAGAGAAGTGGGGGATCAGAGAGAAGTGAGGGATCAGAGAGCAGTGGGGGATCAGAGAAAAGAGGGGGAATCAGAGAGAAGTGGAGGTTCAGAAAGAAGTGAGGGATCAGAGAGAAGAAACAAGAAGTGGGGGATCAGAGAGAAATGGGGGATCAGAGAGAAGAAACAAGAAGTGGGGGATCAGAGAGAAGTGGGGAATCAGAGAGAAGTGGGGGATCAGAGAGAAGAAACAAGAAGTGGGGTATCAAAGAGAAGTGGGGGATCAGAAAGAAGAAACAAGAAGTGGGGGATAGACAGAAATGGGGGATCAGAGAGAAGTGGGGGATCAGTGAAAAGTGGGGGATCAGAGAGAAGTGGGGGATCAGAGAGAAGAAACAAGACGTGGGGGATCAGAGAGAAGAAACAAGAAGAGGGGAATCAGAGAGAAGTGGGGGATCAGAGAGAAGTGGGGGATCAGAGAGAAGAAACAAGAAGTGGGGGATCAAAGAGAAGTGGGGGATCAGAGAGAAGTGGGGGAATCAAAGAGAAGTGGGGGATCAGAGAGAAGTGGGGGATCAAAGAGAAGTGGGGGATCAGACAGAAGTGGGGGGTCAGAAAGAAGAAACAAGAAGTGGGGGATCAAAGAGAAGTGGGGGATCAGAGAGAAGTGGGGGGTCAGAAAGAAGAAACAAGAAGTGGGGGATAGAAAGAAATGGGGGATCAGAGAGAAGTGGGGGATCAGTGAAAAGTGGGGGATCAGAGGGAAGTGGGGGATCAGAGAGAAGTGGGGGATCAGAGAGAAGAAACAAGTGGGGGATCAGAGAGAAAAAACAAGAAGAGGGGGATCAGAGAGAAGAAACAAGAAATGGGGGATCAGAGAGAAGAAACAAGAAGTGGGGGATCAGAGAGAAGTGGGGGATCAGAGAGAAGTGGGGGATCAGAGAAAAGGGGGGGGGGATCAGAGAGAAGAAACAAGAAGTGGGGGATCAGAGAGAAGAAACAAGAAGTGAGGGATCAGAGAGAAGAAACAAGAAGTGGGGGATCAGAGAGAAGTGGGGGATCAAAGAGAAGTAGGGCATCAGAGAGAAGTGGGGGATCAGAGAGAAGTGGGGGATCACAGGGAAGACATAAGCAGTGGAAGATCAGAGAGAAGTGGGGGATCAGAGAGAAGTGGAGGATCAGAGAGAAATGGGGGATTAGAGAGAAGAAACAAGAAGTGGGGGATCAGAGAGAAGAAACAAGAAGTGGGAGATCAGAGAGAAGAAACAAGCAGTGGGGGATCAAACAGAAGTGGGGGGGGGGACAAGAGAGAAGAAACAAGCAGTGGAGTATCAGAGAGAAGTGGGGGATCAGAGGTAAGAAACAAGCAGTGGGAGACAACAGAGAAGAAACAAGAAGTGGGGGATGAGAGAAGAAACAAGGAGTGGGGGACAATAGAGAAGAAACATGGAGTGGTGGATCAGAGTGAAGAAACCAAGAGTGGGGGATCAGAGAGAAGTGGGGGATCAGAGAGAAGAAACAAGGAGTGGTGGATCAGAGTGAAGAAACCAGGAGTGGGGGATCAGAGAGAAGTGAGGGATCAGAGAGAAGAAACAAGGAGTGGTGGATCAGAGGGAAGAAACAAACAGTGGGGGATCAGAGAGAAGTGGGGGATCAGAGAGAAGTGGGGGATCAGAGAGAAGTGGGGGATCAGAGAGAAGAAAGAAGCAGTGGAGGATCGGAGAGAAGAACCAAGCAGTGGGGGATCAGAAAGAAGAAACAAGCAGTGGGGGATCAGAGAGAAGAAACAATCAGTGGGGGATCAGACAGAAGTGGTGGATCAGAGAGAAGTGGGGGATCAGAGAGAAGTGAGGGATCAGAAAGAAGTGGGGGATCAGAGAGAAGAAACAAGCAGTGGGGATCAGAGATAAAAAAACAAGGAGTGGAGGATCAGAGAGAAGTGGGGGATTAGAGAGAAGTGGGGGATCAGAGAGAAGAAACAAGAAGTGGGGGATCAGAGAGAAGTGGGGAATCAGAGAGAAGTGGGGGATCAGAGAGAAGAAACAAGAAGTGGGGGATCAAAGAGAAGTGGGGGATCAGAAAGAAGAAACAAGAAGTGGGGGATAGACAGAAATGCGGGATCAGAGAGAAGTGGGGGATCAGTGAAAAGTGGGGGATCAGAGAGAAGTGGGGGATCAGAGAGAAGAAACAAGACGTGGGGGATCAGAGAGAAGAAACAAGAAGAGGGGAATCAGAGAGAAGTGGGGGATCAGAGAGAAGTGGGGGATCAGAGAGAAGTGGGGGATCAGAGAGAAGAAACAAGAAGTGGGGGATCAAAGAGAAGTGGGGGATCAGAGAGAAGTGGGGGATCAAAGAGAAGTGGGGGATCAGAGAGAAGTGGGGGATCAAAGAGAAGTGGGGGATCAGAGAGAAGTTGGGAATCAAAGAGAAGTGGGGGATCAGAGAGAAGTGGGGGATCAGAGAGAAGAAACAAGAAGTGGGGGATCAAAGAGAAGTGGGGGATCAGAGAGAAGTAAGGGGTCAGAAAGAAGAAACAAGAAGTGGGGGATAGAAAGAAATGGGGGATCAGAGAGAAGTGGGGGATCAGTGAAAAGTGGGGGATCAGAGGGAAGTGGGGGATCAGAGAGAAGTGGGGGATCAGAGAGAAGAAACAAGTGGGGGATCAGAGAGAAAAAACAAGAAGAGGGGGATCAGAGAGAAGAAACAATAAATGGGGGATCAGAGAGAAGAAACAAGAAGTGGGGGATCAGAGAGAAGTGGGGGATCAGAGAGAAGTGGGGGATCAGAGAAAAGGGGGGGGGGGATCAGAGAGAAGAAACAAGAAGTGGGGGATCAGAGAGAAGAAACAAGAAGTGAGGGATCAGAGAGAAGAAACAAGAAGTGGGGGATCAGAGAGAAGTGGGGGATCAAAGAGAAGTAGGGCATCAGAGAGAAGTGGGGGGATCAGAGAGAAGTGGGGGATCACAGGGAAGACATAAGCAGTAGAAGATCAGAGAGAAGTGGGGGATCAGAGAGAAGTGGAGGATCAGAGAGAAGTGGGGGATCAGAGAGAAATGGGGGATTAGAGAGAAGAAACAAGAAGTGGGGGTTCAGAGAGAAGAAACAAGAAGTGGGAGATCAGAGAGAAGAAACAAGCAGTGGGGGATCAAACAGAAGTGGGGGGACAAGAGAGAAGAAACAAGCAGTGGAGTATCAGAGAGAAGTGGGGGATCAGAGGTAAGAAACAAGCAGTGGGGGACAACAGAGAAGAAACAAGAAGTGGGGGACGAGAGAAGAAACAAGGAGTGGGGGACAATAGAGAAGAAACATGGAGTGGTGGATCAGAGTGAAGAAACCAAGAGTGGGGGATCAGAGAGAAGTGTGGGATCAGAGAGAAGAAACAAGGAGTGGTGGATCAGAGTGAAGAAACCAGGAGTGGGGGATCAGAGAGAAGTGAGGGATCAGAGAGAAGAAACAAGGAGTGGTGGATCAGAGGGAAGAAACAAACAGTGGGGGATCAGAGAGAAGTGGGGGATCAGAGAGAAGTAGGGGATCAGAGAGAAGTGGGGGATCAGAGAGAAGTGGGGGTTCAGAGAGAAGAAAGAAGCAGTGGAGGATCGGAGAGAAGAACCAAGCAGTGGGGGATCAGAAAGAAGAAACAAGCAGTGGGGGATCAGAGAGAAGAAACAATCAGTGGGGGATCAGACAGAAGTGGTGGATCGGAGAGAAGTGGGGGATCAGAGAGAAGTGAGGGATCAGAAAGAAGTAGGGGATCAGAGAGAAGAAACAAGCAGTGGGGATCAGAGATAAAAAAACAAGGAGTGGAGGATCAGAGAGAAGTGGGGGATTAGAGAGAAGTGGGGGATCAGAGAGAAGAAACAAGGAGTGGGGATCAGAGAGAAGAAACAACTAGTGAAGGATCAGGGAGAAGAAACAAGGAGTGGGGGATCAGAGAGAAGTGGGGGATCAGAAAGAAGAAACAAGAAGTGGGGGATAGACAGAAATGGGGGATCAGAGAGAAGTGTGGGATCAGAGAAAAGTGGGGGATCAGAGATAAGTGGGCGATCAGAGAGAAGAAACAAGAAGAGAGGGATCAGATAGAAGAAACAAGAAATGGGGGATCAGAGAGAAGAAACAAGAAGTGGGGGATCAGAGAGAAGTGGGGGATCAGAGAGAAGTGGGGGATCAGAGAGAAGAAACAAGAAGTGGGGGATCAGAGAGAAGTGGGGGATCAGGGAGAAGTGGGGGATCAAAGAGAAGTGGGGGATCAGAAAGAAGTGGGGGATCAGAGACAAGTGGGGGATCAGAGGGAAGACATAAGCAGTGGAAGATCAGAGAGAAGTGGGGGATCAGAGAGAAGTGGGGGATCAGAGAGAAGTGGGGGATCAGAGACAAGTGGGGGATCAGAGGGAAGACCAGAGAGAAGATCAGTGGAAG
This sequence comes from Cepaea hortensis, assembly GCA_963921405.1. NCBI lineage: Eukaryota > Metazoa > Mollusca > Gastropoda > Stylommatophora > Helicidae > Cepaea > Cepaea hortensis. Next base: position 15,463,264 of record OY992887.1, on the reverse strand, counting down.
ATCAGAGAGAAGTGGGGGATCAGAGAGAAATGGGGGATCAGAGAGAAGTGGGGGATCAGAGAGAAGTAGGGGATCAGAGAGAAATGGGGGATTAGAGAGAAGAAACAAGAAGTGGGGGGTCAGAGAGAAGAAACAAGCAGTGGGGTATCAGACAGAAATGGGGGATCAGAGAGAAGTGGAGGATCAGAGAGAAGTGGGGGATCAGAGAAAAGTGGGGGATCAGAGAGAAATGGGGGATTAGAGAGACGAAACAAGAAATGGGGGATCAGAGAGAAGAAACAAGCAGTGGGGGGTCAGAGAGAAGTGGGGGATCAGAGGGAAGAAATAAGCAGTGGGGGATCAAAGAGAAGTGGGGGACAAGAGAGAAGAAACAAGCAGTGGGGTATAAAAGAGAAGTGGGGGATCAGAGGGAAGAAACAAGCAGTGGGGGACAACAGAGAAGAAACAAGGAGTGGGGGGCGAGAGAAGAAACAAGGAGTGGGGGGCAATAGAGAAGAAACAAGGAGTGGCGGATCAGAGGGAAGAAACAAACAGTGGGGAATCAGAGAGAAGTGGGGGATCAGAGAGAAGTGGGGGATCAGAGAGAAGTGGGGGATCAGAGAGAAGTGGGGGAATCAGAGAGAAGTGGGGGATCAGAAAGAAGTGGGGGATCAGAAAGAAGTGGGGGATCAGAGAGAAGTGGGGGATCAGAGAGAAGTGGGGGATCAGAGAGAAGAAAGAAGCAGTGGGGATCAGAGAGAAGAAAGAAGCAGTGGAGGATCAGAGAGAAGAAAGAAGCAGTGGGGGGTCAGAGAGAAGAAACAAGCAGTAAGGGATCAGAGAGAAGAAACAAGCAGTGGGGGATCAGAGAGAAGTGGGGGATTAGAGAGAAGTGGGGGATCAGAGAGAAGTGGGGGATCAGAGAGAAGAAACAAGCAGTAGGGATCAGAGAGAAAAAACAAGGAGTGGAGGATCAGAGAGAAGAAACAAACAGTGAAGGATCAGAGAGAAGAAACAAGGAGTGGAGGATCAGAGAGAAGTGGGGGATCAGAGAGAAGTGGGGGATCAGAGAGAAGAAACAAGCAGTGGGGATCAGAGAGAAGAAACAAGGAGTGGAGGATCAGACAGAAGTGGGGGATCAGAGGTAAGAAGCAAGCAGTGGGGGACAACAGAGAAGAAACAAGAAGTGGGGGACGAGAGAAGAAACAAGGAGTGGGGGACAATAGAGAAGAAACATGGAGTGGTGGATCAGAGTGAAGAAACCAAGAGTGGGGGATCAGAGAGAAGTGGGGGATCAGAGAGAAGAAACAAGGAGTGGTGGATCAGAGTGAAGAAACCAGGAGTGGGGGATCAGAGAGAAGTGAGGGATCAGAGAGAAGAAACAAGGAGTGGTGGATCAGAGGGAAGAAACAAACAGTGGGGGATCAGAGAGAAGTGGGGGATCAGAGAGAAGTGGGGGATCAGAGAGAAGAAAGAAGCAGTGGAGGATCGGAGAGAAGAACCAAGCAGTGGGGGATCAGAAAGAAGAAACAAGCAGTGGGGGATCAGAGAGAAGAAACAATCAGTGGGGGATCAGACAGAAGTGGTGGATCAGAGAGAAGTGGGGGATCAGAGAGAAGTGAGGGATCAGAAAGAAGTGGGGGATCAGAGAGAAGAAACAAGCAGTGGGGATCAGAGATAAAAAAAACAAGGAGTGGAGGATCAGAGAGAAGTGGGGGATTAGAGAGAAGTGGGGGATCAGAGAGAAGAAACAAGAAGTGGGGGATCAGAGAGAAGTGGGGAATCAGAGAGAAGTGGGGGATCAGAGAGAAGAAACAAGAAGTGGGGGATCAAAGAGAAGTGGGGGATCAGAAAGAAGAAACAAGAAGTGGGGGATAGACAGAAATGCGGGATCAGAGAGAAGTGGGGGATCAGTGAAAAGTGGGGGATCAGAGAGAAGTGGGGGATCAGAGAGAAGAAACAAGACGTGGGGGATCAGAGAGAAGAAACAAGAAGAGGGGAATCAGAGAGAAGTGGGGGATCAGAGAGAAGTGGGGGATCAGAGAGAAGTGGGGGATCAGAGAGAAGAAACAAGAAGTGGGGAATCAAAGAGAAGTGGGGGATCAGAGAGAAGTGGGGGATCAAAGAGAAGTGGGGGATCAAAGAGAAGTGGGGGATCAGAGAGAAGTGGGGGATCAAAGAGAAGTGGGGGATCAGAGAGAAGTGGGGGATCAGAGAGAAGTGGGGGATCAGAGAGAAGAAACAAGAAGTGGGGGATCAAAGAGAAGTGGGGGATCAGAGAGAAGTGGGGGGTCAGAAAGAAGAAACAAGAAGTGGGGGATAGAAAGAAATGGGGGATCAGAGAGAAGTGGGGGATCAGTGAAAAGTGGGGGATCAGAGGGAAGTGGGGGATCAGAGAGAAGTGGGGGATCAGAGAGAAGAAAGAAGCAGTGGAGGATCGGAGAGAAGAACCAAGCAGTGGGGGATTAGAAAGAAGAAACAAGCAGTGGGGGATCAGAGAGAAGAAACAATCAGTGGGGGATCAGACAGAAGTGGTGGATCAGAGAGAAGTGGGGGATCAAAGAGAAGTGAGGGATCAGAAAGAAGTGGGGGATCAGAGAGAAGAAACAAGCAGTGGGGATCAGAGATAAAAAAAAACAAGGAGTGGAGGATCAGAGAGAAGTGGGGGATTAGAGAGAAGTGGGGGATCAGAGAGAAGAAACAAGAAGTGGGGGATCAGAGAGAAGTGGGGAATCAGAGAGAAGTGGGGGATCAGAGAGAAGAAACAAGAAGTGGGGGATCAAAGAGAAGTGGGGGATCAGAAAGAAGAAACAAGAAGTGGGGGATAGACAGAAATGCGGGATCAGAGAGAAGTGGGGGATCAGTGAAAAGTGGGGGATCAGAGAGAAGTGGGGGATCAGAGAGAAGAAACAAGACGTGGGGGATCAGAGAGAAGAAACAAGAAGAGGGGAATCAGAGAGAAGTGGGGGATCAGAGAGAAGTGGGGGATCAGAGAGAAGTGGGGGATCAGAGAGAAGAAACAAGAAGTGGGGGATCAAAGAGAAGTGGGGGATCAGAGAGAAGTGGGGGATCAAAGAGAAGTGGGGGATCAGAGAGAAGTGGGGGATCAAAGAGAAGTGGGGGATCAGAGAGAAGTGGGGGATCAAAGAGAAGTGGGGGATCAGAGAGAAGTGGGGGATCAGAGAGAAGAAACAAGAAGTGGGGGATCAAAGAGAAGTGGGGGATCAGAGAGAAGTGGGGGGTCAGAAAGAAGAAACAAGAAGTGGGGGATAGAAAGAAATGGGGGATCAGAGAGAAGTGGGGGATCAGTGAAAAGTGGGGGATCAGAGGGAAGTGGGGGATCAGAGAGAAGTGGGGGATCAGAGAGAAGAAACAAGTGGGGGATCAGAGAGAAAAAACAAGAAGAGGGGGATCAGAGAGAAGAAACAAGAAATGGGGGATCAGAGAGAAGAAACAAGAAGTGGGGGATCAGAGAGAAGTGGGGGATCAGAGAGAAGTGGGGGATCAGAGAAAAGGGGGGGGGGGATCAGAGAGAAGAAACAAGAAGTGGGGGATCAGAGAGAAGAAACAAGAAGTGAGGGATCAGAGAGAAGAAACAAGAAGTGGGGGATCAGAGAGAAGTGGGGGATCAAAGAGAAGTAGGGCATCAGAGAGAAGTGGGGGATCAGAGAGAAGTGGGGGATCACAGGGAAGACATAAGCAGTGGAAGATCAGAGAGAAGTGGGGGATCAGAGAGAAGTGGAGGATCAGAGAGAAATGGGGGATTAGAGAGAAGAAACAAGAAGTGGGGGATCAGAGAGAAGAAACAAGAAGTGGGAGATCAGAGAGAAGAAACAAGCAGTGGGGGATCAAACAGAAGTGGGGGGGGGGGGGACAAGAGAGAAGAAACAAGCAGTGGAGTATCAGAGAGAAGTGGGGGATCAGAGGTAAGAAACAAGCAGTGGGAGACAACAGAGAAGAAACAAGAAGTGGGGGATGAGAGAAGAAACAAGGAGTGGGGGACAATAGAGAAGAAACATGGAGTGGTGGATCAGAGTGAAGAAACCAAGAGTGGGGGATCAGAGAGAAGTGGGGGATCAGAGAGAAGAAACAAGGAGTGGTGGATCAGAGTGAAGAAACCAGGAGTGGGGGATCAGAGAGAAGTGAGGGATCAGAGAGAAGAAACAAGGAGTGGTGGATCAGAGGGAAGAAACAAACAGTGGGGGATCAGAGAGAAGTGGGGGATCAGAGAGAAGTGGGGGATCAGAGAGAAGTGGGGGATCAGAGAGAAGAAAGAAGCAGTGGAGGATCGGAGAGAAGAACCAAGCAGTGGGGGATCAGAAAGAAGAAACAAGCAGTGGGGGATCAGAGAGAAGAAACAATCAGTGGGGGATCAGACAGAAGTGGTGGATCAGAGAGAAGTGGGGGATCAGAGAGAAGTGAGGGATCAGAAAGAAGTGGGGGATCAGAGAGAAGAAACAAGCAGTGGGGATCAGAGATAAAAAAACAAGGAGTGGAGGATCAGAGAGAAGTGGGGGATTAGAGAGAAGTGGGGGATCAGAGAGAAGAAACAAGAAGTGGGGGATCAGAGAGAAGTGGGGAATCAGAGAGAAGTGGGGGATCAGAGAGAAGAAACAAGAAGTGGGGGATCAAAGAGAAGTGGGGGATCAGAAAGAAGAAACAAGAAGTGGGGGATAGACAGAAATGCGGGATCAGAGAGAAGTGGGGGATCAGTGAAAAGTGGGGGATCAGAGAGAAGTGGGGGATCAGAGAGAAGAAACAAGACGTGGGGGATCAGAGAGAAGAAACAAGAAGAGGGGAATCAGAGAGAAGTGGGGGATCAGAGAGAAGTGGGGGATCAGAGAGAAGTGGGGGATCAGAGAGAAGAAACAAGAAGTGGGGAATCAAAGAGAAGTGGGGGATCAGAGAGAAGTGGGGGATCAAAGAGAAGTGGGGGATCAGAGAGAAGTGGGGGATCAAAGAGAAGTGGGGGATCAGAGAGAAGTTGGGAATCAAAGAGAAGTGGGGGATCAGAGAGAAGTGGGGGATCAGAGAGAAGAAACAAGAAGTGGGGGATCAAAGAGAAGTGGGGGATCAGAGAGAAGTAAGGGGTCAGAAAGAAGAAACAAGAAGTGGGGGATAGAAAGAAATGGGGGATCAGAGAGAAGTGGGGGATCAGTGAAAAGTGGGGGATCAGAGGGAAGTGGGGGATCAGAGAGAAGTGGGGGATCAGAGAGAAGAAACAAGTGGGGGATCAGAGAGAAAAAACAAGAAGAGGGGGATCAGAGAGAAGAAACAATAAATGGGGGATCAGAGAGAAGAAACAAGAAGTGGGGGATCAGAGAGAAGTGGGGGATCAGAGAGAAGTGGGGGATCAGAGAAAAGGGGGGGGGATCAGAGAGAAGAAACAAGAAGTGGGGGATCAGAGAGAAGAAACAAGAAGTGAGGGATCAGAGAGAAGAAACAAGAAGTGGGGGATCAGAGAGAAGTGGGGGATCAAAGAGAAGTAGGGCATCAGAGAGAAGTGGGGGATCAGAGAGAAGTGGGGGATCACAGGGAAGACATAAGCAGTAGAAGATCAGAGAGAAGTGGGGGATCAGAGAGAAGTGGAGGATCAGAGAGAAGTGGGGGATCAGAGAGAAATGGGGGATTAGAGAGAAGAAACAAGAAGTGGGGGTTCAGAGAGAAGAAACAAGAAGTGGGAGATCAGAGAGAAGAAACAAGCAGTGGGGGATCAAACAGAAGTGGGGGGACAAGAGAGAAGAAACAAGCAGTGGAGTATCAGAGAGAAGTGGGGGATCAGAGGTAAGAAACAAGCAGTGGGGGACAACAGAGAAGAAACAAGAAGTGGGGGACGAGAGAAGAAACAAGGAGTGGGGGACAATAGAGAAGAAACATGGAGTGGTGGATCAGAGTGAAGAAACCAAGAGTGGGGGATCAGAGAGAAGTGTGGGATCAGAGAGAAGAAACAAGGAGTGGTGGATCAGAGTGAAGAAACCAGGAGTGGGGGATCAGAGAGAAGTGAGGGATCAGAGAGAAGAAACAAGGAGTGGTGGATCAGAGGGAAGAAACAAACAGTGGGGGATCAGAGAGAAGTGGGGGATCAGAGAGAAGTAGGGGATCAGAGAGAAGTGGAGGATCAGAGAGAAGTGGGGGTTCAGAGAGAAGAAAGAAGCAGTGGAGGATCGGAGAGAAGAACCAAGCAGTGGGGGATCAGAAAGAAGAAACAAGCAGTGGGGGATCAGAGAGAAGAAACAATCAGTGGGGGATCAGACAGAAGTGGTGGATCGGAGAGAAGTGGGGGATCAGAGAGAAGTGAGGGATCAGAAAGAAGTAGGGGATCAGAGAGAAGAAACAAGCAGTGGGGATCAGAGATAAAAAAACAAGGAGTGGAGGATCAGAGAGAAGTGGGGGATTAGAGAGAAGTGGGGGATCAGAGAGAAGAAACAAGGAGTGGGGATCAGAGAGAAGAAACAACTAGTGAAGGATCAGGGAGAAGAAACAAGGAGTGGGGGATCAGAGAGAAGTGGGGGATCAGAAAGAAGAAACAAGAAGTGGGGGATAGACAGAAATGGGGGATCAGAGAGAAGTGGGGGATCAGAGAAAAGTGGGGGATCAGAGATAAGTGGGCGATCAGAGAGAAGAAACAAGAAGAGAGGGATCAGATAGAAGAAACAAGAAATGGGGGATCAGAGAGAAGAAACAAGAAGTGGGGGATCAGAGAGAAGTGGGGGATCAGAGAGAAATGGGGGATCAGAGAGAAGAAACAAGAAGTGGGGGATCAGAGAGAAGTGGGGGATCAGAGAGAAGTGGGGGATCAGGGAGAAGTGGGGGATCAAAGAGAAGTGGGGGATCAGAAAGAAGTGGGGGATCAGAGACAAGTGGGGGATCAGAGGGAAGACATAAGCAGTGGAAGATCAGAGAGAAGTGGGGGATCAGAGAGAAGTGGGGGATCAGAGAGAAGTGGGGGATCAGAGAGAAGTAGGGGATCAAAGAGAAATGGGGGATTAGAGAGAAAAAACAAGAAGTGGGGGATCAGAGAGAAGAAACAAGCAGTGGGGGGGGGGGGGGGGGTCAGAGAGAAGTGGGGGATCAGAGGGAAGAAATAAGCAGTGGGGGATCAGACAGAACTGGGGGATCAGAGAGAAGTGGAGGATCAGAGAGAAGTGGGGGATCAGAGACAAGTGGGGGATCAGAGGGAAGACCAGAGAGAAGATCAGTGGAAGATCAGAGAGAAGTGGGGGATCAGAGAGAAGTGGGGGATCAGAGAGAAATGGGGGATCAGAGAGAAGTGGGGGATCAGAGAGAAGTAGGGGATCAGAGAGAAATGGGGGATTAGAGAGAAGAAACAAGAAGTGGGGGGTCAGAGAGAAGAAACAAGCAGTGGGGTATCAGACAGAAATGGGGGATCAGAGAGAAGTGGAGGATCAGAGAGAAGTGGGGGATCAGAGAAAAGTGGGGGATCAGAGAGAAATGGGGGATTAGAGAGACGAAACAAGAAATGGGGGATCAGAGAGAAGAAACAAGCAGTGGGGGGTCAGAGAGAAGTGGGGGATCAGAGGGAAGAAATAAGCAGTGGGGGATCAAAGAGAAGTGGGGGACAAGAGAGAAGAAACAAGCAGTGGGGTATAAAAGAGAAGTGGGGGATCAGAGGGAAGAAACAAGCAGTGGGGGACAACAGAGAAGAAACAAGGAGTGGGGGGCGAGAGAAGAAACAAGGAGTGGGGGGCAATAGAGAAGAAACAAGGAGTGGCGGATCAGAGGGAAGAAACAAACAGTGGGGAATCAGAGAGAAGTGGGGGATCAGAGAGAAGTGGGGGATCAGAGAGAAGTGGGGGATCAGAGAGAAGTGGGGGAATCAGAGAGAAGTGGGGGATCAGAAAGAAGTGGGGGATCAGAAAGAAGTGGGGGATCAGAGAGAAGTGGGGGATCAGAGAGAAGTGGGGGATCAGAGAGAAGAAAGAAGCAGTGGGGATCAGAGAGAAGAAAGAAGCAGTGGAGGATCAGAGAGAAGAAAGAAGCAGTGGGGGGTCAGAGAGAAGAAACAAGCAGTAAGGGATCAGAGAGAAGAAACAAGCAGTGGGGGATCAGAGAGAAGTGGGGGATTAGAGAGAAGTGGGGGATCAGAGAGAAGTGGGGGATCAGAGAGAAGAAACAAGCAGTAGGGATCAGAGAGAAAAAACAAGGAGTGGAGGATCAGAGAGAAGAAACAAACAGTGAAGGATCAGAGAGAAGAAACAAGGAGTGGAGGATCAGAGAGAAGTGGGGGATCAGAGAGAAGTGGGGGATCAGAGAGAAGAAACAAGCAGTGGGGATCAGAGAGAAGAAACAAGGAGTGGAGGATCAGACAGAAGTGGGGGATCAGAGGTAAGAAACAAGCAGTGGGGGACAACAGAGAAGAAACAAGAAGTGGGGGACGAGAGAAGAAACAAGGAGTGGGGGACAATAGAGAAGAAACATGGAGTGGTGGATCAGAGTGAAGAAACCAAGAGTGGGGGATCAGAGAGAAGTGGGGGATCAGAGAGAAGAAACAAGGAGTGGTGGATCAGAGTGAAGAAACCAGGAGTGGGGGATCAGAGAGAAGTGAGGGATCAGAGAGAAGAAACAAGGAGTGGTGGATCAGAGGGAAGAAACAAACAGTGGGGGATCAGAGAGAAGTGGGGGATCAGAGAGAAGTGGGGGATCAGAGAGAAGAAAGAAGCAGTGGAGGATCGGAGAGAAGAACCAAGCAGTGGGGGATCAGAAAGAAGAAACAAGCAGTGGGGGATCAGAGAGAAGAAACAATCAGTGGGGGATCAGACAGAAGTGGTGGATCAGAGAGAAGTGGGGGATCAGAGAGAAGTGAGGGATCAGAAAGAAGTGGGGGATCAGAGAGAAGAAACAAGCAGTGGGGATCAGAGATAAAAAAAACAAGGAGTGGAGGATCAGAGAGAAGTGGGGGATTAGAGAGAAGTGGGGGATCAGAGAGAAGAAACAAGAAGTGGGGGATCAGAGAGAAGTGGGGAATCAGAGAGAAGTGGGGGATCAGAGAGAAGAAACAAGAAGTGGGGGATCAAAGAGAAGTGGGGGATCAGAAAGAAGAAACAAGAAGTGGGGGATAGACAGAAATGCGGGATCAGAGAGAAGTGGGGGATCAGTGAAAAGTGGGGGATCAGAGAGAAGTGGGGGATCAGAGAGAAGAAACAAGACGTGGGGGATCAGAGAGAAGAAACAAGAAGAGGGGAATCAGAGAGAAGTGGGGGATCAGAGAGAAGTGGGGGATCAGAGAGAAGTGGGGGATCAGAGAGAAGAAACAAGAAGTGGGGAATCAAAGAGAAGTGGGGGATCAGAGAGAAGTGGGGGATCAAAGAGAAGTGGGGGATCAAAGAGAAGTGGGGGATCAGAGAGAAGTGGGGGATCAAAGAGAAGTGGGGGATCAGAGAGAAGTGGGGGATCAGAGAGAAGTGGGGGATCAGAGAGAAGAAACAAGAAGTGGGGGATCAAAGAGAAGTGGGGGATCAGAGAGAAGTGGGGAGTCAGAAAGAAGAAACAAGAAGTGGGGGATAGAAAGAAATGGGGGATCAGAGAGAAGTGGGGGATCAGTGAAAAGTGGGGGATCAGAGGGAAGTGGGGGATCAGAGAGAAGTGGGGGATCAGAGAGAAGAAAGAAGCAGTGGAGGATCGGAGAGAAGAACCAAGCAGTGGGGGATTAGAAAGAAGAAACAAGCAGTGGGGGATCAGAGAGAAGAAACAATCAGTGGGGGATCAGACAGAAGTGGTGGATCAGAGAGAAGTGGGGGATCAGAGAGAAGTGAGGGATCAGAAAGAAGTGGGGGATCAGAGAGAAGAAACAAGCAGTGGGGATCAGAGATAAAAAAAAACAAGGAGTGGAGGATCAGAGAGAAGTGGGGGATTAGAGAGAAGTGGGGGATCAGAGAGAAGAAACAAGAAGTGGGGGATCAGAGAGAAGTGGGGAATCAGAGAGAAGTGGGGGATCAGAGAGAAGAAACAAGAAGTGGGGGATCAGAAAGAAGAAACAAGAAGTGGGGGATAGACAGAAATGCGGGATCAGAGAGAAGTGGGGGATCAGTGAAAAGTGGGGGATCAGAGAGAAGTGGGGGATCAGAGAGAAGAAACAAGACGTGGGGGATCAGAGAGAAGAAACAAGAAGAGGGGAATCAGAGAGAAGTGGGGGATCAGAGAGAAGTGGGGGATCAGAGAGAAGTGGGGGATCAGAGAGAAGAAACAAGAAGTGGGGGATCAAAGAGAAGTGGGGGATCAGAGAGAAGTGGGGGATCAAAGAGAAGTGGGGGATCAGAGAGAAGTGGGGGATCAAAGAGAAGTGGGGGATCAGAGAGAAGTGGGGGATCAAAGAGAAGTGGGGGATCAGAGAGAAGTGGGGGATCAGAGAGAAGAAACAAGAAGTGGGGGATCAAAGAGAAGTGGGGGATCAGAGAGAAGTGGGGGGTCAGAAAGAAGAAACAAGAAGTGGGGGATAGAAAGAAATGGGGGATCAGAGAGAAGTGGGGGATCAGTGAAAAGTGGGGGATCAGAGGGAAGTGGGGGATCAGAGAGAAGTGGGGGATCAGAGAGAAGAAACAAGTGGGGGATCAGAGAGAAAAAACAAGAAGAGGGGGATCAGAGAGAAGAAACAATAAATGGGGGATCAGAGAGAAGAAACAAGAAGTGGGGGATCAGAGAGAAGTGGGGGATCAGAGAGAAGTGGGGGATCAGAGAAAAGGGGGGGGGATCAGAGAGAAGAAACAAGAAGTGGGGGATCAGAGAGAAGAAACAAGAAGTGAGGGATCATTGAGAAGAAACAAGAAGTGGGGGATCAGAGAGAAGTGGGGGATCAAAGAGAAGTAGGGCATCAGAGAGAAGTGGGGGATCAGAGAGAAGTGGGGGATCACAGGGAAGACATAAGCAGTAGAAGATCAGAGAGAAGTGGGGGATCAGAGAGAAGTGGAGGATCAGAGAGAAGTGGGGGATCAGAGAGAAATGGGGGATTAGAGAGAAGAAACAAGAAGTGGGGGTTCAGAGAGAAGAAACAAGAAGTGGGAGATCAGAGAGAAGAAACAAGCAGTGGGGGATCAAACAGAAGTGGGGGGACAAGAGAGAAGAAACAAGCAGTGGAGTATCAGAGAGAAGTGGGGGATCAGAGGTAAGAAACAAGCAGTGGGGGACAACAGAGAAGAAACAAGAAGTGGGGGACGAGAGAAGAAACAAGGAGTGGGGGACAATAGAGAAGAAACATGGAGTGGTGGATCAGAGTGAAGAAACCAAGAGTGGGGGATCAGAGAGAAGTGTGGGATCAGAGAGAAGAAACAAGGAGTGGTGGATCAGAGTGAAGAAACCAGGAGTGGGGGATCAGAGAGAAGTGAGGGATCAGAGAGAAGAAACAAGGAGTGGTGGATCAGAGGGAAGAAACAAACAGTGGGGGATCAGAGAGAAGTGGGGGATCAGAGAGAAGTAGGGGATCAGAGAGAAGTGGGGGATCAGAGAGAAGTGGGGGTTCAGAGAGAAGAAAGAAGCAGTGGAGGATCGGAGAGAAGAACCAAGCAGTGGGGGATCAGAAAGAAGAAACAAGCAGTGGGGGATCAGAGAGAAGAAACAATCAGTGGGGGATCAGACAGAAGTGGTGGATCGGAGAGAAGTGGGGGATCAGAGAGAAGTGAGGGATCAGAAAGAAGTAGGGGATCAGAGAGAAGAAACAAGCAGTGGGGATCAGAGATAAAAAAACAAGGAGTGGAGGATCAGAGAGAAGTGGGGGATTAGAGAGAAGTGGGGGATCAGAGAGAAGAAACAAGGAGTGGGGATCAGAGAGAAGAAACAACTAGTGAAGGATCAGGGAGAAGAAACAAGGAGTGGGGGATCAGAGAGAAGTGGGGGATCAGAAAGAAGAAACAAGAAGTGGGGGATAGACAGAAATGGGAGATCAGAGAGAAGTGGGGGATCAGAGAAAAGTGGGGGATCAGAGATAAGTGGGCGATCAGAGAGAAGAAACAAGAAGAGAGGGATCAGATAGAAGAAACAAGAAATGGGGGATCAGAGAGAAGAAACAAGAAGTGGGGGATCAGAGAGAAGTGGGGGATCAGAGAGAAGTGGGGGATCAGAGAGAAGAAACAAGAAGTGGGGGATCAGAGAGAAGTGGGGGATCAGGGAGAAGTGGGGGATCAAAGAGAAGTGGGGGATCAGAAAGAAGTGGGGGATCAGAGACAAGTGGGGGATCAGAGGGAAGACATAAGCAGTGGAAGATCAGAGAGAAGTGGGGGATCAGAGAGAAGTGGGGGATCAGAGAGAAGTGGGGGATCAGAGAGAAGTAGGGGATCAAAGAGAAATGGGGGATTAGAGAGAAAAAACAAGAAGTGGGGGATCAGAGAGAAGAAACAAGCAGTGGGGGGTCAGAGAGAAGTGGGGGATCAGAGGGAAGAAATAAGCAGTGGGGGATCAGACAGAACTGGGGGATCAGAGAGAAGTGGAGGATCAGAGAGAAGTGGGGGATCAGAGACAAGTGGGGGATCAGAGGGAAGACCAGAGAGAAGATCAGTGGAAGATCAGAGAGAAGTGGGGGATCAGAGAGAAGTGGGGGATCAGAGAGAAATGGGGGATCAGAGAGAAGTGGGGGATCAGAGAGAAGTAGGGGATCAGAGATAAATGGGGGATTAGAGAGAAGAAACAAGAAGTGGGGGGTCAGAGAGAAGAAACAAGCAGTGGGGTATCAGACAGAAATGGGGGATCAGAGAGAAGTGGAGGATCAGAGAGAAGTGGGGGATCAGAGAAAAGTGGGGGATCAGAGAGAAATGGGGGATTAGAGAGACGAAACAAGAAATGGGGGATCAGAGAGAAGAAACAAGCAGTGGGGGATCAGAGAGAAGTGGGGGATCAGAGGGAAGAAATAAGCAGTGGGGGATCAAAGAGAAGTGGGGGACAAGAGAGAAGAAACAAGCAGTGGGGTATAAAAGAGAAGTGGGGGATCAGAGGGAAGAAACAAGCAGTGGGGGACAACAGAGAAGAAACAAGGAGTGGGGGGCGAGAGAAGAAACAAGGAGTGGGGGGCAATAGAGAAGAAACAAGGAGTGGCGGATCAGAGGGAAGAAACAAACAGTGGGGAATCAGAGAGAAGTGGGGGATCAGAGAGAAGTGGGGGATCAGAGAGAAGTGGGGGATCAGAGAGAAGTGGGGGAATCAGAGAGAAGTGGGGAATCAGAAAGAAGTGGGGGATCAGAAAGAAGTGGGGGATCAGAGAGAAGTGGGGGATCAGAGAGAAGTGGGGGATCAGAGAGAAGAAAGAAGCAGTGGGGATCAGAGAGAAGAAAGAAGCAGTGGAGGATCAGAGAGAAGAAAGAAGCAGTGGGGGGTCAGAGAGAAGAAACAAGCAGTAAGGGATCAGAGAGAAGAAACAAGCAGTGGGGGATCAGAGAGAAGTGGGGGATTAGAGAGAAGTGGGGGATCAGAGAGAAGTGGGGGATCAGAGAGAAGAAACAAGCAGTGGGGATCAGAGAGAAAAAACAAGGAGTGGAGGATCAGAGAGAAGAAACAAACAGTGAAGGATCAGAGAGAAGAAACAAGGAGTGGAGGATCAGAGAGAAGTGGGGGATCAGAGAGAAGTGGGGGATCAGATAGAAGAAACAAGCAGTGGGGATCAGAGAGAAGAAACAAGGAGTGGAGGATCAGACAGAAGTGGGGGATCAGAGGTAAGAAACAAGCAGTGGGGGACAACAGAGAAGAAACAAGAAGTGGGGGACGAGAGAAGAAACAAGGAGTGGGGGACAATAGAGAAGAAACATGGAGTGGTGGATCAGAGTGAAGAAACCAAGAGTGGGGGATCAGAGAGAAGTGGGGGATCAGAGAGAAGAAACAAGGAGCGGTGGATCAGAGTGAAGAAACCAGGAGTGGGGGATCAGAGAGAAGTGAGGGATCAGAGAGAAGAAACAAGGAGTGGTGGATCAGAGGGAAGAAACAAACAGTGGGGGATCAGAGAGAAGTGGGGGATCAGAGAGAAGTGGGGGATCAGAGAGAAGAAAGAAGCAGTGGAGGATCGGAGAGAAGAACCAAGCAGTGGGGGATCAGAAAGAAGAAACAAGCAGTGGGGGATCAGAGAGAAGAAACAATCAGTGGGGGATCAGACAGAAGTGGTGGATCAGAGAGAAGTGGGGGATCAGAGAGAAGTGAGGGATCAGAAAGAAGTGGGGGATCAGAGAGAAGAAACAAGCAGTGGGGATCAGAGATAAAAAAAACAAGGAGTGGAGGATCAGAGAGAAGTGGGGGATTAGAGAGAAGTGGGGGATCAGAGAGAAGAAACAAGAAGTGGGGGATCAGAGAGAAGTGGGGAATCAGAGAGAAGTGGGGGATCAGAGAGAAGAAACAAGAAGTGGGGGATCAAAGAGAAGTGGGGGATCAGAAAGAAGAAACAAGAAGTGGGGGATAGACAGAAATGCGGGATCAGAGAGAAGTGGGGGATCAGTGAAAAGTGGGGGATCAGAGAGAAGTGGGGGATCAGAGAGAAGAAACAAGACGTGGGGGATCAGAGAGAAGAAACAAGAAGAGGGGAATCATAGAGAAGTGGGGGATCAGAGAGAAGTGGGGGATCAGAGAGAAGTGGGGGATCAGAGAGAAGAAACAAGAAGTGGGGAATCAAAGAGAAGTGGGGGATCAGAGAGAAGTGGGGGATCAAAGAGAAGTGGGGGATCAAAGAGAAGTGGGGGATCAGAGAGAAGTGGGGGATCAAAGAGAAGTGGGGGATCAGAGAGAAGTGGGGGATCAGAGAGAAGAAACAAGAAGTGGGGGATCAAAGAGAAGTGGGGGATCAGAGAGAAGTGGGGGGTCAGAAAGAAGAAACAAGAAGTGGGGGATAGAAAGAAATGGGGGATCAGAGAGAAGTGGGGGATCAGTGAAAAGTGGGGGATCAGAGGGAAGTGGGGGATCAGAGAGAAGTGGGGGATCAGAGAGAAGTGGGGGATCAGAGAGAAGAAAGAAGCAGTGGAGGATCGGAGAGAAGAACCAAGCAGTGGGGGATTAGAAAGAAGAAACAAGCAGTGGGGGATCAGAGAGAAGAAACAATCAGTGGGGGATCAGACAGAAGTGGTGGATCAGAGAGAAGTGGGGGATCAGAGAGAAGTGAGGGATCAGAAAGAAGTGGGGGATCAGAGAGAAGAAACAAGCAGTGGGGATCAGAGATAAAAAAAAAACAAGGAGTGGAGGATCAGAGAGAAGTGGGGGATTAGAGAGAAGTGGGGGATCAGAGAGAAGA
The DNA here is from genome assembly GCA_963921405.1 of Cepaea hortensis. Taxonomy (NCBI): domain Eukaryota; kingdom Metazoa; phylum Mollusca; class Gastropoda; order Stylommatophora; family Helicidae; genus Cepaea; species Cepaea hortensis. Next base: position 15,448,077 of record OY992887.1, on the reverse strand, counting down.
AACAAGAAGTGGGGGATCAGAGAGAAGTGGGGAATCAGAGAGAAGTGGGGGATCAGAGAGAAGAAACAAGAAGTGGGGGATCAAAGAGAAGTGGGGGATCAGAAAGAAGAAACAAGAAGTGGGGGATAGACAGAAATGCGGGATCAGAGAGAAGTGGGGGATCAGTGAAAAGTGGGGGATCAGAGAGAAGTGGGGGATCAGAGAGAAGAAACAAGACGTGGGGGATCAGAGAGAAGAAACAAGAAGAGGGGAATCAGAGAGAAGTGGGGGATCAGAGAGAAGTGGGGGATCAGAGAGAAGTGGGGGATCAGAGAGAAGAAACAAGAAGTGGGGGATCAAAGAGAAGTGGGGGATCAGAGAGAAGTGGGGGATCAAAGAGAAGTGGGGGATCAGAGAGAAGTGGGGGATCAAAGAGAAGTGGGGGATCAGAGAGAAGTGGGGGATCAAAGAGAAGTGGGGGATCAGAGAGAAGTGGGGGATCAGAGAGAAGAAACAAGAAGTGGGGGATCAAAGAGAAGTGGGGGATCAGAGAGAAGTGGGGGGTCAGAAAGAAGAAACAAGAAGTGGGGGATAGAAAGAAATGGGGGATCAGAGAGAAGTGGGGGATCAGTGAAAAGTGGGGGATCAGAGGGAAGTGGGGGATCAGAGAGAAGTGGGGGATCAGAGAGAAGAAACAAGTGGGGGATCAGAGAGAAAAAACAAGAAGAGGGGGATCAGAGAGAAGAAACAATAAATGGGGGATCAGAGAGAAGAAACAAGAAGTGGGGGATCAGAGAGAAGTGGGGGATCAGAGAGAAGTGGGGGATCAGAGAAAAGGGGGGGGGGATCAGAGAAAAGGGGGGGGGGATCAGAGAGAAGAAACAAGAAGTGGGGGATCAGAGAGAAGAAACAAGAAGTGAGGGATCAGAGAGAAGAAACAAGAAGTGGGGGATCAGAGAGAAGTGGGGGATCAAAGAGAAGTAGGGCATCAGAGAGAAGTGGGGGATCAGAGAGAAGTGGGGGATCACAGGGAAGACATAAGCAGTAGAAGATCAGAGAGAAGTGGGGGATCAGAGAGAAGTGGAGGATCAGAGAGAAGTGGGGGATCAGAGAGAAATGGGGGATTAGAGAGAAGAAACAAGAAGTGGGGGATCAGAGAGAAGAAACAAGAAGTGGGAGATCAGAGAGAAGAAACACGCAGTGGGGGATCAAACAGAAGTGGGGGGACAAGAGAGAAGAAACAAGCAGTGGGGTATCAGAGAGAAGTGGGGGATCAGAGGTAAGAAACAAGCAGTGGGGGACAACAGAGAAGAAACAAGAAGTGGGGGACGAGAGAAGAAACAAGGAGTGGGGGACAATAGAGAAGAAACATGTAGTGGTGGATCAGAGTGAAGAAACCAAGAGTGGGGGATCAGAGAGAAGTGTGGGATCAGAGAGAAGAAACAAGGAGTGGTGGATCAGAGTGAAGAAACCAGGAGTGGGGGATCAGAGAGAAGTGAGGGATGAGAGAGAAGAAACAAGGAGTGGTGGATCAGAGGGAAGAAACAAACAGTGGGGGATCAGAGAGAAGTGGGGGATCAGAGAGAAGTGGGGGATCAGAGAGAAGTGGGGGATCAGAGAGAAGAAAGAAGCAGTGGAGGATCGGAGAGAAGAACCAAGCAGTGGGGGATCAGAAAGAAGAAACAAGCAGTGGGGGATCAGAGAGAAGAAACAATCAGTGGGGGATCAGACAGAAGTGGTGGATCAGAGAGAAGTGGGGGATCAGAGAGAAGTGAGGGATCAGAAAGAAGTGGGGGATCAGAGAGAAGAAACAAGCAGTGGGGATCAGAGAGAAGAAACAACTAGTGAAGGATCAGAGAGAAGAAACAAGGAGTGGGGGATCAGAGAGAAGTGGGGGATCAGAAAGAAGAAACAAGAAGTGGGGGATAGACAGAAATGGGGGATCAGAGAGAAGTGGGGGATCAGAGAAAAGTGGGGGATCAGAGATAAGTGGGGGATCAGAGAGAAGAAACAAGAAGAGAGGGATCAGATTGACGAAACAAGAAATGGGGGATCAGAGAGAAGAAACAAGAAGTGGGGGATCAGAGAGAAGTGGGGGATCAGAGAGAAGTGGGGGTTCAGAGAGAAGAAACAAGAAGTGGGGGATCAGAGAGAAGTGGGGGATCAGGGAGAAGTGGGGGATCAAAGAGAAGTGGGGGATCAGAGAGAAGTGGGGGATCAGAGACAAGTGGGGGATCAGAGGGAAGACATAAGCAGTGGAAGATCAGAGAGAAGTGGGGGATCAGAGAGAAGTGGGGGATCAGAGAGAAGTGGGGGATCAGAGAGAAGTGGGGGATCAGAGAGAAGTAGGGGATCAGAGAGAAATGGGGGATTAGAGAGAAGAAACAAGAAGTGGGGGATCAGAGAGAAGAAACAAGCAGTGGGGGGTCAGAGAGAAGTGGGGGATCAGAGGGAAGAAATAAGCAGTGGGGGATCAGACAGAACTGGGGGATCAGAGAGAAGTGGAGGATCAGAGAGAAGTGGGGGATCAGAGACAAGTGGGGGATCAGAGGGAAGACATAAGCAGTGGAAGATCAGAGAGAAGTGGGGGATCAGAGAGAAGTGGGGGATCAGAGAGAAATGGGGGATCAGAGAGAAGTGGGGGATCAGAGAGAAATGGGGGATTAGAGAGAAGAAACAAGAAGTGGGGGATCAGAGAGAAGAAACAAGCAGTGGGGGGTCAGAGAGAAGTGGTGGATCAGAGGGAAGAAATAAGCAGTGGGGTATCAGACAGAAATGGGGGATCAGAGAGAAGTGGAGGATCAGAGAGAAGTGGGGGATCAGAGAAAAGTGGGGGATCAGAGAGAAATGGGGGATTAGAGAGACAAAACAAGAAATGGGGGATCAGAGAGAAGAAACAAGCAGTGGGGGATCAGAGAGAAGTGGGGGATCAGAGGGAAGAAATAAGCAGTGGGGGATCAAAGAGAAGTGGGGGACAAGAGAGAAGAAACAAGCTGTGGGGTATCAAAGAGAAGTGGGGGATCAGAGGGAAGAAACAAGCAGTGGGGGACAACAGAGAAGAAACAAGGAGTGGGGGGCGAGAGAAGAAACAAGGTGTGGGGGGCAATAGAGAAGAAACAAGGAGTGGCGGATCAGAGGGAAGAAACAAACAGTGGGGAATCAGAGAGAAGTGGGGGATCAGAGAGAAGTGGGGGATCAGAGAGAAGTGGGGGAATCAGAGAGAAGTGGGGGAATGAGAGAGAAGTGGGGGATCAGAAAGAAGTGGGGGATCAGAAAGAAGTGGGGGATCAGAGAGAAGTGGGGGATCAGAGAGAAGTGGGGGATCAGAGAGAAGAAAGAAGCAGTGGGGATCAGAGAGAAGAAAGAAGCAGTGGAGGATCAGAGAGAAGAAAGAAGCAGTGGGGGGGGGTCAGAGAGAAGAAACAAGCAGTAAGGGATCAGAGAGAAGAAACAAGCAGTGGGGGGTCAGAGAGAACTGGGGGATTAGAGAGAAGTGGGGGATCAGAGAGAAGTGGGGGATCAGAGAGAAGAAACAAGCAGTGGGGATCAGAGAGAAAAAACAAGGAGTGGAAGATCAGAGAGAAGAAACAAACAGTGAAGGATCAGAGAGAAGAAACAAGGAGTGGAGGATCACAAGCAGTGGGGGGATCAGAGAGAAGAAACAAGCAGTGGGGATCAGAGAGAAGAAACAAGGTGTGGGGGATCAGAGAGAAGAAACAAACAGTGGAGGATCAGAGAAAAGAAACAAGCAGTGGAAGATCAGAGAACGAATGAACGAACGAACGAACTTTATTTTCAAAGGGTTAAGAATTGAGCACACATTCTGCCCTTCTATCCCTCTCTTTCATACATTATTTCCTTCACACATCATTCAAGGCAAACAGAGAACAGCAGCAATATAAAAGATATGCATTATAAAGGCATGGGCAAAATGCGAACATCAAAACTACATGACTCAGTAATATTAGATAATGGTGTGACACTTGTTATTAGCTATGTGGAATATAGTGGTCTACCAAAAGGGGACTGGCTGTTATACTAGGGTTTTGTTATTATTATTATTATTTCTATTATTAAGGGGGAAGGTAATCTGTACTGAGAAAGTGTTAGAATAATTTGCAATTATATGAATAGGGATTGGTGATGTCTTTGATTTCTTGTGGAAGATTGTTCCACAGCTGAGCTGCAGAGTACGTTAAGCTTGTTTTGTATAAGTCAATCCTAGGCTTCAGAATGTGTAATATGTTTAAACGTTTACTGTGTCTAGCATTATATTTAAACAATGGCCAAAGGTAATTTGGGGCATTCCGATGTAGGATTTTGTGAATTAGTTTAGCCTTATTGAAAAGCAAGCGTTTGCGGAGTGGTAGTAACTGAAGGCATATATGCAGGCTAGGATTGTCAGGTAAATGTTTGCTATAAAGACTCATGGCCCGTTTCTGGAGTGAGTAAAGTCGCTTGGTGTTTGAATTAGAACAACTGTCCCAGATTGTAGAGCAGTAGTCAAAATGTGTCTGTATATGAGAAGTATAGAATATTTTCCTTGTGTCCTCATCAAGGAAGTTTTTAATTTTGGCGAGTTGGTAGACTTTTTTTCGCGGTTTGTTTAATGAGCGCTTGAACGTGGGAATTAAAGGTTTGGTTTCTATCAATGATTAGGCCTAATGTTTTGTGCTCAATTACACTTTCTACTGGCATGTTATCGATGTGAAGTTGAAGTGATGTGTGTGAGTTTAGAGTTTGAAGTCTTTGTCTGGTTGTTAATAACATTGATTTTGTTTTAGTGATGTTAATTTGCATACGGTTTGCATAGCTCCACCTAACTACATTATTTAATTCTTGTTGTAAAGACGACTCCAGCAAAATAGTTTTCAGCGTTTGTATACACTGTACAGTCATCTGCAAATAGATTGCAGGACGACGAAAGATGCAAAGGTAGATCGTTAATATATATGGCAAATAATAGAGGACCAAGAATAGAGCCATGCGGTACTCCAATATTGAAGGTAGTGGTTTGAGACAGAGATTTATTATGTGATACTACTTGCTTTCTGTTTGATAGAAAAGATGATAATAGAGTGACTACATTAGGGCCAATTTTCATTGTCTCAAGTTTTTTAATTAAAATAACATGGTCTATCATATCAAATGCTTTCCTGAAATCAATAAACACAGTTCCACATAGACTGTTGTTGTTTATATTCTGGTGCCAATTATCTATCATGTTTGTTAGGGCTGTATGGCAAGAATATTTTGGTCGAAATCCTGATTGGCTGTCAACAATAAGCTTGTTGCGAACTAAATACTGTAATGTTACTTTATGGATGTCTTTTTCTAGTGGTTTAGATAGTGATGATAGTAAGGAAATCGGTCTGTAATTGTTCGGGAGACCATTGTCCAATGAACCAGATTTAAGAAAAGGGTACACTTAGAAGAAACAAGGAATGAGGGATCAGAGAGAAGAAACAAGCAGTGGAGGATCAGAGAGAAGAAACAAGCAGTGGGGGGATCAGAGAGAAGAAACAAGGAGTGGGGGAACAGAGAGAAGAAACAATCAGTGGGGGATCAGAGAGAAGTGGGGGATCAGAGAGAAGAAACAAGGAGTGGGGGAACAGAGAGAAGAAACAATCAGTGGGGGATCAGAGAGAGGTGGGGGATCAGAGAGAAGAAACAAGGAGTGGGGTATCAGAGAGAAGAAATAAGGAGTGGGTGATCAGAGAGAAGAATCAAGAAGTGGGGGATCAGTGAGAAGAAACAAGCAGTGGGGGATCGAGAGAAGAAACAAGCAGTGGGGGATCAGAGAGAAGTGGGGGATCAGAGAGAAGAAACAAGGAGTGGGGGTTCAGAGAGAAGAAACAAGGAGTGGGGGATCAGAGAGAAGTGGGGGATCAGAGAGAAGAAACAAGGAGTGGGGGATCAGAGAGAAGAAATAAGCAGTGGGGGATCAGAGAGAAGTGGGGGATCAGAGAGAAGAAACAAGCAGTGGGGGATGAGAGAGAATTGGGGGCCCAGAGAGAAGTGGGGGATCAGAGAGAAGTGGAGGATCAGAGAGAAGTGGGGGATCAGAGAAAAGTGGGGGATCAGAGAGAAATGGGCGATCAGGGAGAAGTGGGGGATCAAAGAGAAGTGGGGGATCAGAGAGAAGTGGGGGATCAGAGACAAGTGGGGGATCAGAGGGAAGACATAAGCATTGGAAGATCAGAGAGAAGTGGGGGATCAGAGAGAAATGGGGGATCAGAGAGAAGAAACAAGAAGTGGGGGATCAGAGAGAAGAAACAAGCAGTGGGGGGGGGGGGAAGTCAGAGAGAAGTGGGGGATCAGAGGGAAGAAATAAGCAGTGGGGGATCAGACAGAACTGGGGGATCAGAAAGAAGTGGAGGATCAGAGAGAAGTGGGGGATCAGAGAAAAGTGGGGGATCAGAGAGAAATGGGGGTTTAGGGAGACGAAACAAGAAGTGGGGGATCAGAGAGAAGAAACAAGCAGTGGGGGATCAGAGAGAAGTGGGGGATCAGAGGGAAGAAATAAGCAGTGGGGGATCAAAGAGAAGTGGGGGACAAGAAAGAAGAAACAAGCAGTGGAGTATCAAAGAGAAGTGGGGGATCAGAGAGAAGAAACAATCAGTGGGGGACAACAGAGAAGAAACAAGGAGTGGGGGACGAGAGAAGAAACAAGGAGTGGGGTGCAATAGAGAAGAAACATGGAGTGGTGGATCGGAGTGAAGAAACCAGGAGTGGGGGATCAGAGAGAAGTGGGGGATCTGAGAGAAGAAACAAGGAGTGGTGTATCAGAGGGAAGAAACAAACAGTGGGGAATCAGAGTGAAGTGGGGGATCAGAGAGAAATGGGGGATCAGAGAGAAGTGGATGAATCAGAGAGAAGTGGGGGATCAGAAAGAAGTGGGGGATCAGAAAGAAGTGGGGGATCAGAGAGAAGTGGGGGATCAGAGAGAAGTGGGGGATCAGAGAGAAGAAACAAGGAGTGGCGGATCAGAGGGAAGAAACAAACAGTGGGGAATCAGAGAGAAGTGGGGGATCAGAGAGAAGTGGGGGAATCAGAGAGAAGTGGGGGATCAGAAAGAAGTGGGGGATCAGAAAGAAGTGGGGGATCAGAGAGAAGTGGGGGATCAGAGAGAAGTGGGGGATCAGAGAGAAGTGGGGGATCAGAGAGAAGAAAGAAGCAGTGGGGATCAGAGAGAAGAAACAAGAAGTGGGGGATCAGAGAGAAGAAACAAGCAGTGGGGGGGGGGGGGGGAGTCAGAGAGAAGTGGGGGATCAGAGGGAAGAAATAAGCAGTGGGGGATCAGACAGAACTGGGGGATCAGAAAGAAGTGGAGGATCAGAGAGAAGTGGGGGATCAGAGAAAAGTGGGGGATCAGAGAGAAATGGGGGATTAGGGAGACGAAACAAGAAGTGGGGGATCAGAGAGAAGAAACAAGCAGTGGGGGATCAGAGAGAAGTGGGGGATCAGAGGGAAGAAATAAGCAGTGGGGGATCAAAGAGAAGTGGGGGACAAGAAAGAAGAAACAAGCAGTGGAGTATCAAAGAGAAGTGGGGGATCAGAGAGAAGAAACAAGCAGTGGATGACAACAGAGAAGAAACAAGGAGTGGGGGACGAGAGAAGAAACAAGGAGTGGGGGGCAATAGAGAAGAAACATGGAGTGGTGGATCGGAGTGAAGAAACCAGGAGTGGGGGATCAGAGAGAAGTGGGGGATCAGAGAGAAGAAACAAGGAGTGGTGGATCAGAGGGAAGAAACAAACAGTGGGGAAACAGAGAGAAGTGGGGGATCAGAGAGAAATGGGGGATCAGAGAGAAGTGGGGGAATCAGAGAGAAGTGGGGGATCAGAAAGAAGTGGGGGATCAGAAAGAAGTGGGGGATCAGAGAGAAGTGGGGGATCAGAGAGAAGTGGGGGATCAGAGAGAAGAAACAAGGAGTGGCGGATCAGAGGGAAGAAACAAACAGTGGGGAATCAGAGAGAAGTGGGGGATCAGAGAGAAGTGGGGGATCAGAAAGAAGTGGGGGATCAGAAAGAAGTGGGGGATCAGAGAGAAGTGGGGGATCAGAGAGAAGTGGGGGATCAGAGAGAAGTAGGGGATCAGAGAGAAATGGGGGATTAGAGAGAAGAAACAAGAAGTGGGGGATCAGAGAGAAGAAACAAGCAGTGGGGGGTCAGAGAGAAGTGGTGGATCAGAGGGAAGAAATAAGCAGTGGGGTATCAGACAGAAATGGGGGATCAGAGAGAAGTGGAGGATCAGAGAGAAGTGGGGGATCAGAGAAAAGTGGGGGATCAGAGAGAAATGGGGGATTAGAGAGACGAAACAAGAAATGGGGGATCAGAGAGAAGAAACAAGCAGTGGGGGATCAGAGAGAAGTGGGGGATCAGAGGGAAGAAATAAGCAGTGGGGGATCAAAGAGAAGTGGGGGACAAGAGAGAAGAAACAAGCAGTGGGGTATCAAAGAGAAGTGGGGGATCAGAGGGAAGAAACAAGCAGTGGGGGACAACAGAGAAGAAACAAGGAGTGGGGGGCGAGAGAAGAAACAAGGTGTGGGGGGCAATAGAGAAGAAACAAGGAGTGGCGGATCAGAGGGAAGAAACAAACAGTGGGGAATCAGAGAGAAGTGGGGGATCAGAGAGAAGTGGGGGATCAGAGAGAAGTGGGGGAATCAGAGAGAAGTGGGGGAATGAGAGAGAAGTGGGGGATCAGAAAGAAGTGGGGGATCAGAAAGAAGTGGGGGATCAGAGAGAAGTGGGGGATCAGAGAGAAGTGGGGGATCAGAGAGAAGAAAGAAGCAGTGGGGATCAGAGAGAAGAAAGAAGCAGTGGAGGATCAGAGAGAAGAAAGAAGCAGTGGGGGGGGGGGGGTCAGAGAGAAGAAACAAGCAGTAAGGGATCAGAGAGAAGAAACAAGCAGTGGGGGATCAGAGAGAACTGGGGGATTAGAGAGAAGTGGGGGATCAGAGAGAAGTGGGGGATCAGAGAGAAGAAACAAGCAGTGGGGATCAGAGAGAAAAAACAAGGAGTGGAGGATCAGAGAGAAGAAACAAACAGTGAAGGATCAGAGAGAAGAAACAAGGAGTGGAGGATCACAAGCAGTGGGGGGATCAGAGAGAAGAAACAAGCAGTGGGGATCAGAGAGAAGAAACAAGGTGTGGGGGATCAGAGAGAAGAAACAAACAGTGGAGGATCAGAGAAAAGAAACAAGCAGTGGAAGATCAGAGAACGAATGAACGAACGAACGAACTTTATTTTCAAAGGGTTAAGAATTGAGCACACATTCTGCCCTTCTATCCCTCTCTTTCATACATTATTTCCTTCACACATCATTCAAGGCAAACAGAGAACAGCAGCAATATAAAAGATATGCATTATAAAGGCATGGGCAAAATGCGAACATCAAAACTACATGACTCAGTAATATTAGATAATGGTGTGACACTTGTTATTAGCTATGTGGAATATAGTGGTCTACCAAAAGGGGACTGGCTGTTATACTAGGGTTTTGTTATTATTATTATTATTTCTATTATTAAGGGGGAAGGTAATCTGTACTGAGAAAGTGTTAGAATAATTTGCAATTATATGAATAGGGATTGGTGATGTCTTTGATTTCTTGTGGAAGATTGTTCCACAGCTGAGCTGCAGAGTACGTTAAGCTTGTTTTGTATAAGTCAATCCTAGGCTTCAGAATGTGTAATATGTTTAAACGTTTACTGTGTCTAGCATTATATTTAAACAATGGCCAAAGGTAATTTGGGGCATTCCGATGTAGGATTTTGTGAATTAGTTTAGCCTTATTGAAAAGCAAGCGTTTGCGGAGTGGTAGTAACTGAAGGCATATATGCAGGCTAGGATTGTCAGGTAAATGTTTGCTATAAAGACTCATGGCCCGTTTCTGGAGTGAGTAAAGTCGCTTGGTGTTTGAATTAGAACAACTGTCCCAGATTGTAGAGCAGTAGTCAAAATGTGTCTGTATATGAGAAGTATAGAATATTTTCCTTGTGTCCTCATCAAGGAAGTTTTTAATTTTGGCGAGTTGGTAGACTTTTTTTCGCGGTTTGTTTAATGAGCGCTTGAACGTGGGAATTAAAGGTTTGGTTTCTATCAATGATTAGGCCTAATGTTTTGTGCTCAATTACACTTTCTACTGGCATGTTATCGATGTGAAGTTGAAGTGATGTGTGTGAGTTTAGAGTTTGAAGTCTTTGTCTGGTTGTTAATAACATTGATTTTGTTTTAGTGATGTTAATTTGCATACGGTTTGCATAGCTCCACCTAACTACATTATTTAATTCTTGTTGTAAAGACGACTCCAGCAAAATAGTTTTCAGCGTTTGTATACACTGTACAGTCATCTGCAAATAGATTGCAGGACGACGAAAGATGCAAAGGTAGATCGTTAATATATATGGCAAATAATAGAGGACCAAGAATAGAGCCATGCGGTACTCCAATATTGAAGGTAGTGGTTTGAGACAGAGATTTATTATGTGATACTACTTGCTTTCTGTTTGATAGAAAAGATGATAATAGAGTGACTACATTAGGGCCAATTTTCATTGTCTCAAGTTTTTTAATTAAAATAACATGGTCTATCATATCAAATGCTTTCCTGAAATCAATAAACACAGTTCCACATAGACTGTTGTTGTTTATATTCTGGTGCCAATTATCTATCATGTTTGTTAGGGCTGTATGGCAAGAATATTTTGGTCGAAATCCTGATTGGCTGTCAACAATAAGCTTGTTGCGAACTAAATACTGTAATGTTACTTTATGGATGTCTTTTTCTAGTGGTTTAGATAGTGATGATAGTAAGGAAATCGGTCTGTAATTGTTCGGGAGACCATTGTCCAATGAACCAGATTTAAGAAAAGGGTACACTTAGAAGAAACAAGGAATGAGGGATCAGAGAGAAGAAACAAGCAGTGGAGGATCAGAGAGAAGAAACAAGCAGTGGGGGGATCAGAGAGAAGAAACAAGGAGTGGGGGAACAGAGAGAAGAAACAATCAGTGGGGGATCAGAGAGAAGTGGGGGATCAGAGAGAAGAAACAAGGAGTGGGGGAACAGAGAGAAGAAACAATCAGTGGGGGATCAGAGAGAGGTGGGTGATCAGAGAGAAGAAACAAGGAGTGGGGTATCAGAGAGAAGAAATAAGGAGTGGGTGATCAGAGAGAAGAATCAAGAAGTGGGGGATCAGTGAGAAGAAACAAGCAGTGGGGGATCGAGAGAAGAAACAAGCAGTGGGGGATCAGAGAGAAGTGGGGGATCAGAGAGAAGAAACAAGGAGTGGGGGTTCAGAGAGAAGAAACAAGGAGTGGGGGATCAGAGAGAAGTGGGGGATCAGAGAGAAGTGGGGGATCAGAGAGAAGAAACAAGGAGTGGGGGATCAGAGAGAAGAAATAAGCAGTGGGGGATCAGAGAGAAGTGGGGGATCAGAGAGAAGAAACAAGCAGTGGGGGATGAGAGAGAATTGGGGGCCCAGAGAGAAGTGGGGGATCAGAGAGAAGTGGAGGATCAGAGAGAAGTGGGGGATCAGAGAAAAGTGGGGGATCAGAGAGAAATGGGCGATCAGGGAGAAGTGGGGGATCAAAGAGAAGTGGGGGATCAGAGAGAAGTGGGGGATCAGAGACAAGTGGGGGATCAGAGGGAAGACATAAGCATTGGAAGATCAGAGATAAGTGGGGGATCAGAGAGAAATGGGGGATCAGAGAGAAGAAACAAGAAGTGGGGGATCAGAGAGAAGAAACAAGCAGTGGGGGGGGGGGGAGTCAGAGAGAAGTGGGGGATCAGAGGGAAGAAATAAGCAGTGGGGGATCAGACAGAACTGGGGGATCAGAAAGAAGTGGAGGATCAGAGAGAAGTGGGGGATCAGAGAAAAGTGGGGGATCAGAGAGAAATGGGGGTTTAGGGAGACGAAACAAGAAGTGGGGGATCAGAGAGAAGAAACAAGCAGTGGGGGATCAGAGAGAAGTGGGGGATCAGAGGGAAGAAATAAGCAGTGGGGGATCAAAGAGAAGTGGGGGACAAGAAAGAAGAAACAAGCAGTGGAGTATCAAAGAGAAGTGGGGGATCAGAGAGAAGAAACAATCAGTGGGGGACAACAGAGAAGAAACAAGGAGTGGGGGACGAGAGAAGAAACAAGGAGTGGGGTGCAATAGAGAAGAAACATGGAGTGGTGGATCGGAGTGAAGAAACCAGGAGTGGGGGATCAGAGAGAAGTGGGGGATCTGAGAGAAGAAACAAGGAGTGGTGTATCAGAGGGAAGAAACAAACAGTGGGGAATCAGAGTGAAGTGGGGGATCAGAGAGAAATGGGGGATCAGAGAGAAGTGGATGAATCAGAGAGAAGTGGGGGATCAGAAAGAAGTGGGGGATCAGAAAGAAGTGGGGGATCAGAGAGAAGTGGGGGATCAGAGAGAAGTGGGGGATCAGAGAGAAGAAACAAGGAGTGGCGGATCAGAGGGAAGAAACAAACAGTGGGGAATCAGAGAGAAGTGGGGGATCAGAGAGAAGTGGGGGAATCAGAGAGAAGTGGGGGATCAGAAAGAAGTGGGGGATCAGAAAGAAGTGGGGGATCAGAGAGAAGTGGGGGATCAGAGAGAAGTGGGGGATCAGAGAGAAGTGGGGGATCAGAGAGAAGAAAGAAGCAGTGGGGATCAGAGAGAAGAAACAAGAAGTGGGGGATCAGAGAGAAGAAACAAGCAGTGGGGGGGGGGAGTCAGAGAGAAGTGGGGGATCAGAGGGAAGAAATAAGCAGTGGGGGATCAGACAGAACTGGGGGATCAGAAAGAAGTGGAGGATCAGAGAGAAGTGGGGGATCAGAGAAAAGTGGGGGATCAGAGAGAAATGGGGGATTAGGGAGACGAAACAAGAAGTGGGGGATCAGAGAGAAGAAACAAGCAGTGGGGGATCAGAGAGAAGTGGGGGATCAGAGGGAAGAAATAAGCAGTGGGGGATCAAAGAGAAGTGGGGGACAAGAAAGAAGAAACAAGCAGTGGAGTATCAAAGAGAAGTGGGGGATCAGAGAGAAGAAACAAGCAGTGGGGGACAACAGAGAAGAAACAAGGAGTGGGGGACGAGAGAAGAAACAAGGAGTGGGGGGCAATAGAGAAGAAACATGGAGTGGTGGATCGGAGTGAAGAAACCAGGAGTGGGGGATCAGAGAGAAGTGGGGGATCAGAGAGAAGAAACAAGGAGTGGTGGATCAGAGGGAAGAAACAAACAGTGGGGAATCAGAGAGAAGTGGGGGATCAGAGAGAAATGGGGGATCAGAGAGAAGTGGGGGAATCAGAGAGAAGTGGGGGATCAGAAAGAAGTGGGGGATCAGAAAGAAGTGGGGGATCAGAGAGAAGTGGGGGATCAGAGAGAAGTGGGGGATCAGAGAGAAGAAACAAGGAGTGGCGGATCAGAGGGAAGAAACAAACAGTGGGGAATCAGAGAGAAGTGGGGGATCAGAGAGAAGTGGGGGATCAGAAAGAAGTGGGGGATCAGAAAGAAGTGGGGGATCAGAGAGAAGTGGGGGATCAGAGAGAAGTGGGGGATCAGAGAGAAGTGGGGGAATCAGAGAGAAGTGGGGGATCAGAAAGAAGTGGGGGATCAGAAAGAAGTGGGGGATCAGAGAGAAGTGGGGGATCAGAGAGAAGTGGGGGATCAGAGAGAAGTGGGGGATCAGAGAGAAGAAAGAAGCAGTGGAGGATCAGAGAGAAGAAAGAAGCAGTGGAAGATCAGAGAACGAATGAACGAACGAACGAACGAACAAACAAACTTTATTTTCAAAGGATTAAGAAGGGTCAACACATGCATCTCTGATCTACCCTCCCACCCACACACACCCCAACCACCCAGCCATACACACCTCCCCCATCCTCACATACATCCTTCATCCACCTGCACATACCACACCTCCCCCACCTCTCACACATCTCCCCTCCCACACAAAACTCCACCCATAAACACATTCCTTCCCCCCCCACACACACATCCCCCACATGCATTCCCCATACACATCCCTGCCCACACAGCTCTCATCCACACACATCTCCCCACCCACACATCCCCCACCTACAAACATCCTCACCACTCACACATACATCCTCCGCCCACTCACATTTACCCCATCCACACTCATACACTCCCACCCACACAGACATATCCCATTCACAGACACCACCCACACCCATTACACACCCATCCCCCAACCCACACAATCTCCTGCACACCCATTCACCCACCCAAATACACATTCCCAACCCACACCCCCCTCCAACCCATCAACACCCACATACTTCCAACCATCTTCCCAAATAGTCTCTCCCCCCCCCCCCCCCCCCCACACACACACATCCCTCACACACACATACACCCCCCATCGATTACAGATCGCTTCACCCATCCACACATCACCCATCAACCCATACATATCCCCCACACACAACCCCTCCACACATACATCCCCCCCCCCCCCCCACAACACACACATCCCTCACATACACACCCACACACACATCCTCACATCTTGACACATACATGATGCCTCACATGATCACTGAAACTAATAAGAACAAACTCACACTCCCTCGCATACACTGCATGCATGCACACTTACACACACAAACATATACAATACATACACGAGCACACACACACATACATACACACATAAACACATGCACATACATATAAACACATATAAACACACACATGAACACACACCTTAACACACATACAGACATACACACAGAGATACACACAGATATACCCATACATATACACCCATACACACATGCACACACACATACATCCACACACATAAACACACACACACATAGACACACCCATCCATCCACACACATATACGCTGCCTCACATAATGACTAAAACTAATATGAATAAACTCCCACACTATTCACACGTACAACTGTCGACTATCACGAGCATCCTCACAAGAACATTCAAAATTGGGAAACTGGGAAAACATGGAAAATATGGAAAATGGTGATGAAAATATGGTATACATTGTGTAAAGTAAAAATAAAATAGTGGTTCAATCCAGTAAGATAATTCCTGGAATTGACATAAACATGATGAAATAAGCAGTGCATGTTAAATTCAATTGGCAGTAAAAATGCTAATATGAAAGATGAGGATACAGACAAAAAAAATATGGCATAATGAGAAGAAACAAGGAGTAGGGGATCAGAGAGAAGAACCAAGAAGTGGGGGATCAGAGAGAAGAAACAAGCAGTGGGGGATCAGAGAGAAGTGGGGGATCAGAGAGAAGAAACATGGAGTGGGGTATCAGAGAGAAGAACCAAGGAGTGGGGGATGAGAGAGAAGAAACAAGGAGTGGCAGATCAGAGGGAAGAAACAAAAGGCTGAGGACTCTAATGCAGAGGAGGGTGCTTAGGCATCAGGCTCATGGCCATGGATCATACATTTGTATGCCACGTAGAGCCGCTCGACGTAAGGAGGCCGGCGAGGAAACAAATAAAACGGGCATGCCAGTTAACATCACGTACTACTTCCCCCAAAAACTGTCCTCCCGGAAGTAACGAGACAAGATTTAACGATTGTGATGAGTTTTGCCTGAGACCAAAAAATATGAACAAGATTAAATCATTTGCAACAAACATGCAAAACAAGCGCACTGTTAACTGCCTGAATTGCTTGGTTACTTTTTGCCTATAGCTACGCAATAGCAGCACTTGAGATGATGAGTGGGGAAGATGTCAAGTGGATAACTTCTGCATCTTGAGAGCGCGCACATTAGTGAAATGAAGGGGCGGATGACTGGATGTATAATGAGGGAGGTTCTGAGCAGTCGTGTATGGCTCACATCAATCCTAAAGCTTTTACAAATCTGGCCCAGGATTCGTCTCTTCAGAATGAGAGATTTTTTGGTCTCTTCATCTGGTTTGGCCAGAGCCTTGCGTCAAATGTCTTTCTTCATCTGACAAAACTCTTTTTCTTCATCGGTAATCAAAATAAAAATCCATATCCGCAACCCACCCATCTTCCAGATTCTTTGAAACAAGGTTGGCTATGCTAGAGAGCTCACTCTATGCCAGCACCTGAATTTCATTGTGTTTCTTAGCTTTTGACGTTAGTTTGTGGGACGCTAGCTTGTTCCCAGCGGACACGATCCTACAAGCTAGGGCAGCGTTCTCAAGCCCAACAACTACAGGGGCTGCAATAACGGTGGTGAGAAGCCCAACACCCCCAACACCCATACCAATGATAGCCGCCAGTATTGCACTGTCCACAGCATCTAATGCATCAACAGCACGTCAATATTTTTTTATACAGTGCAGCACGTTTGTCTTCCGAAGACGGGTAATCTCTTGAATGCGATAGGTCTGACCATCACTCATCTCAAATGATGGTTAGAGCATTGTTATTCTTTGTGCATAAAAAGCAATCATATTACTTATGTCCACTTCTTCAACTGAGAGATTACATGCTCAATGCGAATGGCACTAACCGGCCCGCAAGTGAACAGTATTAAAGATTATTTTATCCACCCCGACCTCAGCCAGATCTGTTGCGATATCCATCTCTGTCGTGTGCACCGACCACTGTCCGTTGACCACAGAAGTGATTACAAGAGCAATATGCCTGGTGATTGTTGACACACCCCATTTAATAGAATCCGGGAATGACGGGGCAGCCTCAGTCTGCGCCGCAACCCCAATAGCTAGCTCGAGATAGATGGCTGACCTATTAGGAGGCTTGCCAAGCAAATCAAGGTTGGTTATAAACTAGGCGGTGGCCTTCAAGTCCCCTGGGCTTTACCCTCAGTCACCTGTACGGCATAGAAGAGAGGCTTGGGGCACTGAACTTACAGAAACGACTGGTAGGTCACAACAGGGGGCTTGTTTGTGAATGTGACTATCTTACAGGCCTGATAATTCATAAATGCCTTGCCCATGTTGGTTAGCCTGATGAGTATCCCATTGTGTTCGAGGTGAGTATACCCCATCTGAAGCTCAAGCTGTAGGTCCCAGTCGTCATCAGGATGGTCTATGGTGGCATGAGCGTAGACCCTCTGAGGGGTGAGCTGGAGACTAGAGAGCTTGTAGATGTGCCCTGGCTCCCACCACCCGAGAGTGTCGGTTAAATCAGCAAAAGCAAGGGGAGAGCATGCTCTAGGATGATCCCGGCCTAGGGCTTCTGGATCAGCCATTGCGGATATGGAGTACGCAGCTTAAATTTGCCAGCGGCACGATGTCACCTTTCTCATCTCGGACTGTTAAGTCTAATATCTCTGAAGGTTCCAGTCTCTAGATTCTTATAATAAGTGTCAGAGACAATCTCACCTTGATTACATTCCTTGCGCCAAACAGGCATGGCCCAGAAGAGTGTAGAGGGAAGCATATTATGACGGTTCTCATATGACAGACCCCCGAGATGGATGTACAGATCCTTATATATGATGAGGTTACAAAATGTCTGCACGGTTAGTGTACTCTATGGGCCACTGACCAGCTTTTCCGGGAGCGAACTCAAGAGTGTGGCTAAGGGTCCCCCACCAAAACTCACTCTTAACACCACCGAGGCTTATGAGACCAGTGGCAGTGTTCAGCGTCAGAGAAAGCTTGAGAGGCTCAAAGATCTGTTTGTTGAGGGCACACACATCGTAATAGCTATCGGGGATAGTAACAACCTTGTGACCAAATCTGAACCAATGATTGCCCACCTTCAGGGAAATATTAGTCCACGCAGGAAAGAACAACAATTTCATGATAGCCACCTCCAGACAGCCGTTGTGATTATCTAGGACTGGGTTGAAGGAGATGAGTTCCCCATGTTTGACATTTCTTAGCGTGATATACATAATCGCAACGCGATTGATTGCTACGTATATATGATGACCGCTTACAAGTTCAATAAGGACGCCAAATACCCGGTGGGCAGAGTATTCCCCAATTGAATACATAAAGGAGCTCACGAAGGTGGCCATACTCGTCAATCTCCAAGGAGCCTTTCAGAAGCAGTTCATCTGCACTGTGGTGTCACGTGCTTAACACTCTTGACATCATTAACAACAATGCTGACAGGTTATAAGACAGTGGTGTGGTTATTGTAATTTCTATCACACTTTTAAGGGTTTCATTTGAAGCCCCTCGTGTGTGTGTGTGTGTGTGTGTGTGTGTGTGTGTGTGTGTGTGAGAGAGTGGTTTTTTTTTTGGGGGGGGGAATATCTTGGGTCATTGATTACCAACAACGGTGACACAATGAAAGAAATTAAATGACGACTATCAATTGCTCTTCAAAGACTAAAACAACTGAATAAATTATGAAATGGGACAGATAGAACTACAAAAATTTGATTTTTAAGAGCATGCATCTTTCCCATTGCAACATATGCATGTGAGACCTGGACACTTACTAAACAAGCTGAACAGTGCATAAATGCCTTTGAATATAAATTTTATAGATGAGTTCTAAGAATATCTTGGGTAAAGAAAAGAACAAATGCATCCATACTTCAAGAGCTGAATATTTAAGAGGGTTGGCTATTAAAGATGATAAAACAAAGAAAACTGAAATATTTTGGTCACTTGAAACATCACGAAAGTTTGGAGAGAACAATAATGGAAGGGTATATGCCTGGGAAGAGAAGAAGAGGAAGGTCAAAGAGAAGATGGGTGCAGGATGTGGTGGATGATCTCAGGATGGGTGTATCGAATGCGGGACATCTTGCTTGTGATTGAGAGGTTTTCCGGAAGGTTGTTATGAGAGCGATGTTTTGCGAAGAACATGCTACTAAATGAATGAATGAACGAATGAACGAACGAACGCACGCACACACGCACTCTCTCTCTCTCTCTGGCAGCATACAATTCTTTTGGCTAGTCCATAAGCCATTGAAGAACTACCGGGCACACTTTGTCATCCGTATCAAACCTGTGACCTCTAGGATGCTGCTTCAGAGGGAAAAAAGGTGAAAATTACTAGGAACCAAGCCAGACTGTAAGGTGGGTGTGGCAGTACCTCCCATTGCAACTAGTCTATAACTGCCATAGTTTCGGCAGTTGTATGGGGGTTTTAGTATTGTCATGTTGATGAATGATAACTGTACAGGACAATCCTACAACATGGGACTGTGTGCTATTGATGTTTCATACCCACTAATCCAGCTTTCATAGAACCTGTACTTTTATATGGATGTAAAACGTGGACAATGAGCAGACAAGCTGAGAAACATCTGATGGCTGTGGAAATGTGGTTTCTGAGGAAAATGCAAAGAATACCATGGACAGACAGAAAAACCAATGACCAAGTCCTACAAGAAACAAATGGCAACCGTAAATTGATTAGAGAAAGTAGACGTAGACTGTCACAATATTTTGGACACATTATGAGAAGAAATAAACTGGAGAACTTGGTGACAACTGGCGAGATTGAGGGGAAAAGAACAAGGGGAAGACAGAGAAGTAAATACCTGGATGGCTTGGACATGTGGTATGGTCAGACAAGAACACAGAGCTAATCCATGGCTCTGGTGATCGTTTGAGATGGCGAAACATGACTGCCCAGGTTTATCAGCTTGGCACGTGATGATGGTGATGAATTTAGCACTCAGCCATCCATTGCAAATTGAGCTTTAAAAAAAGTAGAGTTTCACTTACAATAACATTTTCTAAAGAAACGAATTAGCTAGTGAATAAGCTGGGAAAATTTGAGGGGATCTCCCTTCCAAATATAGATTCTTAGTCACAGGTTGGAAACAGAAACTGTATTTAAGCTCGAGGTTAGTCTCGACCCAACTAGGTGTGAGAGATGGATCAATTTCTGAATTTTCTGAATAGGATAAGGCAGAGTAACATCATTGATTGGAAAAAACTGGATATTTTGATACAAATAATAAAACTATTAACTACAATGTATCATTTTATAAGCAATACAAGTGCGCCAATACAATATTTATGTATTGTAGCATTTGTAATGCAAATAATAATAATGATATTACTTATTTATTTATTTATATATAATTAAAGTGAAAAAAAGTATGGTATAAAGTATTATATTAAATGATAAGTTATTCACCGATTTCAATGGCAAGACGTTAAGTTATTGCCCGAATTAAACAATAAAAAAAAGTTTAAAATCAATTTAATAAAAAAAATTTAAAAACCATGTAAACAAACAAAAAATAATTTTAAAAACCATTTAAACAGAAAAAAAAAATTTAAAAACCATGTAAACAAAATAAAATAATTTTTAAAAATATTTAAACAGAACAAAAAAAAATTTTAAACCATGTAAACAAAAAAAAATTTTTAAAACTAAACAAAACAAAAAAATTAAAAAAAAAAAAAAAAAAAAAAAAATTGGGACCATGATGCACCAGATAGCTGACTGCTCATGTTAGAGTCAGTAAAATGGTGTCAAGAGTCAGCAAAGAAGGATCAGAATCAGCAAACCAGAGCTGACCAATGGCCTACTCCACCTCCAAGTGGTGGTCCTGGAAACAGGCATTAGCCTGGCCAAGAGAGTAGACAGCAGAAAAACAGACAATCTGATTATTTAAGACAAAAAGAAAATCTCATAAGTTTTAAAGATGTACAGAAAATCTAATAAATATTCAAGACAAACAGAAAATCCGATAAATATTCAAAACAAAGAGAAACATGAAGTCAGAAGTTAACTGTTAAGAACCGGTGATGAAATTAACACATCCTTCACACCTCCAGGAAATCTTTGTATGTACTTTCAAAATCTTGAATGTCATCATTACTAAAATATCACATTCATTTGTAAGGTTGGGATTTCTAATACGACCCAGGAATGTACCATGGAGTATTAAATCAGTGTAAAACATTAGTCTGTCAACTGTCACTATTGTATTTTCCCTTCTTGTGTGTCTGTTAGTTTTGTTGTTTCTTTTCATGTTTTTTTGAAGGTTGTTTGAGGGTCTTCTTGTGGTTTTCCAGCATTTTACACCAGAAGACTTTCAACGTATATAAAGATTTCCTGTAAGGCACCTGTCGAAAGACAGAGGGTCCCAAGTCCCTTCAGTCAATGAACTGTAAATTTGCCGAGGGAAGGAAATCATTTTTAGCAGATGTTCATTTCTGAGCTTGGACAGGGGAAGGAGAGTCTGCAACCCAGGCCCCGAAAATAAGGTACTTCAGTACTGACTGGGGAGGAAAGTTTCCACACTAATCTCAACTCAATAGACGCAAGTCCTTTTCAGGATTCAGACAATCTGAATGTCAGTGCATCGGACTTGAGAGCTACAACTGTTTTTCTGAGGATTATCAACCAGTCGCCAACCAGCCAGCCATTTTATCAGCCAGGCAACTAGCCACTCAACCAACCAGTAAGCCAACTAGCCACTCAACCAACCAGCCAACTAGCCACTCAACCAACCAGCTAACCAGCCAGCTAATTTACCAGCCAGTCTACTAACCACTCAATCAACCAGCCATCCAACCAACCAACCAACCAGCCAGCCAACCACCCCTTAACCATCCAGCCAACAACCAACCAACCACTCAAGTAACCAGACAGCAAACCAACCACCCAGTGAGCCCAACCAACCAACCACCCCATAACCATCCATCCAGCCAACCGACCACCCAACAACCCAGCTAACCAACCACCCAGCCAATCAACCACCCAGCCAATCAACCACTCAACCAACTACCCAATGAACCAACCAACCAACCAATCAGTCAGTCAGCCAACCAGCCAGCAAGCCAACCAACCACCCAGTGAGCCAACCAACCACCCAGTGAGCCAAGCAACCACCCAGTGAGCCAACCAACCAACCAATCAAGCAGCCAACCAACCAGTTAGCCAACCACCCAATAACCATCCAGCTAGCCAACCAACCACCCAGCCAACCAATGAGCCATCCAATCAGCCAGCCAGCCTACCAACCAACCATCCATACATCCAGCCAACCAACAACCAACCAACCAACCATCCATTAATCCATCCAGGTAACCAACAATAAACCAACCAACCATCCATCCACCCACCCAACCAACCAACCATCCATCCATCCATCCAGCCAATCAACAACCAACCAACCATCCATCCAGCCAACCAACAACCAACCATCCATCCATCCAAACAACAGCCAACCAACCATCCATCCAGCCAGCCAACCAACAACCAACCAACAAAACAACAACCAACCATCAAACAACCAACCAACCATCCAGCCAACCAACCAACAACCAACCATCCATCCAGCCAACCAACAATGAACAACCAACCAACCAACCAACCATCCATCCATCCAGCCAACCAACAACCAACCATCCATCCAGCCAACTAACAACCAACAACGAAAAACAAACCAACAACGAAAAACCAACCAACAACCAACCAACCATCCAGCCAACCAACAACCAACCAACCAACCATCCATCCATCCAGCCAACCAACAACCAACCAACCATCCATCCATCCAGCCAAACAACAACTAACCATCCATCCAGCCAACCAACAACCAACCAACAACCAACCAACCATCCATCCATCCAACCAACAACCAACCAACCATCCAAACAACAACCAACCAACCATCCATCCAGCCAGCCAACCAACAACCAACCAACAAATCAACTACCAACCATCAAACAACCAACCAACCATCCAACCAACCAACCAACCATCCAGCCAACCAACCAACAACCAACCATCCAGCCAACCAACCATCCATCCAACCAACAACCAACCAACCAATCATCAACCATCCATCCAGCCAACCAATAACCAACCTACAACCAACCAACAACCAACCATCCAACCAACAACAACCAACAAACCATCCATCCAGCCAACCAACAACCAAACATCCATCCAACCAACCAACCAACCATCCATCCATCCATCCAGCCAATCAACAACCAACCAACAACCAACCACCCCATAACCATCCATCCAGCCAACCGACCACCCAACAACCCAGCTAACCAACCAACCATCCATCCAGCCAACCAACAACCATCCATCCAACCAACAACCAACCATCCAACCAACAACTAACCAACCAACCATCCATCCAACCAACAACCATCCATCTAGCCAGCCAACCAACCAACCATCCAACCAACAACCATCCATCCATCCAACAAACAACCAACAACCAACCAACCATCCAGCCAACCAACCAACCAACCAACCTCCATCCAGCCAACCAACAACCAACCATCCATCCAACCAACAACCAACCATCCATCCACCCAACCAACCATCCAGCCAACCATCCAACCAACAACCATCCAGCCAACCAACAACCAACAACCATCCATCTATCCAGCCAACCAACAACCAACCAACCATCCATCCAACCAACAACCATCCAGCCAACCAACAACCATCCATCCATCCAGCCAACCAACAACTAACTAACCAACCAACCAACCAACCATCCATCCATCCAGCCAACAACTAACCATCCATCCATCCATCCAACCAGCCATCCAACAACCAACCAACCATCCATCCATCCAACCAACAGTCAACCATCCATCCAGCCAACTAACAACCAACCAACCATCCATCCATCCAACCAACCAACAACCAACCACCATCCATCCATCCAGCCAACCAACAACTAACCAACCAACCATCCATCCAACAATCAACCAACCATCCATCCATCCAACTAACCAACCATACATCCAGCCAACCAACAACCAACCATCCATCCATCCATCCAACCAACAACCAACCAACCAACCAACCATCCATCCATCCAACCAACAACCATCCATCCATCCAACAACCAACCAACCAACCAACCATCCATCCAGCCAGCCAACCAACAACCAACCAACCAATGAGCCATCCAATAAGTCAACCAACCAACCAGATAGCCAGCCAACCAACCAACCATCCAGCCAGCCAACCAACCGACCAACCCTTCTCCCTCTGATATGTTAAGTCCTGTAACGGTCATGATGGCCAGAGTTTTCTCTAGCTGTCTGGCATATATGTGTGTGTGCCTATCTGGCATGTGTCTGTTTCAGTCAGTATGTATATATGTGTGACTTTCTGGCATGTGTGTGTGTGTGTGTGTGCATGACTGTGTCAGTCTCATACATCTGTGTGACTGTCTGGGGGGATGGGTGTGTGTGTGTGTGTGAGAGAGAGAGAGAGAGAGAGAGAGAGAGAGAGAGAGAGAGAGAGAAAGAGAGAGACTGTGTCAGTCTGCATGCATACATGTGTGCGGTTGTCTGGTGTCTGTATGTGTGTCTGTGTGACTGTCCCTATGTCTGCATGTATCTCTGAGTCTGTGTGCCTGCATGTCTGTGTGCATATGTCTGCGTGCATGTATGTATTATGTGTGTCTGTGCAAATCTGCATGCATCTCTCTGTTTGTGTCTATTTTTGTGCCTGTACATCAGTGATTGCTTGTCTGGACATCAGTGATTGTGTGTCTGCATATCTGTGATTGTGCGTCTGCACATCTGTGATTGTGTGTCTGCACATCCATGATTGTGAGTCTGCACATCTGTGATTGTGTGTCTGCACATCCGTGATTGTGAGTCTGCACATCCATGATTGTGTGTCTGCACATCCATGATTGTGTGTCTGCATATTTGTGATTGTGTGTCTGCATATCTGTGATTGTGTGTCTGCACATCTGTGATTGTGTGTCTGCACATCTGTGATTGTGTGTCTGCATATCTGTGATTGTGTGGTGTCTGTACATCAGTCATTGTCTGTCTGCATATCTGTGATTGTGTGTCTGCATATCTGTGATTGTGTGTCTGCATATCTGTGATTGTGTGTCTGCACATCCATGATTGTGTGTCTGCATATTTGTGATTGTGTGTCTGCATATCTGTGATTGTGTGTCTGCACATCGGTGATTGTGTGTCTGCACATCTGTGATCGTGTGTCTGCATATCTGTGATTGTGTGGTGTCTGTACATCAGTCATTGTCTGTCTGCATATCTGTGATTGTGTGTCTGCATATCTGTGATTGTGTGTCTGCATATCTGTGATTGTGTGTCTGCATATCTGTGATTGTGTGTCTGCATATCTGTGATTGTGTGATGTCCGTACATCAGTCATTGTGTGTCTGCATATCTGTGATTGTGTGGTGTCTGCACATCAGTCATTATGTGTCAGCATATCTGTGATTGTGTGGTGTCTGTACATCAGTGATTGTGTGCCTGCATATCTGTGATTATGTGGTGTCTGTACATCAGCCATTGTGTGTCTGCATATCTGTGATTGTGTGCGTATACATCAGTGATTGTGTGTCTGCACATCTGTGATTGTGTCTGCACATCTGTGATTGTGTGTCTGCACATATGTATGGGTATTTGTGTATTTGGTGGTGTGTCTGTCTTCGTGCCTGTCTGGACAGCTGTGGTCTATGTTTATGTCTATGTGTCTATGTTGTTGTCTGAGTGTTTGTGTCTGTGTATATGGATGTGTAGCAGGGTGTTTGGAGGGGAGGAGAGGCAGGAGGAAACAAAGAGAGATGTTAAGACATTCCGACATGTTGGCACAGAAGAAGAGCAGTATTAGAAATGAATGGCAGCAAATGCAACAGAGAGCTCTGGACAGGCATGATTACCAACACCACATGACAGAGACAATAAGAAGAAGAAGATGATGCATCTAACTATATGTATGTGTGCGTGTGTTCATACCCATAGCTGTAGGTCTGTGTGTCCATATGCCTATGTGTATGTTCATTTTGTGTGTGTATATTTGTCTGTGTGAATTAGTATTTATCTGATGTTTGTGTGTGTATATTTGTCTGTGTGAATTAGTATTTATCTGATGTTTGTGCGTGTGTAGGTCTGTATGTATATCTGTCGCGTGTGTGTGAGTGTGTGTGAGTGTGTGTGTGTGTGAGTGTGTGTGTGTGTCTGTCTGTCTGTTTGTGTCTGTCTGTGTCTGTGTGTGTGTTTGTCTGTGTGTGTCTGTCTGCACACAGACACACAGACACACAAACAGACACACACAGACACATGTAAGCCTCAGAAGCTTCATAATATATTTGTATGTAAGCCTCGTAATATATTTAGTTTATGCTGAGGTATGCTCTGTGTTCATATTATCGAGTTTACTGGCCAAATGAACAACAATAAAGAACCAAGAGCCACTCTTGTTTGCAGTGATAGGTGGAAAACTTAATTTGCTTGGCCATGTCACTAGTCAGGACTCGTTAAGAACTAATTTTGTAACCGAAGGGACAGAGTGCAAGGAATTAACATCAGTATTGAGGGAATTAACGTCTTTCCGCAAACCAGCAGGCCAGTGCTCTCAGGTCAGGTCAAAGCACTAGTAACAAATGTGCAATCGTGTTGAAGAGTACACGAGGGCAAGCAAGGTTATTACATTTGTTCGGTAGCTATAAATATGTCAGGACGTGGGAAACATGGAAAAGCCGGGCTCCCAAACAACTTCCTGCCCAAAAAATGACAGGTTGCAGAAGTGTATTTTGAATCTGAAGCATTCTAGAAGTATAGAGCTGTACAAACAACATTCCACCCCAGGAGTATAAGAGGACCCTTGGAATGACAAGGTGCATTACCCTCTGTGGACAACAATTATCTTCAAATTAATATCCTGTACAGGATTATTAATCTGAGCCGGTGATGGACCCTGATTTAACTTCTCTTTGAGGTTGAACAGGGTAGTGGTAATCGAATCGAAGAAAAAAAAAAAACAAGGAGGAGATTTGTTTGGCTGGGTCTCTAATGGCGAGGATTGGCTCCAAAACTAGCTGTAGAACATATCCAATTATTAGTCGCTATACGATCATGGAACTGAGGCTTGTATTTCAATACGTCACGGATGTCACAATAATTGTTGTGTTAGACCAACAAAGTACCATTACATTAATAAAGTTTGAACCAACAGCACTTCTGGCGTCCACTTTTAGGTTGAACCGCGGCCAACCACAGGCCATTCAGTTGATGAAGCGTGTTTCTACACATTGTGGGCGTCTCTTGTACAGTGATACATTGTGTACTATCTCATAAACTATGCAACATTT
This sequence comes from Cepaea hortensis, assembly GCA_963921405.1. Taxonomy (NCBI): domain Eukaryota; kingdom Metazoa; phylum Mollusca; class Gastropoda; order Stylommatophora; family Helicidae; genus Cepaea; species Cepaea hortensis. Next base: position 15,421,115 of record OY992887.1, on the reverse strand, counting down.
TTTGAATACTGATGGAATTAAATGGCAAAGTGTCAGGCAAAAGAAATTGTTGATAGGAAGCATGAGTTGATTAAAGAACTGACATAACAGAACTAGGGACATTCCCATATGTGCTTCACCCTCATCTTCAACAACCAGCTAAGAGTTCCAATACTAATGGTACCAGTTGCAATCTGATTATGTGTCCGTCTGGCCTTTCCTGGCAACATGAAAGAGTGGGCAAGCTGTGGAACTGTTGCATTAGAAAGGAGTGGAAGACTCTGATCATGTATGCATCCACTATGCAAGCCCAGTCCCCCACAAGATGGAATAAGATGGTGGATGAAACCTCTGATTATGAATGCATCCTCAATGCAAGCCCAACCCCCCACAGATGGGATTACATGGCGGAAGAAACCTTTGGTCATGAACGCATCCACAATGCAAGCCCAACCCCCCACAGATGGGATTACATGGTGGGAGAAGTCTTTTCCTTCCTCTCTATTCCTCGTTTGAGGTGCAAGTTATGCACCTCAGTGGTCAGTGTGTTCAACTTCGGCATGCGTATGTGGGGGGTGGATGGGTGGGTGGGGGATTGTAAGTGTGCCTGAGGGTGTGTGTATGGTTGGATGTGTGGGTGGGTGAGGGGATGTGTGGTGGATGGGGGACTTGTCTCATAACCTGGTAATATGCATTGTTTATGTTTACAATATTCATTTGACAACGTTTTGTTTCCTATGTATCATGCACTATTGATGAATGAAAGATGAGTGATTGGAGGGGCCGAATGTAAGACGGACCTGCGTGCCCAATTTGTGACCCTTTTAAAATAAAGTTAAATCAAATCAAATCAAATATCTAGACAGATTCCATCCAATGTAACATGCTTTATCTACCTTGGGTAGGGTTTCTCTCTGGATAATTCTGCCAGGGCTGCTGCCTTTTGGCCCACTCTTTGCAATTTCTAACTGCCATTGGATGTTTAATATGCACCCTAAACAGGTTGTGTGCACGAAACGATCCGTGTGCAAAACAATCACATAGTACACAACTTTGTGTATTGCCTCCCCTTAAATTTGGCGCTCTTCTGATTTCAGAAATGTGACAAACCTAATGGTAGGCTTTTCTCTGCTAACAATTCTGCCAGGGCACTTGTCCTATGGCCTACCCTTTGCAATTTCCAAGAGGGATTTTTAATGTGCACACAGGACTAACTGTTTTTTGCCCTTATCTAAGAAGGATAGATATCTAAACCAAATGACGGAGAATGGAATTGAACCCACAACCCTCGGAGCACAAGGTAAGTGGCTTAACCACTTCAGAACAGAGAGCACACAAATCACAAGAGCCAGAATGGTCACTGCGGTCGTCCATGCTTGATGAATTTACATTTGTTTTGTTTTATAATTGTCAGAAAGCAGATGAATAAAGTTGAATCAAGAAGCAACATCAGAGCACTCAAGATATTCCCATCTGAGCTCCAACCTCATCTTCAACAGCCAGTGAAGAGTCTCAGTACTAATGGTACCAGTAGCAGGCTGATTGTGTGTCTGTCTGGTCTTTCCTCAGAGTACTGAATATCGACCAGATCCTCTGGCCATCCCCTGCCACACCATTCTCTCCAGGCAATGATAGTGTATTTGTTCTCCCACTCTATATATACATGATCTCAAAGGGCATTTACCACATTTGTGTTATTGAGCATCAATATCCCACCCAAACGGTGCAGACCCAGCTAATGATAGTTGATAGAAAACAGAGGTCATAAACCAAAACTCTATCATCATCATCCAGTGCCTTGCCGGCTGGTATGGGCGATCATGCCTCTCCACAAATTACGATCTCTGACGTCATGGATCAATTCGTGTGTTGACTCCCTTCCGTGCCATGATACAGACTGTCAAGAATCTTCTCACGTTGTCTTCCTCTATCTCTCTTTCCACAAATCTTTCCGGTTGTCACAACATGTTCCAGTTTCTGTCTTCTCATAATGTGGCCAAGAAATGATGACTGCCTCTTTCTGATGTTTATGATGTTGTCTTTGCAACTCAGCTTCCCTGAAAATGTGATGATAATTTTGACGGTCCAATTAATTTTCAGCTTCTTCTATAAAACCACATCTCCAAGGCTTCCATTGATTTTTCGCCTGTTTAAACATTTATCCAGAATTCGCAGATGTATGTTAAAACTGGTTCTATGTAACAAGCAAGAACTCGTTTTCTAACTTTCAAGGACAGTGATTTATTGCACGAAGCGTTCATTTGATAGAATGCAGTTTTTGCTTTAAACTCTATAAGACACATGAATGTCCAAGCATATTAAAGACTGAAAAGAGAAGACTTAATATGATGAAACAAGAATAGGCTGCAGGTCCCGACAAGGTAAAGGCAATGATAAAAACTCTATGCAACTTTGCCATTGACGGAAATATGCTGGTACTGCGCTGATCACCACGCCTTCGAGGAGTGTCTGCTGGCCAAGCTGGACACGGACCTCCGAGCACCCAACAACAAAATAAAGTGCGCCAACTGCCTGGGCAAGCATGGAGCAAGATACTTAGGCTGCCCGTACCTTCAAAGACACATAGACATCTTAAAGATCGCCATCACTACAAAGGCTCCATATAAGGATGCAATGCAGAGGTGCAAGACAGCCAAGGGCATCTCACAAGCGGAAAAAGCTCAACTGCAAGACCAGATAGATGAGCTAAAGAAGCAAATCAAGCTGCTTCAATCACCGGCATCGACCAGTGACAATGAAAAGCTGCTTGCTTAAATAAAGGAGATCCAGAAAAACATCAAGCAAGAGGTGAAACATACGCACTGATAAAGAAGGAGAATGAAAATTCCTACAAACCATTAAATCAGAGCGAGAACTACAAAAAGCTGAAATGGAACATTTCCAAAACAAACCAACAGAAGCCATACAAAAAATCACTGAGAAACAGCAAGATGAAAACCAAGATACCGAGCCTGAATCGCAAGTGAAAGCCAGCAGCCCAACCATGATGCCTGAAACATTCAAAGGGAAGCAAATATCCCACCAGACACCCGAAGAAAACCGAGATGAGCACCCTCACGACGGCATAGAGGATGCCCCGATACCGCCAGTATTTACTGATGAAGAAATCGCAGAGATAAAGAGGATTCATGAACTCAAGTGCAAGGAATACAGAAGGCGCATGGAAGAAAAAGCAAAGAAGTACAAGAAACACAAGGGAAAACCAATGCCCTGCTGTACCGCTGAAGAACCAGGTTTATGGCAGGATGACGAACACCCATGGCAATACTATATGGATGACGGAGAGATCGTCCCATGGCAGACCATGGAGGAAGCAATCGAAAGACAGCAAGAACTCAAACGTGAAAGTGAAAAAAAGCGCAAGAAGGAATATCACACTGAAAAACTTCTACAGGCAATACACAGAAAAGGAGGCAAAAATACCAAATAAAAAGTCCTTATATGGACTGCAACCAGTCAACCCAGGCAGGGCTGAGTGGTCTCGAGGTATGGTGTCCACCTCGAGTGCTGGAGGCCCTGGGTTCAGGCCCCGGTGAGGACCGGGATTCATTTAAAAAATCCACCTGGACTTCCAGTAATAAAATTCCCCCTGGTCTCTGGGTAGTGAGATCAGACGCCCGTGTGTATTGTTGCGCACGTAAAAAATTCCTTGGCAGTTGGAAATCGAAAAAGAGTAGCCTAACGGCGCTGCCCGGGCAAAATTTTCGAGTTAAAAATCTACCCAAGTATTTCAGGATCCTCGCCGATGCTACGGAGTTCGTGCATTGAGCTGAGTTTCTCCAGACTCAGGTTTGAGTTAGGAGGAAAACGGAGCACTTATGGGTTAAACCCGTGTGCCGTGATGTTGATCCAACGACTAAACTAAACTAAGCCAGATGAGCCAGGAGCCTTCACTAACAACAGAAACCACCAGCAGAGACATGAACAAAGGACAGCCGCCGATCATCCCCCCAGCTGACGTCACAGACACAAACGTTTACATAACCAGTCCGAGATAGGACTTACTCGTGAAAGTGCACAAGACAAGAAACGGTAAAAATACCCACAAAAACCGCAGATCTCAACAATAACCAAAGCTGAAGAGGCAGGTTAGACGAGACCGAGTTTGGAATTTTTTTTCTTCGAAAATTGGAATTGGAATTGATTCCATTAAAGAAAATACCCTGCCTATTTAACAGCCAGGCTTGTGTAAAAAAAAACAAGTGTCCAGTCAACATTTAAGTTTGTGTAACATCTATCCAGCCAACAGATGGGTTTGTGCTCAGTAAACACTGCAGCATATACTTACAGACAAACACTCCAGCAGGACACAATAAGAATGCACACTGTACAATGAACACTGCTACACAAGAAGAACATACCTTATGATCAAGCTCTGGTAGCTTTCTGCTCCCTTGACTATCGGTAACAGATTTGCTGTAAACAACAAGTCACAACAATTTACTGATACACACTTCCAAGAAAAGGAATAAGGATATCAATCACAAATGATACACTCAGAGATGATACAATAGGAACACATTAGAACAAGGATATAGTTGGAGAAAAAAAAGTAGGCATGAGTCTTAGAGATAAACGAGAAAGAGAAACTGACAGACATAAAAAGAAAGAAATAAAGATATACAGAGAGATTTTGAGAAAGAGAGAGAGAGAGAGAGAGAGAGAGAGAGAGAGAGAGAGAGGGAGAGGGAGAGAGAGAGAGAGAGAGAGAGAGGGAGAAAGAATAAGAGTGAGAGAAAGAATGAGAGAGCTATACAGAAAGAGAAAGTGAGAGAGTGACAAAAAGATAGAGAATGAGAGTGATAAAAAGAATGTGAGAGATATAGAGAGAAAGTGACAGAGTGACACAGAGCGAGAACAAGACTAAGAGTGAGAAAGAGAGAGGTAAAGAGAGACAGAGTGTGAACAAACGAATGAATGGATGAACAAACTTTTTTTTCAAAGGGTTAAGAACTGGGCACACATGTCTGTCTTACATTCTGCCCTTCTTAACTCTCTCTTTCATACATTACTACATCTATACATGGATGTGAGTGAGAGAGAAAGCGAAAGAAGAAAAGAGAATGAAATAAAGAGAAAGATAGAGTGATAGAGAAACAGACAAAGAGAAACAGACAGAGACAGGCAGACAGTGAGAGAAAGTGACAGAAAAAGACAGAGAGACAGAGGAAGACATAAGAAGAGGTGTCAAATAATAGAAGCTATCATTACTTGACATGCAACATAAGATAATTCTGTGGATACACAATGCCTTTAGCATAATTTTTACCCACAAAAATTGTGAAAATACACAAGTCACTATGTAATATGCAATGTAAGTAACTAAAAAACACATGTAAAATGGACTAAAAATAAGTAAATGACCACAGTGCCAGGATTTCAAATACAATGAAAAATTTACATCAAAGACAAGGGATAAATCTCTATCAGCCCCAAAACATTTCGTAGTAAATGCCCAGGGCGGGAAACAATCACTATGAAAAAAATCACAAGTGTATAACTTTCCTACAGGGTAAATACACAGCAGAAGTGACATTGGGGCAGCCAGATTTCATTAGTATCCTCTGACCAAATGTAAAAAGCCAGAGAACATATTACATGATGGATAAGATTTACAGGTAATAGCTCATCATATGTCACCTGGAACAGAATGAGTTAAAACATACACCACAGCAGAAAATTTATGTTTCCCAATCAGAAGTGTGTCTATAATTGAGCATAATTTGTCAATTTACAATACATTGCTTCTTGTCAATTTACAATAAATTGCTTCTTCTAAATATACAATACACTACTTCTTGTCAATTTACAGTATGCAGTTTCTTGTCTATTTACAATACACTGGTTTGTCAATGTACAATACACTATTTCTTGTCAATTTACAATAGTTTTTCATCAATTTACAATAGATTGTTTCTTGTCAATTTACAATACACTGCTTCTTGTCAATTTACAATACACAGCTTCTTGTCAATTTACAATACACTCACTGCTTCTTGTTAATTTATAACACAGTTTCTTGTCAATTTACAACCTACCGTTTCTTGTCAATTTACGACACACAGTTTCTTGTCAATTTACAATATACTGCTTCTTTTAAATTTAAAATACAATGCTTCTTGTTAATTTACATCGTTTCTTGTCAATTTACAACCTACTGTTTCTTTCAATTTATGGTACACAGTTTCATGTCAATTTACAATACCGTTTCTTGTCAATTTACAACACACAGTTTCTTGTCAATTTACAACACACAGTTTTTTTTGTCAATTTATGAGACACTGTGTCTTATTGTTAATATTTCTTCAACTGCACAAAGTTTGGCAGTGACAAAGGATTATAGAAGTCAATAAGTTAAAAATGTTCCGTCAAAAACATGTCAATAAAATCTGTCAAATCAAGCTACCGGATATAAGCACAAATGCAGTATTTTGCAAAAGATCCACAAAAGGATTACAAGACACGGATCAAGCTAAATTTCTGAACACTGCCAAGAATCCCAATAGAAAATCTGATGAAATGAACAGGCAGCTGGAAATGTTGATTTTGTGTCTGAAGTTTCCAAGTTCTGTCAACATTTGAGCGGAGGTTTCTATTATTGGAGAATGCCAGGATATTGACATGGAGACTGTCGATACCTGATCACATTCCGCGGAAATGTTTGTATTTAAGTGCCGGGATCAAATCAAACATGTGCCCTCAGGTGGACAGCCGGTCTGCATGTGCACATCAGGTCCATTAAACAAACAAGGATGGTAAACAGAGGTACTGTGCTTATGTTGATTTAACATCAGCATCACCACCATCATGATCCTTGTTTTCATCATCATTATCATTATTATACCTCCACTTACCTCTACTATCACCAACACTAACACAACTGTCATCACTATCACCACATTATCATTATTGTAATCATCATCTTTATTGTAATCATCATCTTTATTGTAATCATCATCATTATTGTAATCATCATCATTATTGTAATCATTATCATTATTGTAATCATCATCATTATTAGCACCATGGTCATGATTTGTATAATCATCATCATCATCATCATCATCATCACCCTTACCACCACCATCATCATTAATATCACAGTCTTAATCATCGTTATCATAATCAGTACTATCATTATCATCATTTTAATCATCATCAGAACTACCAATATCATCATTTTATTCATCATCACCATATTGTTATCACAATTGTAACTACCATCATCTTCATCATGTTTAACATTATTCTAATCATCATCATCATCTTCACTATGATAACTATATTCATCAATTTCATTAAGATTATCATAACTATAATCATCTCTACCACTACGATTGTCATAATTATAATCATCACCATCACCACCAGTATTGTAATTGCAATCATCATAATAATCATAATTCACAATAGTCATAATCACTACTATCATCATTGTAATAATTACTACTGCCATCAACATCATTATTATCACTGTATCATTACTACTGCCATCAACATCATTATTATCACTGTATCATTACTACTGCCATCAACATCATTATTATCACTGTATCATTACTACTGCCTTCAACACCATTAACATCAGTAATCCATCATTGTAACCATTACTGCCACCATCACCATCATTATCCCCATAATCACTGTAATCATTACTACCACCATAGACATCATTAGAATCATTGTGATCATTACTATCATCATCACCATCTTTACCATCATTTTAATAATTACTACCACTATCACCATCATTACTATCACTATCAATATCATTATCATCACTGTAATCATTACTACCACTTTCACCATCATTATCATCATTGTAATTATTACTACCACCATCAACACCATTATCATCACAGTCATCATCACTACCATCTTCAACATCATTGTCATCACTGTAATCATTACTACCATCATAATAATCATCACTGTAATCATAACTACCATGATCACCATTGTAATAATTAGTTAGTTACATATTCTTTATGGGCATTGCAGTCAACCCCAGCATTTTTTGGCTGTTCATGATTCACGGGCAAGTTTACGTTCAGTAGTTTGAAATTGTTTTCTGAATGACCGGTGCCCATACCATTTCATAAAAAACCAACATTGCTGTGTTTCGAACGCAGCATGCAGGATTACGAACTGCGTCCGTAACTCTTCGCCATGGAGCCGGTTTATAATCATTACTACCACCATAATCATCATCATTTTAATTATTACTACCACCATCAACATCATTATCATCATTGTAATCATTACTACCACCATCAACATCATTATCATCACTGTAATCATTACTACCACCATCACTGTAATCATTACTACCATGATCAAAATCATCATCATCATCATTGAAATAATTACTACAACCATTAACATCATTCTAATCATTACTACCACCAAAACATCATTATCATTACTGTAATCATTACTACCAACATTAACATAATTATCATCATTATAGTCATTACTACCACCATTATCACTGTAATTATTACCACCTCCATTAACATCATTGTAATTGTTATCACCACCATTAACATCATTATCATCACAGTAATCATTACTACCACCATGGCCATAATTATCATCACTGTAACCATTACCAGCACTATCACTACTGCAATAATCATCATCATCAATACCAGCCACAACATTATTATTACTGTTATCGCCAGCATTATCATCATAATTATCATCACCACCAACATTACCAGCATCACTGTCATCGCCATAATGAAAATATTAATGATCATGAAAATAACAGATATAATCACAACCATTATCATATCGCAGAGCCGCATCATCATCATCATTATCATCATCATCATTATCATCATCATCATCATCATTATCACACAGAATTATGCACTTGCAGAGTGTGTTGGAGCACCTCAACATAACCAGAAGTGAGGTACATATACTAGATTATATGAACTCAATGGTCTGGTCATAGGGATGCAGTTCTCCGGCCATCTATCAGGCACTATATGTATTCAGTCTTTCACAAAAGAAATATACTGTAGGATAACTTGGAGTTATGACACTCTGGTCTTCTGTTATAATCTCTGATTTCTGTCTGTCTGTCTGACTACCCATCCATCCGTCCGTCTCTCCCTCTGTCCCTCCCTCCCTATCTATCTGTCTGTCTGCCTGCCTGTCCATCCGTCCGTCTATCCCTCCCTCCCCAGTTTTGAAAACTACCAATTATCGATTAACGTCAACGTGTGATTTAACCATGTGGGACTAGCGCGTGGTTAGTCGCCAAGCACGCGTTACCGAAAGGCGGCGAACTTGTGTGTACTCCCGGCCTGTTGGAGCCTCATACATTACTAATATGGCGTCCAACTTACGGAACTCTACTTTATCCAAGCGCCATGAAAATACAATTAAAGACAAGACGGGGAAAAGTTTGACGAGCACGCCACCCAAACGTCGGATTTCTTCAACGCCAACTTCACACGTGTGGTCTAGTGAATCTGCAGACACTGATCCCAAGCTCAAGCTGGTCGAACATCACAGTTCAGTAGCCCAATCTGATGAGACTAACACATCATCTTTAGTCACTCTTTCCTCAGCCGAACCACACAACCACAACGCCTGCCGTGAACTCATCCAGGCTTTGGAGGACAGGCTAAAAGACTTTATTTCCAACAACACAACTAATATCATTTCCGTGTTTAAAGAAGAAAACGCTCGCCTTCAAAAAGAAATCCACCTCCTTAAAGAAGAGAAGGACACCTTTAAAACAACAATCCATGCCTTAAAACTAAAGAGTGCACAGTCATTTGACAAAAGTGCACAAACAGGAAGTATTCATAGTGCTGCAGAGGTGTGTATGACCAGTGGATGTTCGTCGCAAAATGACATGCAGTTAGTTTCCACAGGCTGCAACACTACTAAACTTGTAGAACGTGCACCATCCATCTACCCCATTGATGTGCGTGTCAGCAATAGGTCCCAGGCCTCAAGTGTAGACTCTCCAGCAGCAGACGAGAAGTTAAAGAGCTCAGCCACTACCACTACTGAGCATCAACAACCAGCCCAAACAAGCAACGACTATAATAAACAAGAACGCATGAAAGATGACAGCGATCAGTGGCAAGAAATCAAACGGGCGCGTCAACAGCGTGAAATAACAATGGATGACAGTGCAACTCATGTCGTCATTGGAGACTCTCTGCTCAAGGGAATCTATAGTGACCGCATGTCATCTTCTGACAGCGAAACTACCTCGATCTACCCGCTACCAGGAGCTGACATTGACAGACTGACCTCTACACTGCGGAAATTCAAGGTGAATGATAGAATTAGAAGAACAACAGTCCATATCGGTGTCAACAATATTATGAACAATCACACCATAAGCACCTCACAACTCGCTACATTGGAGGTGTTGTTGCGCAAGAAATTTCCTAAAGCATCTATTTTCTTTTCATCAATCATACTGCCATGTTATGGATTCCAGCGCCGCACTGCCGATGCTGGCAATCTGACTCTACATAAATTTTGTCAAGAAACTAACAATGCTTTCATTAATAATACCCCGTATTTCACATCGCCGTCCGGGGCTCCCAAGAAAAAACTATATAAGGATCAATTACATTGTTCAAAACTAGGAACTAGCATACTAGCGAAGAACATAAAATATCCTGAACGTACACAACAATTAGAACCAGTTTCAGTTACAGGAGTAAACCGATCTTCACCTCCGGCTGTAGCCATCTCTCAGTGTTCAGAAAACACTCCTTCTCTTCCCACACCACCCTTGCCTGTACCCCAGGAACACAATGTTGTGAATAGCAACCCAAGCTCCAATCCAAATGTTGCTAAATATGATACTTTGTTTCCTACCTTGCCCGTAAAACAGTCTCCCTCTATGATGTCAAAGGAGACACCGTTAAACAATGGTGCTGTACCGTCGATGCCTGCTTCCAATGTAGGCACTTCCAGTGACACTCATAGCAATCCCTCGCTGGACGGTAATCTACAACCCTATGAGTGGAACCGTCAACTTCAGCAGCTAATGCGATACAATCCTGCAGCCCTGCACCAAGCATTCATGATATCACTCCAGCAAAGACATTTTCCTGCCCCCTCTAACAGCCTTAACTATTTCTAAATAAAGTTTCGAAATCCCTGCAATTTGTATACCACAAGCGACATCTTCCTTTTAGTTTGTAATGTTCGCTAATCACGATCAGTGGCTCAACAAACATGGTCTATATATAGGCCATCTCAACATCTTTCATCTGCTCAACAAATTACCTGAGCTCTCGGTAATACTGTTCAAACAGTTCCATGTGTTTGGAATCACAGAAAGTCGTCTTAACGACAAAATAACCGACTCCGAAATCTCACTTAAGGGGTTTAAAGTAATTCGGAAAGATGCAAATCAAAAATTAGAGACAGGTATTGCTGTATACATTTCCAATTCTCTCAACTGGTCCCGTAGAAGTGATCTCGAGACAGTAGAGATAGAATGTGTTTGGTTAGAGGTGAAGCCAGCCAGCCAACAACCGTTTCTCATTGGATACCTATATAGGAATCCTTGTGCCGGGTACAGTTGGTATGACTGCTTCACTACAATGATGGATAGAGTGTTTACAGCAGGTAGAGAAGTTATGATACTAGGTGACTTCAACATAGATATTAGTAAATCCAACCAGACATGGGACGATATCATTCTTTCTTACAATTTCAAACAACTAATAAACCGTCCCACAAGGGTTACTGACACATCCTCAACTACAATTGATCATATATATGTTACTTGTCCAGATAATATTATTGAATGTTCTGTTCCTGTTTGTACAGTTAGTGACCACTACCCGGTATGTTGTACATGGTCAAGAATTGGGTTCAAACCTCTTAAACATAAACATGTAAGTATCAAATTTAGGAATTATAAAGCATTCAACCAAGATTTATTTTTGCAAGACTTAAGAAAAGCAGCCCTTGATCACGTTTACCAACTTCCTGACCCGGACGATGCATTAGCTTTCTGGACGAAGACAGTGTACAATGTGTTCGATAAACACGTGCCAATCAAAGAAGTTCGAGTCAAAAGTCAACATAAATCCCCATGGGTCACTAGAGAAGTGCTGCAAATCATGAGAGAGCGAGATACAGCACACAAAAATAAAGACTTCATCAATTACCGCAGACTAAGGAATAAAGTTAAATATGAAATTCGTAGGATTAAAAAAGATCATTTTAAAAATTTGATTGTAGATAATTCAAACAGTACAAATATATGGAAGGCTATTAACTTGCTAACCAATAAGAAACGTCCTACAGAATCAGCAATAGCAAATTCTATAACATGCGATGAATTCAGTTGTTTCTTTCAATCGGAAATAGAGAATCTAAAGTCTTCAATACCAGACTCATCGTGTAATTTAAGTTCACTGACATCATTCTGTGAGGAGAAGTGCACCAGAAATATTCCCGCTGAGATTCCTTTAATGTCTGTTGCAGACGTTTATAAATATCTCTTGAACCTCAAATCAACAAACTCACATGGCCTAGATGGTATCAGTAATAGAATTCTTCGTTGTTCTGCACCAGTCATTAGCGAGTCCTTAACGTTCATATATAACCAGTGCCTGGCCAAAAACTACTTTCCATCTGCATTTAAAATTGCTAAAGTGTTTCCGCTAATTAAAAATGGCTCAATCGATAATAGTGTTTTGGGTAATTATAGACCTATTTCCTTACTATCGTCGCTATCAAAACCACTAGAAAAACACATTCATAAAATAACGTTACACCATTTAATTAACAATGATCTAATAATTAACAGTCAATCTGGGTTTCGACCTAAATATTCTTGCCATAGTGCTCTAACAAAAATGACCGATAACTGGCACTTAAACATCAACAACGGTAGAATTTGTGGAGCGGTGTTTGTAGACTTTAAAAAAGCTTTTGATATGGTAGATCACGATATTTTAATTAGAAAACTAAAGCAAATGAAGACAAGCACCAACATGGTGAACATAATTACGTCATTTCTATCCGACAGGCAACAAGTCGTGTCCTTCAACAACTGTCTATCAAGACCCACACAGCTTAATATTGGTGTGCCTCAGGGCTCAATACTAGGTCCGCTGCTTTTTGCAGTTTATATTAATGATCTTCCTTTATATATCAATACAACTTGTGATCTATTTGCAGACGACTGTACTATATATACTAGTCAAGAAAACCGTAGTGAATTAGAGAATTCTTTACAAAAGGAACTTGATAATCTTACTAGATGGAGCAATGAAAACCGCATGCAAATTAACATCGACAAAACCAAATCCATGCTAATAACGACCAGACAAAAACTACAGACACTAGCCATAACTGGATCACCGCTCGAACTCCGCATGGGCACGTTACCTATAGTTAATGTGACTGAACATAAAACACTAGGGCTTTTAATAGACAGCCATTTGAACTGGAGCTCTCATGTTCACGCTCTTACCAAGAAAATAGCACAAAAAGTTTACCAACTTGCTAAAATTCAGCACTTCCTGGACGAAAGCACACGAAAAATATTCTATACATGCTATATCCAATCACATCTCGATTACTGTTCCACAGTTTGGGATGGTTGCCCTAAATCTAATTTAAAACGACTATGTTCTCTACAAAACCGAGCTATTCGTCTGGTTTCTGGCATAAAGCACGTTGAAAGTAATAATTTGTACAGTCATCTAAGACTTCTACCACTACAAAAGCGCTTCCTTTTCAACAAAGCCAAATTAGTGAATAAAATTATATCTCAAAATACCCCAGAGTATCTTCTGCCGCTGATTCAATCTAATGCAATGAACAGCAAGCGCCTAAATTTGTTACATGTCTCAAAGCCTAGATTGAACCTATACAAAACATGTTTCGCCTATTCTGGTGCTCACTTATGGAATGATCTGCCTCCAGATCTGAAAACTCCAATGAGTCCCTACACATTTAACCGAAAACTCTTTCAATACTTAATCCATACCGACTATATGCCACCATAATTCATTTACTGGTATAATTGTTCAGTATAATTGTTCATTATAATTGTTTAACTATAATTGTTCACTATATATGTGTGTGCGTGTGGGAGCGAGAGAGAGAGAGAGAGAGAGAGAGAGAGAGAGAGAGAGAGAGAGAGAGAGAGAGAGAGAGAGAGAGAGAGAAAGTGGGTGTTAGAGAGAGGGAGAGAGTGGATGCGTGTGTGCGCACGTGCATGCGTGTGTGTGGAGAGAGTGATTGAGCGAGAAATGGTGGGGGAATGTGTCAGTGCATGCATTCGTACGTGTATGTGTGAGAGTGAGTGAGGGAATGTAGGCGTGCGTGCGTTCATGTGCATGCGTTCATGTGTATGTGTATGTGTGAGAGAGTGTGATTGAGAGAGTGAGTGTGTGTGTGTGTGTGTGTGTGTGTGTGTGAAGGATTGTGTGTTAGAGAGTTAGACAGTGGGAGAGTTGATGTGTTAGTGTATGTGTGTGAGCGCGTGCATGCGTGTGAGTGTGTGTATATGAAAGAATACAGAGAGAGAGAGAGAGAGAGAGAGAGAGAGAGAGAGAGAGAGAGAGAGAGAGAGAGAGAGAGAGCTGAGCAGATGCATGTCATGTAACACGCATGTTATGTAACACGCGAATCCATATGTTTGTGTATTCTCATCTGTCATATTATCAGTTAAATACCATTTGATTTTATCATGCATAATATAAACTAATGTTCATTACTGTAGTTTGAGTGAGAGAGTCAGTGAGTGTGAATGAGAGACAGAACGAGTGAGCGTGAGAGTGAATGAGTGAGCGGGAGAGTGAATGAGTGAGCGGGAGAGTGAATGAGTGAACGGGAAAGTGAATGAGTGAGCGGGAAAGTGAATGAGTGAGCGGGAGAGTGAATGAGCGGGAGAGTGAATGAATGAGCGGAAGAGTGAATGTGTGAGAGTGAGTGAGTGAGTGTGTGTGTGTGTGTGTGTGTGAGAGAGAGAGAGAGAGAGAGAGAGAGAGAGAGAGAGAGAGAGAGAGAAAGAGAGAGAGAGAGAGAGAGAGAGAGCATCACTATTTTTACGTCACATACATTTTATGTACACATTTTTCTCCATGTTTAACATTTTTATGAGACTGCTCATGACAAGTGTCAGTGTATATGTGTGAGTAAAGTGTGAGAGTTTCTTCATACTAGTTTCAATACTATCGTGAGACATTTTGTATGTGTCTAGATGTGAGGAAGTGTGAGTGTATGTGGAGGATATGTGTGAGTGTGGGGATATGTGTGGGTAGTGGGTGTGTGGGTGGGGGTATGCATTTGGATGGGTTGGGGTGTGTTGGTTTTGGTGGGTAGTGGTATTTGTGGGTGTTGGTGGGATGTGTGGATGGATGTGTGGGGGTGAAAGTAGGGGTGTTGGAATGGGTGTGGGGGATGTGTGTATGGGTGGAGGATATGTGTATGGGACGGATGCAGGGGATGTGTGTTTATGTGGGTGGAGATGTGTGGACGGTTTGAGGAAGTATGTGTAGGAGGCGGGGTTGTGTGGGTAGGGGATTGTGTTGGGTGGATTGGGGATGCAAGGGTGGGTGGGGAGAAGTGTATGGTGTGTGGGTTTGAGATATTTGTGCGGTGTGTTGGTGGGGGATGTGTGAATGATGTGTGGGTGGAGGGTATGTTTGTGGAGGTATGGGTGGAGGATAGTGTGTGGTGTGGGGGATGTGTGTGATGGGTGCGGGGAATGTGCGTATGAATGGGGTATATGTATGGGTGAGTAGGGGATTGTGGTGGTTGGGGGAAGTATGTGGGGGAGTGTTGGTGGGAGATGTGTTTGGATGGGGAATGTGTGGGTGGGGGTGTGTGAGTGAGTGGCTTAGGGATGTGTAAGTGGGTGAGGGAGTTGTATGTGTCGGGGTGGGATGTGTGAGTGGGTGGAGGATGTGTGTGGGGTAGGGGTATTGTGATCGAGAGATGTTTGGTTGGGGGGGGGGGGTGTGGGTGCGTAGTGGAGAATGTATGCGTGAGTGTGTGTTGGTGGACGGGTAGGGAATGCGTGTGTGGGTGGGGAGAGGTGTGTGGTGTGTTGGTTGGGGATATTGTGTGGGTGAGGTATGTGTGTGTGGGTGGGGGATTTTTGTGTTTTGTTTTGTTTTTGTGTTGTGTGAGTGGGGGTATGTGGGGTGGATGGGTAAGGGTATCTGTGTGGGTGTGGGTGGGAATATTGTGTGGTATCTGGGTGGGGGATATGTGTGTGGTGTGTAAGTGGGGATGTGTTGGTGAGGGATATGTGTGTGTGTGGTGCGTGGGTTGGGAATAGTGCATGATAGGAGGTGTATGTGATGTGCGGGTGGGGGATTAGGTTAAGGCATGTGTGGGTGGGTGTAAGTTGTATGTGTGGGTGGTGGGGTGTGTGTTAGTGGATTGGGGATGTATGGGTGGTTAGAGAGATGTGTGTGTGTGGGGTGGGGGTAGGGACATGTCAGTTGGTGGGGATGTGTGTGTATGGTTTGGGAATGTGTGAGTGGATGTGCGATGTGTGGGTTGGTGGAGGATTGTGTGCATGGGTGGGGAATATGTTGTCGATGGAGATGTGGCTGGGGGATGGGTGGTTTGAGGTGTGGGTGGGGAGAGGATGTGTGGGGTAGTATGTGTATGTGGATGGGCGTAGGATGTGTGGGTTGGTGGGGGAATGTTTGTGGGTGGCGAGTGTGTTTTGGTTGGGGGATCAGGCGAGGGCAGTGTGTGTGGGTGGGGGATGTGCGGGAGGGGGATGGATCGGTTGGTGGGGTATGTATGTGTCCCTTGGTGTGCGTGTGTGTCGGTAGGTGGGGGTGTGTATGTGTCCCTTGGTGCGCGTGTGTGTGGGTAGGTGGGGGTGTTGTGTGGGTGGGGTGATGTATGGATAGGTGGGAGATGGGCTTCATAACATGGTAATTAGCCTTGTTTATGTTTACAACATTCATTTCACAATGTTTATTTTATCTTCCTATGTAAATGTATAATGCTCTTGATAAACGAAAGACGAGTGATTGGAAGGGCCGAATGTAAGACGGGCCTGCGCGCCCAATTTGTGACCCTAATAAAGTTGATTTGATTTGATTTGATTTGATTCCCTCCCTCCCTATCTATCTATCTATCTATCTATCTATCTATCTATCTATCTCTATCTATCTATCTATCTATCTATCTATCTATCTATCTATCTATCTATCTAATCTCTCTCTCTCTCTCTATCTAATCTATCTAATCTGTCTGTCTGTCAACCTATCTATAGATATCTATAGATCGGCCAAGCGAACGGAAAAACAAATCCTTCGACATCCAAGATATCTAGCTGACCCGGCTGGCTTCGCCCAGCCCCTGGCGGGGATCGATCGACCTACCTACCTACCTACCTACCTATCTATCTGCCTGCCTACCCGTCTGTCCCTCCGTCTATCCCCCCTCCCTCTCTATCTATCTATCTATCTATCTATCTGTCTGTCTGCCTGCCTCCGTCAAACGTTTACGTGGTCGGTCTCTTTCTCTGTTTCCCTCTGGTTTGTACATCATTGCTTGACTGCGGCATAATTCAAAAGTTTCTCTCCCAAAAAAGTACAGAAATAAAATTCTAACGTATCCAAAATAAATCCATTAATTTTAATGAAAACTGTTTTTAAATCACCTACATGACTGTAGATAACTTCTTTAAACATAAAAAGATGAGTTAGAAAATTTTGTGTTTAAAATAGATGCATTATTTTTATGAAAACTTTGAAAGTGCCTTAAAGATTTTATCATTATCTATTATAACGCATATGTCTGTAGATAACCATTTTATAAAACTTTGAGTAAAAGTTATGTCCCCTGATATAACTTTTCTTAAGTTAAGTCCCCTTGCTATATATTAATTATAATGTAATCGAAAAATTAAATTTTATTACGTAAATAACTGTTTGTAAACTAACAAACTATGACAGTTGGCTGGGCAGGAATGAGAAGAACATGTGTAGAAAATTTCATCTCAATCGGATGGACCGTTCGCGAACGCATACATACATACGTATGTACGTACATATGCACGCACGCACACACGCACACACACACACATACATACAGATAGATAGATTCCCGCCAGGGGCTGGGCGAAGCCGGGCTGGGTCGTCTAGTTATTTATATTTCAAGACATTTTCTGGTACCCGTGTTAGGCTGTGTCAACCTAGCAGACAAGATCAATGTTTAAAACCCAGTTGTCCAGTAGACGAGAGCACAAGTCTGTGGCCTGGTCTCAAATACACTGTGGTTGTCATCCAATCAATGTTTTTGGCCACGTTATGAGAAGAAATAAAGTGGAGAACTTGGTGACGACTGACAAGATTGAGAGAGAAAGAACAAGGAGAAGGCAGAAAAGTAAATATCTGGATAGCTTTGCCACAAGGTATGGTCGAGACAAGAACACAGAGCTGATCCACGACTGTGGTGAACATATGAGATAGCAAAACATGATTGCCTACGCTTATCGGCAGGGCACATGATGATGATGATATTGTCGTCCAATGTAAGAAGACACAAGCCAGAGCCCATCATCTCAGGTACATTGTGACTGTTGTGCAGTGTCTTCTTCTTCTACTGCTTAACCCTTTACAGAGCACAGCGGCCGAAAACGTCTTTACTCCCTAACGGGCAAAATGGGTGAAAGCGTCCGTGACTACTAAGCAATGTAATCGCGCGATCACGAGACTTTGTGAGACTTTCCATTGTTTACGTCTGGTGTTGTCGATAACTTCATAACATGGGCACCTTTTGCAAGCATTTTCTTTAAATTTGATCGGATTTTTAAATAGTTTTGGGGGTTTTTATGCTTTGTTTTTCAAAATGGATTTTGATGATTCTTCAGGTGATAGCGGAGATTTTGCTGAGTTCAATATAAGTGACATTGAAGTGCACAAAGTTGACTGAATCGGAGCTAGATATCTATCAGTGAAATCAGCATAAGCAGTGTACACATTTTGGATCTCTCAGAGACTTTTAAAACGATCAAACAAATGAGTATGCTAGACAAAAAGATCGAACAGATAAATGATTGAGCAGGGTTCCAACAAATGCAATCGAAATGCAGGCAACATTGGATTATTTATTTCACATGTGAGTAAAATAATAAATCTGCATTATTTTCCTTCATTTTGTAATTAAAATATCAAAAATCTTTTCACTAACAGCTTAGATGTTTAATGTTTTTACTAACTTAACCCTAAATCTGACGGGAAACCTGAAAAATGTTGCCCGTTATGAGTTACAAAAAGGAAAAACCTGTACCCTGTACAGGGTTAATCTCTCTATGGAGCACAGACCCTGAACCAACTCAAGCCCAGTCCTGTTTCATGACTGGTTGGATTTTACTGCTCAAGTTTTCTATGCGGATGATGTAGCGAGTCTCCCATCGACTCCCCTTAGTTGCCCCTTACGACATGTGCATAGGTTGCTATTCTTTACTTCTTGTACAGGCCCTGGTAAGACACGGGCACATGTCATGTGGTATAAGACAACATGGCGACAACAAAAATGGCGGCAAAAATGGTTGCTGAACTAACTGGGTTTGCCTTTTGCAGCAATGTGTGGCTGCTGGTTTTCTAGTGACTGCCGCTTCCATTGACGATGAACTGTATAGTTTGGGGCGCACTTTTGTGTTGGCATTCTGGCAGCAATATTATGCATAGTATACCTGTACGGGCTGTTGGTTTGTCAAAACTCCTGTCTGTTCCACTTTTCACATGGGGTAGCGAGGAGAATTTTGTGTGAAGAGCATGATGGAGCATGATGGGGCAACTCTTTGCCATGAAGTTGGAACCGTGACGACTAACTAACTAACAAACTAACTAATAAGACACAACAAATAAGAAAAACAGCAAGAAAATTTAGCAAGAGGCCTCTAGATACTAACCTGTCAGACCTTGGCTTAATGGAAAAGAGGTCGTCTTCAGCCCGGTCATCTGTAAAGATGCTGCTGGTTCGAGAGGAACTGCTACCCATATTTCTGGTCCCTTCTGCTGATTTCTGTGCAGGTGGAAGTGTTGTGGAGGATGTGGAATGTATACTGGAAGTCAGAGAGTTTCTGCCTTCTTCTGACAAATTGTCTTCCTGGAAAGGAGGATCAAATATGTAATTATACAGACAAGACACATGGTCTCAGATCTCATCCTAATATGTTTGTGAGCAGTAAGACAGAAACTTGACACATGGTCTCAGATCTCATCCTAGTATGTCTATGAGCGGTAAGTCAGAAACTTGACACATGGTCTCAGATTTCATCCTAGTATGTCTGTGAGCTGTAAGGCAGAAACTTGACATATGGTATCTGATATCATCCTACTATGTCTGTGAGATCTCATCCTAGTATGTCTGTAAGCTGTAAGACAGAAACTTGACATATGGTCTCTGATCTCATCCTAGTATGTCTGAGAGATCTCATCCTACTATGTCTGTGAGCTTAAGTCAGAAACTTGACACATGGTCTCAGATCTCATCCTACTATGTTTGTGAGCTGTAAGACATAAACTTGACACATGGTCTCTGATCTCATCTTACTATGTCTGTGAGCTGTAAGACAGAAACTTGACATATGGTCTCTGATCTCATCCTAGTATGTCTGAGAGATCTCATCCTAGTATGTCTGTGAGCTGTAAGACAGAAACTTGACACATGGTCTCAGATCTCATCCTAGTATGTCTGTAAGCTGTAAGACAGAAACTTGACACATGGTCTCAGATCTCATCCTAGTATGTCTGTGAGATCTCATCCTACTATGTCTGTGAGCTTAAGTCAGAAACTTGACACATGGTCTCAGATCTCATCCTACTATGTTTGTGAGCTGTAAGACAGAAACTTGACATATGGTCTCAGATCTCATCCTAGTATGTCTGTGAGATCTCACCCTAGTATATCTGTGAGCTGTAAGGCAGAAACTTGACACATGTCTCAGATCTCATCCTAGTATGTCTGTAAGATCTCATCCTAGTATGTCTGTAAGCTGTAAGAAAGAAACTTGATACATGGTCTCATATTTCCTCCTTGTATCTCTGTCAGTTCTAAGACGCATACTAGTATCTCTGTCAGCTGTAAGACACACTCTAGTATCTCTATCAGCTGTAAGACACACCCTAGTATCTCTGTAAGACACATCCTAGTATCCCTGCCAGCTATAAGTCAGAAACTAGGCTCATGAACTGCTTTCTTTTAACCAGCAGATCAGTACAAGCTAACAAGAGACAACTGCTTGATCCAATCAAGGAATTCCAAAGGCAAAGGCAAATCATAATTTTTGACACAGAACTGGCGTTTTCTACTTTTGCGTTATCCACTTCAAATTCTGGCAGATGAAAGCTATTGTGGAACTTGAGTCCAGACCTCTGATCTGAGACACGAACGAACGAACGAACGAGAGAGAGAGAGAGAGAGAGAGAGAGAGAGAGAGCGAGCGAGAGCGAGAGAGAGAGAGAGAGAGAGAGAGAGAGAGAGAGAGAGAGAGAGAGAGAGAGGAGTGGAGCAATCTGTGTGACAGCAAGACTAGGGAGACAGAGGCAACAAGAAACTAAAGTCAAGTACAAGAACCTGTCCCACATCTTGGGGAATGTTGGGTATATGGTGCCAGTACCATACTTGTATAGACTAACTAGCCACCCGTACCTCCCAGGACATGTCTCAGTACCCATGTAAGGCTAAGTAAACCTGGGAGCCTAGGACAATTAAAAGCAAAATCCTCACCTAGATTGGGATTTAAACACATGACCCCCATGTGGGCGGGCAAGTGTGCTAGCCACTGCACCAACTACTAAGGCTACCTGGAAAATGGTAGTGAAGGGGTAAATGTCTCGATGTGCCTGTCCTCTAAATCCAACTGTACTGGAGATTCAAAGGGTTGAACATCGAACTCGTTAACAAGAAATCAGAATAACAAACATGTTCTACCTTATTTGAACAGGAATCGTGAACACAGGGTACACTCAAGTCGAGCGAACGATTTGAAGACATTTATTCCGTCAACTGGCATGCAGAAAATACTCTGGCAGAAATATAGGTTGATCCTTAATCACAGGGTCGGCACTTACATATATCTCTCCACCTCTGAGCTCCCAGACCAGCTCATCGCCCTTGAGTCCCTATTGCTCATCGTCATTCCGCTTGAACATGGAAATTCCGTCTAGGTGTATTCCCGATCCATTCACCGTTGTCTCCTCAATAAATTCCTCCCCTGTCTTCCAGCTGTTTCATTCCGAAATTACGGCCTCCAGGCGTCACCCTCACCAGGACCGTTCTCAAACCACAAGCTCTTCGATCGGCTATCTCACAGCATCTGCCGTTGCCATGCTCTGACGATGCTCACGTCGGCCTTAGATTCCATGATCCCTTTCATCTATTCATACATTTGGGAATATCCTTATGCATCTTCTATGGCATGCGTGACCGCTATGTGGCAGTAAACAGGACTTCAGAAAGATGAAGAGAGAAAGACACGGAGAACTGAGTGACAGAAGGCATAAGAAGAAGCAGAGTAAAAGAGCAAGCGAATAGAGGCATAGAAGACAGAGAATGAGGGAATGGAGATAAGTGATAAGGGATGGAAGACGAGTGGGAGATACAAGAGATAAAGAAAGTTGGAGACCAAAGTCAGAAAGAAAATAGAGGGTTGGAGGTGTATGAAAACCATAAAATTGAAAATAAAAAAAATAAGGATGCAAAATATGAGCAAACATAAATAAATATAAAGATATGCACCTCTTCCGAGGATACTGTCTGCTGCTGGTTCTTGAGGGCTTCTACGAGAGGATTTGGACTCTTGCCAAACATGGACACTGCGCCTGGAGGTAACTGTCAAGGGAGAGATCAATAAATCATTGACTTCAATCTACTGTTTTTCTCACAGCAGGTTTGTTCTAATATATGCAATTCTCTACTCATCCCAACAGCTTCTGTGGATCAGTCTCATCATCTCATCTCATCCAAACTCATCATATCTCATCATCTTATCTCATTGTGTTCCTCTTGTACTTTGCAGTGTCAAGGCGAAGCATAAACAGTGGGACAGCCCCCTTTATGAGCTTCATTTATTGAGATTCTCGTGGATTCTGTCCATTGTTTACATGGTTGCCCTCTTCTTCTGGTTCTGTTTGGTCTGTACATCATTGCTTGTTGTGGTGTACTGTCAGTTGGTAGCCTAGTTAAGTGGTCGAATCATTTCACTTGCTGTTTTCTAATGAAATCTAGCGCTGCTATTACCCACACTTTAGTCCTGATTTCATCATTTTTTATTTTCTCTCTTCTTGATACGCTGAGTATTCTTCTCAGGAATTCTCATGTCCATTGTTGTAATTTTTCTTTCTGTCATTACCCAGGTTTGGCATTGGTAGGAAGATTGTATGTTGTAGAGGTTATACTATTATATCCTAAAACGCACATTAATGCTGAAATATTTACTATTATATTAATACCATATTATTAACATTCTACACCAATATGTAGATCTCCGTGGCAAAGTGATCAAGTCGCCTGCCTCACACTATGAAGGCTGTGGGTTTATTTTGAGACTCCACCATTAGACTCATGAGTGCAGTGTTTTCTGAGACCCCTGGGGGTCATGCTCTGTGCTGTGTAAAGGGGGGGGGGGCGCTGGCTGATCTGTGAGCTATATGGGATAGAATCTGGTGCAATGAAACTTTTCCTCTGGCCTTTAACCCCTCTACACTAGTATAATGAACAACAAGCAGCTGTCAAAGTAGCTGTGAAACATCAAACTGATATGAGGTGCAAAGATGGGTCAGAAAGGGCTGCATTCTCTCCCCATACCTATTCAACATTAATGACAAAATGTGAGAAACTTCAAAATAGATGAGACTTGTAAATCATTTTATCCATTCATAATGGGTGGAAATCTAATTCAAGAACTCGGATATGCGGATGATACAGCTGTCCTCTCAAACAGTACTAAGGAATTAGAAAAGCTAATTCTGTCTGTCAAAAGACACACTGAAGTTGAAAATATTGCTTTGAACTTTAAACACAAACAAAAATAATGTACTTCAGGATAACACACCCCCACAAGAATATCATTAGAACATGTCTCTCTGTGTAATTCATGAAAACACACGCCACTAGAAAATCATTAGAACGCCGCTAACCCCTACTAGAATATCAATAGAACACATCGCTCTGTGTACTTTATGAAAACACACCCCCACTAGAATGTCATAAGAACAAGTCTCTCTCTGTACTTCATGAAAACAAGTATGCACTAGAATATCATTAGAACACACATCCTCACTAAAATATCATTAGAATACGTACGTCTGTGTATTTCATGAAAAGACAACCCCACTAAAACATCATTATAACATGTCTCTCTGTGTACTTCATGAAAACACATATGCACTAGAATATCATTAGAACACATATCTCTGTGAATCTTATGAAAAGAGAGATGCACTAGAATATCATTAGAACACACATCCCCACTAAACTATCATCGGAACATGTCTCCCTGTGCACTTTATGAAACCACATATGCACTAGAATATTATTAGAACACTTATCTCTGTGTACCTCATGAAAACATATCCCCACTAGAATATAATTAGAACACACATCCCCACTATAATAACATTAGAACACACAACCCCGCTATAATAGCATTAGAACACATCTCTGTGTACTTCATGAAAACATATCCCCACTAGAATATCATTAGAAATTTGTGACACTTCATGAAACATTAGAACATTAGTACTCTGTGTACTTTATGAAAACAGATATGCACTAGAATATCATTAGAACACACATCCCCACTAGATTATCATTAGACACGTCTCTCTGTGTATCTCATGAAAACATACTGTGACACCCACCTTCTTCTCTGGAGTTGCTTGCTTCCTCAACTGCTCATCCTGCAGCCTCTTCTCTTTTACTCTCTCCTCCTCATCATAACTCTCCACAGTGATTCCAACATTGCCAGGAGCCTTTTTCTTGGTTGTCGCAGCAGCCATGGATCCAAATAAGTCATCACCTTCCTCTTCTGCATCAGCAAACAGATCAGACTTCTTGGATGTGGTTGCTGTTGCCTTGCTTGTGTTTGAACTTGCTATGGAATCAAATAAACAGACACCTCAAACAAAAAGACAATGAGGAAGCATGAGAAATACATTCACAGGTATTGATCAGCACTTAAAGCAATCAAGAAAAGAAGTAGAGATCAGTGGCCACACTCATCAACATGATGTGCTGTGTTGGTAAGTCTGGGTGATCATGTTCCTGCATCTCACATGATCCTCAGGCTCTCATATCAAAAGGAGAGTCTGGCATATGAGGCTACGACCTCCAGCATGAGAATGGAGGTAGAAGCAGGAACAGCGGTATTCCGTTGGTTAGAGTAGACCACTGCAATACACAATGTATTCATTACAGACTCAAGGAGTATGCTTAGTAAGGTGGAGAAAGGAATGTTTCATGTGGAATGGCTCACCTCGCTTCAGAGGTCACAGACTGTGAGAATTGTATGGATATTTTGCCCTGGCCATGCGGGGGTACGGGGGAATGAACAGGCTCATAGGCTAGCAGGAAATGCACCGTTTGGTGGTCGATTACCTATGGACAAGGGAGAGGTGGTTGGGTGCCTGTGGGACCAGGTGGAGAAGGTGGGGTAACAGATTGAGAATCTGTATGTGGAAAGGATGAGACTGCAGGGGATTGGCAGGGAATATGGTAGAATCTCAAAACTAAGAGGGAAGACCAGGAGAACTTTCAATCAGACAGTGGTGGGAACGATTAGTGTGACTCTTTGCTGGCTGTTGAACGAGGGGACGGAGCACGTATGAGAATGTTCTGAGTGCACTTATGTCAGTTTTTAGCTCAACTCCGCTCAACTCAACTTGTGTCAGGTTAGTGTTCTTGTCCCGGTTATGTAATTTGACCAAGCCATTTCAATATTAATCTCTTTATCTTTGTCTGGGTGTGGGTTAGGATGTGTATGTGGGTGGGCGTGGGATGTGTGGGTTGGTGGGGGATGTTTGTGGGTGGCGAGTGTGTTTTGCTTGGGGGAACAGGTGAGGGCAGTGTGTGGGTGGGGGATGTGCGGGAGGGGGATGGGTCGGTTTTGTGGGGTATGTATGTGTCCCTGGGTGTGTGTGTGTGGGTAGATGTGGGTGTGTGTGTGGGTGGGGTGATGTATGGGTAGGTGGGAGATGGGCCTCGTAACATGATAATTTGCCTTGTTTATGTTTACAACATTCATTTCACAATGTTTATTTTTCTTCCTATGTAAATGTATAATGCTCTTGATGAACGAAAGATGAGCGATTGAAAGGGCCAAATGCAAGACGGGCCTGTGTGCCCAATTTGTGACCCTTTTAAAATAAAGTTGATTTGATTTGATTTGATTTGATTTGTCTAGCTTTTTTGTCATCAAGTGTGCCAGCTGTACTAAGTTTCCAAGTTCATGTCTCCTTGTTGCATGCCCAACAAATCTTGACTGTCTACTTCTCATTTCTCAAATCATTCTCCTGTTTCATCAACTTACTGAATAACTGCCTTATTTACTTTTCTGTCTGTTTACGGTACTCTTTGAATTTTCTTCAGAAACCACATTTCTGCTGCCATTGTTTCTCGGCTTGACGACATACTAGACGATATAATAATGTAAAGCTACAGGCACACAGGAATCATACCTGCTGCCTACAACGGACAACAACACCCCACTGAAGTAACAAGTGTACTCCATTACACAACCAAATTGACACCACTAAATAGTTATTATTATCATTAGCCAAGTCTATCATCCACGTGAACTCACAACTATGACATATTTCATTCCCAGCCATTTTTATAATGTTATAGGTCTCAGAAAAGTATATTAGCCACACATAGACCAAATAAACACACATATTATAAAAATTGAAATGAGAGATTTGTGTCTATAGCTTTCAAATTTTACACTGTCTAGTGTGTCCTTTGATCTTTACTTCTTGCTTTACTTCTACGCGGCAAAACATTGATTTTATCCAGATACAACAAACATGAAATACAACAAATGAAAAGTGTTAATTGATTTTTAAAAAAAATAAGCGTAGAAGTCAAGATTTCTTAAAAGCCTGTTATGAGAAATAAGCTGGAAAAAATAGTGACAACTGGCAAGACTGATGGGAAAAGAGCAAGGGGAAGGCAGAGTGATAGAAATCGAGACAAGAACACTGACTGGATCACAGACTCTGGTGATTGTGTAAGATGTGAATCATTATCATGACACGTATTTGCATGACAGACAATACATTACTTCCATACATAACAGAAATGTGACAAAGCTGACAATACATTACTTCCACACATAAAAGAAATGTGATGAGACAGATAATACATTACTTCTACATATAAAATAAATATGATACAGCAGACAATACATTACTTCCACACATAAAAGAAATGTGATGACACAGATAATACATTACTTCTACATATAAAATAAATATCATACAGCAGACAATACATTACTTCCACACATAAAAGAAATGTGATGAGACAGATAATACATTACTTCTACATATAAAATAAATATGATACAGCAGACAATACATTACTTCCACACATAAAAGAAATGTGATGAGACAGATAATACATTACTTCTACATATAAAATAAATATGATACAGCAGACAATACATTACTTCCACACATAAAAGAAATGTGATGAGACAGATAATACATTACTTCTACATATAAAATAAATATGATACAGCAGACAATACATTACTTCCACACATAAAAGAAATGTGATGAGACAGATAATACATTACTTCTACATATAAAATAAATATGATACAGCAGACAATACATTACTTCCACACATAAAAGAAATGTGATGAGACAGATAATACATTACTTCTACATATAAAATAAATATGATACAGCAGACAATACATTACTTCCACACATAAAAGAAATGTGATGAGACAGATAATACATTACTTTTACATATAAAATAAATATGATACAGCAGACAATACATTACTTCGACACATAAAAGAAATGTGACGAGACAGATAATACATTACTTTGACACATAAAAGAAATGTGACAAGAAAGATAATACATTACTTCAACACATAAAAGAAATGTGACAAGACATATAATACAATATTTCCACATATAAAAGAAATGTGACGAGACAGATAATACATTACTTCCACACATGCAAAAATATGACACAGCAGATAATACATTACTTCCACATATAACAGAAATGTGACAAGGCTGATAATCTACACCCAGATATTACAGAGACTGAAACTGAGGACTTGATCAAAGTCATCAGTGGACAGAAATGGACACAATTTGAAGCAAAGAAGCTCAGAGACTCATGATGCAGGGCAGCAACAAACTCAAACTTAGCGTAGTCAGTAAGGTAACTCCATGAGACTGATCTGAGACAATATTAGTAGTAAAAACTGCCACAGAGCAAGCATGATAGGAGGCTTCTAATCATCAGATGACTTCCCCTATAACCGAAGGTTTCGCCCTCTTTACCTTCTTGGCCCTCTCAGGATGAGAGACCCCTCAAGAGTACAACTTCTAGAGATCAGTCAACAAGTAGCACCCAGAAACAGAGAATCTTTCAGCTAAAATAATATTTTACATGCAGAAGTCATAAACAATAAGTTGCATGATTTATTGCCTGGTACATTTCACTGCATCTCATCAGGTGCATACTGCAGAATTATATATCACATGAGGTGGATTGATGAATAAAATAATATTTTACCTTTTCTGTCTGTCTCCACTTTCTTTGAGGCTCCGCTAAACAAATCATCTTCCTCCTCTTCACTGTCATCAAATAACCCTCCTCCTCCGCCTCCTGATGCTGCCTTCCCTCCTGCAGACTTGTTGGATGCTACTGCCGGCTGAGCTGTGGGTTTTTTGATGATGTGTGTGCCCGAAGATTCCAGCTTAGGCGCAGGGGTCACATCCTCACCTTAGGATCATGTAGTATACATTACAATCTATTCAACTTAACATGGAACCATACAATGTTGTATCACCCAAACCCATCAATCTAGTTACTTCTTCTTCGGACACTTTCAGATGTCAACCTGAATTTATTTAAAGATAGCAGCAGTCAATATGAGGTTGCTGACATCTCCACAGAGTTTGTCCTCAAATGGAACGGGTGTTGGCCAAAATGATTTTCTCTGTTCTGCAAATGTCAGACACTCTTGCAGCAGATGTTTATAGGTTCTGTCTATATCAGGCTGAGATAGTCTTCCATCTTCCTTTGCCAATGTCAGCCTCTTCATTTCCAGCTTCAAGCTACAGCATTTGGAAAACACCATATCAGTTTATAAGAAGAGACGAACAATAACAAGAAGACCACTAGGATATTACTAAGAACATCATCACATGTCCTGCCAAATAGTGTAGATGTTTATGTCTCTTCATAGTTCTTGGGCCTTGGTGTTCTAGATCAAATCTGCTGATCATATTCCTCCATGCTACCTTCTCAACCCATCTAGCATCATTTCTTTCGGTCTGCCTCTTCTCACTAATCTTTCCAGTCCTCACAATGTTCTCTAATGTCTCTCTTCTCATTAAATGATCAAAGAATGTCATTTGTCTCTTTTGTTGTTTTTTATAGCTATGTACAATGTCTTTCGCTAGAGTAAGACATGTCAACATGGTAGAGATGCTTGCAGATCTACAAATTGATGGCAAAGACATTAGACTTATAAAAAACATATATTGGAAACAACAAGTTGCCATAAGGATTGATAAAGAAGTTGAACAATATCAGTCTATTAAGAGAGGTATTAGGCAGGGATGTGTAATGTCTCCAGATCTTTTTTCCCTATACAGTGAAAATATTTTCAGAAATGTAGAAGATATAAATGGAATCATCATCGGAAGACAAAACATCGATAACATTAGATATGCAGATACAGTATTGATTGCAGACAATAAGCAGGATCTGCAACAATTAGTAGATGTTGTTGTTGCACACAGTGAACAACTGGGGTTAGAATTAAATTGTAAAAAGACACAGATTATGGTCATCACTAGGAAGAACAAACTTCCATAATGTAATATACAAGTAAATGGGAATATTCTTAAACAAGTGAATAGGTGCAATTAGTTTAGTTTAGTCGATGGATCAACATCACAGCACACGGGTGCAACCCATAAGTGCTCCATTCTCCTCCTAACTCAAACCTGAGTTTGGAGAAACTCAGCTCAGTGCATGAACTCTGTAGCACTGGTGAGGATCCTGAAATACTTTGGGTAGATTTTTAACTCAAAATTGTGCCAGGGCAGCGCCGTTAGGCTACTCCATTTTGATTTCCAACCGCCAAGGGATTTTTTTACATGCGCAACAATACACACGGGCGTCCGATCTCACTACCCAGAGACCAGGGGAAATTTTATTACTAGAGGTCCACGTGAAAAAATCCTGGTCCTCACAGGTTGCCTGAACCCGGGACCTCCAGCACTTGAGGCGGACACCATACCTCAAGACCACACAGCCCCCCGACAGGTACAATTATCTCGGAACAGTAATAACATCTGATGGGAGATGCCTTGAAGATATTAAACAAAAATCGCCATGGCAAAAGTAGCCTTTGCCAAGATGAAAAACATACTGACCAATAAAAAGACATCAATTGAAACGACAAAAAGAGTGTTGAGGTGCTACATAGAGCCTATACTTTAGTATAGATGTGAAGCGTGGACAATGAGCAGACAAGCTGAAAAACATCTGATGGCTGTGGAAATGTGGTTTCTGAGGAAAATGCAAAAAATACCATGGACAGACAGAAAAACCAATGAACAAGTACTACAAGAAACAAATGAAGATAGTAAACTGACTAGAGACATTAGACGTAGACAGTCAAAACTGTTTAGGCATGCTATGAGAAGAAATGAATTGGAGAACTTGAAGGGAACTCGAAGGGAACAGACCAAGGGCAAGGCAGAGAAGTAAATACCTGGATTTGTCCATGTGGCATGGTCGAGACAGGAACACTGAGCTGATCAATGGCTCTGGTGATCGGGTGAAATGGCGAGTCATGACCGCCCACGCTTACCGGCATGGCACATGATGGATGGATGGACTGACAATGTAGGCATTGTTAGTTACTCTGTTTGTTCAAGGTATTCACAGCAATTGTTTCAGAAACACATCTGTGCGCCCCCCCCCCCCCCCCCCCCCCAATCATGATGTGCCATGCTGATAAGCATGGGTGGTTATGTTTCGCCATATCACATGATCACCTGAGTTGTGGATCAGCTCTGTATTCTTGTCTCAACCATGCCATGTCGACCATACCATGCTTCCTCCAAGTGCTTTGTTCATTCACATTTAAAGCTAATTAGGAACAAACCAAATGAAAACTTGAAATAATGTGGGGAACTTGTTACTTCTACTTGAATGTTCAAGATCACATTTCTTCCACACTGAATTTACAATGTTTCACAAAACTATTCACACATGCATATGAATTTGCTGTGTATATGCCAACTAAAGATAGTTATCACAGCACTTACATTTTCCCACATATTTTGGAATTATATAAGCAGACAATTTTGTCTGTGTGTTTGTGTCACCTACCTGTTCCAAAAATAGATACCCCTCCTATGGGTGCCTGCCTGCCACTTTTTGTTCTTGGCTGATCTTCAGGCATCTTTGAATCTGTTCAAAACATTAATTAAAAGTCATCCAAAATGTAACATTAACGGTAATTATATTTTAGACATTAACTGAGATTTGTTCAAGAATCTATTCAAAACATTAAACAAAAGTTGTTCAAGAATCTATTCAAAACATTAAACAAAAGTTTGTTCAAGAATCTATGCAACAAATTAACTGAAGTTTGTTCAAGAATCTATTCAAAACATTAAACAAAAGTTGTTCAAGAATCTATTCAAAACATTAAACAAAAGTTTGTTCAAGAATCTATGCAACAAATTAACTGAAATTTGTTCAAGAATCTATTCAAAAAATTAAACAAAAGTTGTTAAAGGATCTATTCAAAACATTAAACAAAAGTTGTTCAAGAAATTAAAGGTCATTCAAAATGTAACATTAACAGTAATTATATTTGAGATATTAACTGAGGTTTGTTCAAGAATCTATTCAAAATATTAACCAAAAGTTGTTCAAGAATCTATTCAAAACATTAACTAAAGTTTGTTCAAGAATCTATTCAAAATATTAACCAAAAGTTGTTTAAGAATCTATTCAAAATATTAACCAAAAGTTGTTCAAGAATCTATTCAAAACATTAAACATAAGTTGTTCAAGAATATGCTAAACAATATTAACCAAAGGTAGAATAAATAGCATAATGAATATTCATGATGAAAGCTCAGTGACTGTTCCATTGTTATGTTATGTTATCAGAGAATGTCACCGCACATAGGGCATTCCTGTACATGCTCAGTCCTCCGATGCAGTAGCCATTGCATTTTTTCCCCCCCTGTTTTAATGAGACAACAATGAGCCATTTATAGAAAGTCTTCACATAATCTTACTGTTTCATCAACTAAATATCATTTATAGACGTCTTCCAAGAATCTTACTGTGTCTTCAACTAGGAGCTGTTTATAGAAAGTCTTCACAGAATCGTGGCGAGAGCTATGTTATTATGCCTTGATGTCGATATCCGCAGCAGATGTATAACATAATGGAGCCAACCAATCAAGTTTCTTCTATAAATGAAGCAGCTTCCTGCTATAAGTATGTGATGTGATATATTGCCAT
Organism: Cepaea hortensis; assembly: GCA_963921405.1. Lineage (NCBI taxonomy): Eukaryota > Metazoa > Mollusca > Gastropoda > Stylommatophora > Helicidae > Cepaea > Cepaea hortensis. The sequence goes on along the minus strand of OY992887.1, from coordinate 15,388,367 downwards.
CACATATTCTAGGCCTGAACACATGGAAGAATAGGTGGCCAATTTTTCACTTACTTTTGCAAGTGACGAGCCTAGGTTTGGCACTCGGTAGATAAAGATAATGTAAGTGTTGTTATTAAATTATTGCCATGAATTCCAGTACAATTCTATATTGGTTCTGTTCCCTTATAAATTCAACTATAATCTCAGAGGTTTCATTTGAAACTCACCTTCTATCTCATCATTTGTGATGCCATCATTGAAAAAAGCATCTGTCTTTTTATTTGATTTCTGAACTTTGGGTGGAGGTTTCTTCACATCTGCAAACAGACCTCCCTGTAACAGAGATCTGACAGTTACAAAACCTGACAGCTACAACTACACAACCTGACTACCATAAAACCTGATAGAATAGTGATAGTCATACAACATGGCAGAGAATTGACAGCTACAAAACTGATAATTATTGAAAAATGACAGTTACAAATTCTGACAGTTAAACAAACAAACAACAATTAAAATAAAGTTGACACATATAAAATCTTATATAAAGCTGATCTTCTTCTTCTTCTTCAGCGTTCCGAGCCATTGAGGTTCTTTGCTGCAAATACAATCCGTCTCCATTCGTCTCTCTGGTGGACCTTCTCTTGCCAGTCGTTGATTCCAAGTGCTTGTAGGTCTGTACATGTATTATCTCTCCACCGCCTTCTTGGTCTACCTCGGGGTCTACGGTCATTTATTTCCTGAGTGTAAGCGAGTTTTGTTTCCCTATTATCTTCCATTCTTTCTATATGCCCCAGCCATTGTAGTCTATTAGCCTTCATGATACCAGTGATTAGCGGGGACTTAAACAGATCATAAATGTCTTTGTTACTTCTTCTTTTCCACTCTCCACTTTGTGTATCCCTAATGGGTCCAAAGATGCGTCTTAAAATTTTGTTCTCAAAGGTTTGTAACAAGGCTTCGTCTCCTTTCGTTGTACTCCAGGTTTCAGAGCCATACAGCACAACTGGTCTGATCAGTGTTTTGTATATTGTGATTTTGGTGTTACGAGATAGCGCCTTTGATTTTAGTAGATGTTGTAGTGCATAGTATATCTTATTTCCAGAGTTGATTCTAGTTTGTATTTCTTCCCTTATGATGTTGGAGCAGTTGAAGATCGTACCCAGGTATTTGTATGTTTCCGTTCTTTTAATGGTCATATTATCTATTTGTATGTGGCCAGAGTTTCTAGCCATTCCGTCTCTTGAAATTACCATATATTCTGTCTTATCTTGGTTGATAACCAGCCCCATCTGTTGGGCTTTTTCCTTTAAGTGAGTCAATATTTCCAATGTCTTTTGTTCACTTTGGCCTATAATATCTATATCATCTGCATAACCAAGCAGCTTGGATGTTCCTCCAATATCACATTCCTCCTTTACCTTCCTTACAACTTTCTCTAGAGCCAGATTGAAGAGTAGCGGCGATAGTGCATCACCCTGTTTCAAGCCAGATGTTATTTGGAAGGGGTCTGATTTCCTGCCTTTATATGTTACTATATTATAAGTATCTTCCATGCATAGTCTGGTCATGTTGATTAACTTCCTTGGTATTCCAAATTCCTGCATAGCATTCCATAGACTATTCCTATGGACACTATCATAAGCCTTTTTAAAATCCACAAAAATGTTATGGAGATCTCTTTTATATTCCCAATGTTTCTCGGCTATTTGTCGTAAGATAAATATCTGATCTATTGTTGATCTGTTTTGTCTAAAACCCGCCTGGTAGTCACCTAATATGTCTTCTGAATATGGTTTTAGTCTATTTAGTAATACTGCGGATAGTATCTTATAGCTTGTGGACAGTAGTGATATTCCTCTATAATTTCCACATTGGAACTTGTCTCCTTTCTTAAAGATAGGTATCAATAATGACTCTTTCCAGTCATGGGGTAATTCTTCTGTCCTCCAGATTTGTATTATTAGTTCGTATAGCTTTAGATGTAATGCATGGCTTTTAATGGTCATATTATCTATTTGTATGTGGCCAGAGTTTCTAGCCATTCCGTCTCTTGAAATTACCATATATTCTGTCTTATCTTGGTTGATAACCAGCCCCATCTGTTGGGCTTTTTCCTTTAAGTGAGTCAATATTTCCAATGTCTTTTGTTCACTTTGCCCTATAATATCTATATCATCTGCATAACCAAGCAGCTTGGATGTTCCTCCAATATCACATTCCTCCTTTACCTTCCTTACAACTTTCTCTAGAGCCAGATTGAAGAGTAGCGGCGATAGTGCATCACCCTGTTTCAAGCCAGATGTTATTTGGAAGGGGTCTGATTTCCTGCCTTTATATGTTACTATATTATAAGTATCTTCCATGCATAGTCTGGTCATGTTGATTAACTTCCTTGGTATTCCAAATTCCTGCATAGCATTCCATAGACTATTCCTATGGACACTATCATAAGCCTTTTTAAAATCCACAAAAATGTTATGGAGATCTCTTTTATATTCCCAATGTTTCTCGGCTATTTGTCGTAAGATAAATATCTGATCTATTGTTGATCTGTTTTGTCTAAAACCCGCCTGGTAGTCACCTAATATGTCTTCTGAATATGGTTTTAGTCTATTTAGTAATACTGCGGATAGTATCTTATAGCTTGTGGACAGTAGTGATATTCCTCTATAATTTCCACATTGGAACTTGTCTCCTTTCTTAAAGATAGGTATCAATAATGACTCTTTCCAGTCATGGGGTAATTCTTCTGTCCTCCAGATTTTTATTATTAGTTCGTATAGCTTTAGATGTAATGCATGGCCACCTGCCTTTATAAATTCAGCAGCAATTCCATCAGTCCCAGTTGCCTTATTGTTTTTAAGTCGTGTGATTACATATAGGATTTCTTCAAATGTAGGTTGTTCAATTTGTGGTTCGCATGTTAGAACCTCTTCCTGTGAGAAAATGTTACTTGGAGCTTCACAATTTAGTAATTCAATAAAATATTCTTTCCATGTGTTGCACATTTCCTCATTGGTATTTATCATATTCCCATTTTTGTCTTTTAAACCATATGTGTTTTGTTGGTGCCCTCGTTTCATTGACTTCAGTTCTTTAAAAAATTTTCTGGATTCATTTTTCTGGTGATTAGTTTCCATATCTTTGATTATATTACTCATATATTCTCGCTTCTGCTGTCTGACTATTTTTGTAGCCTCTTTACATTCATTTCTATAATGCTCTTCCTTTTGGATGTTATTGATGTCATTTAACCATACATGTCTGGCATTCTTCTTCCTAATGACTGCTTCTTCACATTTTTGATTGAACCATCTGTTCTTTCTATGCGTGGTTAACACACCGAGACATTCTTCTGCGGTAGACTGAACTGTATTCTTGATGTTCAACCAAGTTTGGTCAATGCTTTCCTCCAAAGGGTTTTGCAGAGTTTCAAGTTTACATTTTATTTCATCTGTAAATTTCTCTTTGACTGTAATGTCTTGCAGTTTTTCTCTGTTATATGTTGGGTGTAATCTTTGTAATTTAGTATAGAAAGCTCTCTTAAGTTTTATTTTAAATTTTGCTCCAACGAGGAAGTGGTCACTGTGGCACTCAGCTCCTCTATAACTTCTGATTTGCTGTATGTTTGATGCATTTCTGTTGTTAATTAAAATGTGATCTATTTGATTATAGGTTCTCTTGTCACATGATTTCCAAGTTTGTTTGTGTATATCCTTTCTTTGTAGTCTGGTACTGCTAACCTGCAGTCCTTTGGCTTCTGCCAGGTTGATGACTCTCCATCCATTATCATTTGAAGTTGTATGTAGGCTTTCCATACCGGCCACTTTTTTATTAGTTTGCTCTCTACCTATTTTTGCATTGAAGTCTCCCAGCACAATCAGGATGTCCTGTTTGGAGGTTTCTTCTATGACATCTTCCAGATCATTATAAAAGTCTTCTTTAATATCATCTTCTTTCTCTTCAGTAGGTGCATGTACATTAATCATCGTTATATTTTTCCATTTACCTTTTATTCGTAATTTACTAATCCTGTCATTAAAAGCTTTAAAGTTTAAAACGTTCCCCCATAACTCTTTTTTGATGACAAATCCTGTTCCTAATTCATGTTTATTTTGGGTGTTTCCTCCATATATTATAATCATTCCATTTTGCTCTAAAGTACCCTCTCCTGGCCACCTTATTTCTTGAATTGCTGTTATATCCATTTGATATTCAATCAGCTCCCGGGTTAGTTCTTCGGCCGCTCCAGCTCGATATAGTGTCCGTATATTCCATGTTCCAAATCTCAAAAGTCCTTTAACGTTCCAAGGTCGTTGTCCAGATAAGTCAGTCCGATATCGAGGCTCATGTATTTGTTTCGTAACAAAGAAAGGTTTTTACAAATAAAAGTATATAAAGCTGATAGTCAAAAAAATGTCTCAGTTAAAAAGACCGGAAAAAGTCGGCAATGAGCTAGATTTACAGGAAAGTATGTGCTGTGTTCATAAATAGTCCATAATTACTTACATATTTCTTTTATTTTGAAAGTAAAAAAAAAATAACTAAAGAAAGAGTGAAAGAAAAAGAAAAATTAAAGAAACAAAGAGGGAAAAAAAGGAAGTAAGAAAAGAAAAAAGATGAAAGGAAGATGAACAGAAAGTAACAAATAGAGATGTTAGAATCATTCTTAATCATTTGACCATAAAAGGACATTAGCTGCACTGTGTCTACTGGCGGTAAAATGTGTGCTTTTTGACAAGCCCATCCAACATTGGTAAGCCCACCATAAATATTCTGGTTTTGGCAGGATATCTAATTTTGAAATTCTGTCAAGGCAGTGGTGATACAGCCTCATCAAGTGCCATGCCGTGCTATACCAAAGATCTCTTCCCCTCGATCTTTCCAGTTGTCACAATCTTCTCCAACACTTTTCTTCTCATCATATGACCAAAAAAATCTGTTTGTCTCTTTCTTATTGTTGTATATAATGTTCTAGTTTCATCAGCCTACCTCATACAATTTAAAACTGCCAAGAGATTTTTCTAGTATGAAATGTGAACCCAGAATATCCTATTTTCCACCCTCATCCGAGTAGGTTAGGTATCTGATCCAGACTCAGGGATTTCCAGAGAATAATATTGCCAACTTGATTCTTCTTCTTCTGTGTACTTCTGTTGAGGGTAGTACACAATTCATCATGCAGCAGGTCCTTAGCAGAACATTGCTCTCATTACAGCAGCCCGAAAAGCCTTTAGATCTCTGGCCATTTCACCTGCCTCATGCACCCTCAGCTGTCTGCAATGTCCTGTGTCTAACTTCATGCTGGATGACCCCAGCCTCTTGTCGCAGAAACCACACCTTCCATCACTGTTCTGTCCAAACCCCTGTGATGTTTAATATGGCCAAAGTATTTCACTTTCCACACATAGTTAAAAGTAAAGTAACAAACGAAAGGAACCTTACTCACGACATGAGGCATATTCAGCATACAGTGTTAGCCACATATTTTCAGACCAACTGCTACTTGAAGAGTGAAGTGTTCAATATTACACAGGCGTCTTTACTTCCCAGGAAATGTCTCAGTACCCATTTTAAGATGAGTCAATGAAGAAAGATCCCTGTCTCAAAGGTGTTTATGGTTCTTGTGTTTATGGTTGCCACATGACCGCAGGACCAGTGGGTTGGCATGCTAGCCAGTATGTTACAGCAGCTACCTTGACCTTGTTATGCACGTCTCTGATGCTAGGTCAGTGTGTCTGACCCCTGGCACGCATCTGAGATTTATTTTTTTCGCTCGGAGAGAAACGTGAGTGATAAAGAGAGAGAGAGAGAGAGAGAGAGAGAGAGAGAGAGAGAGAGAGAGAGAGTGTGTGTGTGTGTGTGTGTGTGTGAGTGAGTGAGTGAGAGAGAGAGAGAGAGAGAGAGAGAGAGAGAGAGAGAGAGAGTGTGTGTGTGAGTGAGTGAGTGAGAGAGAGAGAGAGAGAGAGAGAGAGAGAGAGTGAGAGAGAGAGAGAGAGAGAGAGAGAGAGAGAGAGAGAGCTCCTAACCCCCAACATTTTATCAAGGCAATACTTTTATCACAGTGACATGTACACAAAAAATAAAGGACCTTGCGTACGTCTTGAGACCAACTAGGCTGTTGTTGCTAGCCCCATATTTGAACAGACCAATCAGCACTCCAGGGCTGATGTGGTCAACGTCACACCTGCCGTTTTTACTTCCCAAGACATTTCCAGGTCTCAGTTTAGTCTGGATTGACCTGGCAGTCCAGTTCCACTTTAAAAATCCACCTTGATGTAAATTCGAACCCATGCCTACCAGGATGCTAGGCAAACAGCCCTACTGCAGCGCCCAGAAACTAATGGCTTTCTGTAAAAATTCCCTGCCCTCTGCTGAGAGTGTACTGTGTAACTCCTTCTTTAGGTTTCTTATTTGTAACAATTCAATAAAGTCAACGACATGAATCAAACCAGATCTGAATAACGTAGAGGTGGATTTCATCAACTCCGTAACACTACATGATATGTATAAAGAAACAAATATATGAAATGAAAATACAAAAAAAAAAAAAAAATACAAATAAACAAAACTAACAATAGTCAAGATGTTAAAGCAAAACATAGCAAACCTCTTTATCCACATCTTCATCATCATCATCAAAAAGCCCCTTGCTGCTAGAAAATAATCCCTTATCTTTCCCGAAGATGTCATCGTCATCATGTCCATTGTCCTCGGCAAATAGGTCGTCATCTGTTGGGAGAATAAATGAACACTTTACAAATATTGACAACTAGGTGCATACAGGCCTCCTAAAGATTATACTCTAAAATGTTGAGAACTGGGCATACAGGCCTCCTTAAGATTATACTCTAAAATGTTGAGAATAGTGCACACAGGACTCCGTACGATTATACTCTAAAATGTTGAGAACTGGACATACAGGGCACGTAAAGATGATACTCTAAAATGTTGAGAATAGTGCATACAGGCCTCCTTAAGATTATACTCTAAAATGTTGAGAACTGGACATACAGGGCACGTAAAGATTATACTCTAAAATGTTGAGAACTGGACATACAGGGCACGTAAAGATTATACTCTAAAATGTTGAGAACTGGACATACAGGCCTCCTTAAGATTATACTCTAAAATGTTGAGAACTGGACATACAGGGCACGTAAAGATTATACTCTAAAATGTTGAGAACTGGACATACAGGCCTCCTTAAGATTATACTCTAAAATGTTGAGAACTGGACATACAGGCCTCCTTAAGATTATACTCTAAAATGTTGAGAATAGTGCACACAGGGCTCATTAGGAACAATTTTCAGAAATGGTCACACAAGTCTAAATAAGATGGTACCCTAAAATACAGGTCACTGAGGTTTCAAGACCAGGACCAGGCCTCCGACTGACCAAGATCCTGGAGCACCTCCTTGTAGTGCAGCCCATCCACAGACTAGGTACCCAATCTGGCTAACACTGCAAAGAATGACCTGCCTCTCCACATATGTGAAGTTCCAATACTATTGCTGAACACCCAGTTGGTTTCTGAGTTTGGAGATGGGAAGAAACACTCTTCAATACAGTGTCTGTGGCAATGCTTCTTCAGTACTGGATAAGGAGGAAGATCTCTATACCAACCTAGTGAGTCATGTATTGTTGATTACTGCACTGTTTCCATGCATTTATAATGCATATTGTTTCTATTGTCTAAGATTAGCTTCATAAGTGATGTATGAATGAAATAATGTATAAGAGCAGTGAGTTAAGAATGGCATAATGTCAGACGGGCCGGCGTGCCCAATTCTTAACCCTTTGAAAATAAAGTTTGTTTGTTCCTTCAATCACTTTGATAGATGCAAGTTTAGTTAACTTTAGTCATTGGATCAACATCATGGCACACGGGTTTAACCCATAAGTGCTCTGTTTTCCTCCTAACTCAAACCTGAGTCTGGAGAAACTCAGCTCAATGCACGAACTCCGTTGCAATGGCGAGGATCCTGAAATACTTTGGGTAGATTTTTAACTCGAAATTTTGCGCGGGCAGCGCCGTTAGGCTTCTCTTTTTCGATTCCCAACTGCCAAGGGATTTTTTTACGTGCGCAACAATTCACACGAGCGTCCGATCTCACTACCCAGAGACCGGGGGAAATTTTATTACTGGAAGTCCACATGGATTTTTTAAATAAATCCCGGTCCTCACCGGGGCCTGAACCCGGGACCTCCAGCACTCGAGGCGGACACCATACCTCGAGACCACCCAGCCCCCCCTTTGATTTGATAGATGCAAGTCGTTTTCAGGGCTCAGGTGACCTTAATCTCAAAGCACCAGATTTAAGAGTTAAACTTACAGTATTACAGATGATTACAAATAAATCAACAAACCTTAGAATAAAAACAACAGTAAAAGAGGTAAATGTAGACAGCAACTCATAACATGACTGCTTCAGTCAGGGTCAACAAATCACTGCTGTCCAATACCCTACCCCATCTCCAAGAAGTGGTTATGGAGAAGAAGTGAGCTATCCTGGATAGTAGAAAAGTACCATCGACCCAATGACAACTAGCACACTCCTGACTGGCAGGGACAGATCACTATTCTTAACATCAGGATGGGGCATAAAAGACTTAATAAACACACATATAGGCTTGATCTGTTTACTTCAGCATGATTGTAAATCTTCTTACATGAACATGCACCCTCCATTTCCTTTCCTTGTGTCTGAATCTGTTTCTTTAGCGGCTCTACACACATGACATATTTCTTAAGACTGATGAACCAAATGATGAGACGGAGGTGACAACTACTGACCTAAGACCAAAAACAAATTAACATAAAATGCCACCATACAGTTCAACAAATGAAAGTCACATAAAAAAATCGAACATTTTGATGAATGTATTAAAGAACAGATGACAACATTAAGGAAAGCATTAAAACAGACAGTCAAGATGATTTTGGGCATATGAGGAAAACAAATCTTGAAAACTTCATGACAACTGGCAAGTTTGATGGGAAAAGAGCAAGGGGAACAAAGAGATAAATATCTGGATAGCCTGGCCACATGGCATAATCAAGACTAAATACATACCAGATTTCAGACTCGTGTGTTCGTGTTAAATGGCGAATTATGACGGATCATACTTGTCAACATGGCACATGATGATGATGATAATAAAGGACAAAAAAAAAGGAAAACTACAAGAACACAATAAAACGCAGGTAATCCAAACACGGAAAGGACTAAATGACAACAAAGTAACAATTCCAAAGTAACAACAGCAAAAACAAAGTTATCTTTGAATGTGTACCTTCAACTATATTCTTGGAATGTTTCTTTTTGTCTGCTCCTTTATCAGCTTTCACCTCCATGTCTCTATTTTTCTTTCCCTTATTACCTACATTTTGATGCACGCCAGATGACAATGAGTCTTGACCTGTGAAAAAACACAACAACCTCAGTCAATCAATCAAATGCCATCTGCACGATGAGGGTTGACTGCAATGGATCTCCAACTCTTTCTGAGTTTTGCTTCTATTGTACATTCTGACAGACTACTGTCTGTCTATCATTTGATATTATCTTCCCAATTTTATCGCTGTATACCTCTTGCTTGTATAAACATGAAAAGGTCAAGGTGAAGGTTGGAGTGCCATAGAGGTATGGTCTTTGACTCTTAACTCAAGAAGCCCAAGCCAGCAGGCTGCGACCGTGCTAAATTTAAAATCAGAAGACTCACCCACAAAGAACATTTATAGCACGTGTGCACGTCTACAGAGGTCCCAAGGCCTGGAAAAGACTTTGGAACACCTCTCTCTAATACATCACATGGAGTCTGCCATGACCCATTAATGGGGAATGGAGTGCTGAGAGTATAGAGTACTGAGCTTCACGCAATTTAGCGTGAAGATCAACACAGTTTATAAATTAACACTTTGCATGAAGACAGCAAGCAAGTCGCTGAGCTGGGGACGTCTCCTCCAAAGCGTCATTCAAGTTTGGACCGAGATCAGGGTCGGATCAACTGAAGCCGAATAATGGCTATGGCAGAATTTCACCTTGCCGGCACTTAGAGTTTGAATGCAGATGTTGTTAAATCGGGATCCAAACCAGGTACCTTTGGAGTATGAGGCAAACACTTTAACCTTTCAGCCATGTCCCCTTGTGTTAAAACAAACAAACAAACAAACTTTATTTTCAAAGGGTTAAGAATTGGGCACGCAGGCCCGTCTAACATTCTGCCCTTCTATCACTCTCTTTCATACATTATGTCATTCACACATCATTCAAGGCTAACTGAATACGGCAACAATATAAAAGATATGCATTATAAAGGCATGAAAAAAATGAAAAATCAATACTACACGACTCAGTAATAGTAATGACTGGTGTGGCACTTGTTATTACCTATGTGGAATATACTGGTCTACCTAAAGGGGACTGGCTGTTATACTAGGGTTTTATTATTATAATTATTTCTATTATTAAGGGGGAAGGTAATCCGTACTGAGATAGTGTTAAAATAATTTGCGATTATAACTTATAAATATAAGTATAGGGATTGGTGATGTCTTTTATTTCTTGTGGAAGATTGTTCCACAGCTGAGCTGCAGAGTACGTTAAGCTTGTTTTGTATAAGTCTATCCTAGGCTTTGGAATGGGTAATATATTTAATCGTTTACTGTGTCTAGCATTCAGTTATCAGTTGGGGTATCGTTTTCCCAATGTACCTCTTGCGTCTGGCCGTGCCGATTATTACTCCCAAGTCTTTCATCCTGGACAGCGATGTGGATTCACTGACGTCAAAGTCCTCTGTTCTCGCCATATCTTTAAGGACGTTTATAACATTGGCATGATCCATGGGCTGGCCATCTACAGGGGGTGCAGAGCCAGCCAGTTTATCAGCTCGTTCATTTCCCTCGACTCCCGCATGTCCCGGGATGAAGATGAAGGTGACTTTACGGACAACAGACTTCCCCAGCGACTCAGTCCACTGTCAACGTACAGATCCAGCTTCGACCTTCTGAATCATGCTCATTGAATCACTTAGTACACACACGTTAGTATAATGCTGTGATTCCAGCCATATGAAAGCCTGTGTAACTGCCATCACCTCCATCGTCATGCTGCTCGTGGTCATAGAGTGGGCACCACTGGATTCTTGAACGGTTCGGCACGCTGAACGGGCTGTAAATGCCCACGCACTTCTCTGCTGCTTTACAACAGATCCATCTGTACAGATGAGCACTTCGGGGCTATCTGAGTGTTCATAGATGAGCGCATTGACCTCTGCATTGACAGCGGCAGGGTTCTGCTCTCTGCACCGTCTGTCGAGTGTGATAATGCAGGAGAAAGTGCACTTAAACGCTGGAGGCACCAGCACCCATTCCTTGCCGGGGTTGATACTGGTAAGACTGCAGACCTGTCTGATGACATCTTCCGCCCAACCCATCCATGATTTGCCCCTCTTTAGCCTGTCACCCTTGTCTAGCATTATATTTAAACAATGGCCAAAGGTAATTTGGGGCATTCCGATGTAGGATTTTGTGAATTAGTTTGGCTTTATTGAAAAGCAGGCGTTTGCAGAGTGGAAGTAACTGAAGGCGTTTATGCATGCTAGGATTGTCAGTTAAATGTTTGCTATAAATTAAACTAAACTCATGGCCCATTTCTGGAGTGAGTAAAGTCGCTTGGAGCTTGCATTGGAACAACCGTCCCAGATTTTAGAGCAGTAGTCAAAATGTGTCTGTATGTGAGAAGTATAGAATATTTTCCTTGTGTCCTCATCAAGGAAATTTTTAATTTTGGCGAGTTGGTAGACTTTTTTCACTGTTTGTTTAGTGAGCGCTTGAACATGAGGATTAAAGATTAGGTGTCTATCAATGATGAGGCCTAATGTTTTGTGCTCAATTACACTTTCTACTCGCATGTTATCGATGTGAAGTTGAAGTGATCTGTGTGAACTTAGAGTTTGAAGTCTTTGTCTGGTTGTTAATAACATAGATTTTGTTTTAGTGAAGTTAATTTGCATATGGTTCGCATAGCTCCACCTAACTACATTATTTAATTCTTGTTGCAAAGACGACTCCAGCAAATTACTGCTTTCAGCGTTTGTATACACTGTACAGTCGTCTGCAAAAAGATCGCAGAACGACGAAAGATGCAAAGGTAGATCATTAATATATATGGCAAATAATAGAGGGCCAAAAATAGAGCCTTGCGGTACTCCAGTATTGAAGGTAGTGGTTTGGGACAGAGATTTATTGTATGATACTACTTGCTTTCTGTTTGACAGAAAAGATGTTATTAGCGTCACAACATAAGGGCCAATTTTCATTGTCTCTAGATTTTTAATTAAAATGACATGGTCTATCATATCAAATGCTTTCCTGAAATCGATAAACACAGCTCCACATAGATTGTTGTTATTTATATTCTGTTACGGAATTTGTGCACAGTGCTGAGATTCCCTGTGATCTATGGGAGCAAACTGGAGCACTTATGGAGGTGTCACTGTGCAATGAACTTTCAGAGAACCAAATGAGAAGCACAGGATTCACATACAGCTGAAGGCAATTTTACAGAGAAACCCAATGAAGCTACACTACTCCATAATCTCTGGCTACTGAATGTGTTGTTTAGCTTGTTCAGATAAAAATGAAACACTTGAGGTTCCATGAGCACATTGCGCAAGTTAAAAATGCCTCAGGAAATCGCAAAGAGCAAGCCAATATGACTGCCGAGAAAATGTCCAAACTAAAATATATTCTGTGTATTGATAGGATTGGCAGAATAATAAACAAGACTCTGGTAACCTGGCAAAGTCAGCATACCACAATTCTCCTGTGTCATCGATTGGACGGCACATTTTGAAAACCGGTCACGTGACTGGTGGGACAATGCATTTCGTATGTTATTTAACACACAAAATAGCCACATGTTAAAGCTGGCAGAGGCAATCGCCATTCATTTACAGAAACCAACTTTATGCAAACAAAAAGACATGATAATCAGTTTAAAATTACTGTGGTAGACAATTGAAATTACTGTGTGAATATTATGTTCTATATTTCAACTTGAAGGATTTATCTAATTACTTTAGATTATGTTGTGTAAGGAGAAGACTTGCAAGGAATGTGGTGCCTGGAGAAGACTTGTTTGGCATGTTGTGTATGGAGAAGACTGAGGCCCATCAGGCTTTGAAACTGCTCGCAAGACATGGCACTCAGCATGGGTGGTTCCTCTGACCAATTAGGCTAAGAGGGGAGTCAATCATTCAAAGACAAAGGCAATACAATAAGCTCATACTTCTAAAGGAGTTCATCTTAACAACCAATTATAAACCCGTAAGCAGAAACCCAAACCACAACACATGAGAGTCTGCACAGAGTCAAACGTGACAGCACTTACTTCTGTAATCTGCAGGCTTGTCCTTCCACTGGTCACCAGCCTCCTGGCTCTCAGCAGTTTGTTTGGGAGCAGCAGTTCCTAGCCGGGCAGCAAGCTCTGCATTAAAATCTTTTGGACCTCTGGGTAATGCAGCTGGCTGCAACATATTGACGGGTAATGGTAATGCCACAGCAGACACTTCTAAAGTAGTGTGCAATTATACAGATTTCATATACACCAAGCTGTGAAAGTCAAGGGGAAATTACCACATTAATTTCCCAAGAACAGTTTATGGGTAGTCTCATTGTCAGATTTATGACCGAATGACATGTTCAAAAACACTTCATACCAGTCTTTTGACTGAATAACCTAAAAATATTCTAGGCAACAGCATTATGAGAAGTTTTATGAGGAGGCGTTTGTGTTAGGTCCCCTCTTCTTAATACAACACTCAGCAATATGAAGTAACAAGACTCACTGGGGAACTTGTGAAGCGTTTGAAATAACATGTGAAACAATTCACAAGTATTGAGTGGACTCACAGAAGACTAAGGAAAAATGTAGAAATCACAGGACACACTAGATTACAGAAAAATCCAATTCTTTTGGCAGGCCAGGTTTTGAACTTGCCATCTTAACCCTTTACAGGGCATAGCCGTGCATAGCGGCCATTTACGGGCGATACTATTATGCATTGTAAAAACACGATCTCTCGGCTTTCCGACACTTCCGACGGCTACTTTCGCTTTTGCCGACAGCTTGACAACGTGGCCGCCATTTGTAAACGCGATAGTATGAATTTGAACGGACTTTTATGGACTTGTTTTGATAGTTTTCGGGATTTTTACGCTGTTTTTCAAAATGGATTTCGGCGATTCTTCAAGTGATAGCCGAGATTTCGCTAGGTTCAATTTAAATGACATTAAAGGGCACGAAGTTGACTATTAATCAGAGCTAGATATCAGTGCAAAGCGTTACTTTGCATTAGCAGTCTGAGTCGGACTTTAAAGAAAGTGATTATGATTCTGAAAATGTGTTTGTAAATTGCCGTATAGATGACGGAAAATCACAAACAACATGCCGTATTTCGTAAATATTTGTGTTCATATATGGATTACCGACAACAATCACGTGAGTAACATATTTTGCATGCTTTTCCCTTCATTGTGTTGTTTATTTAACTAAAATCGGTTGACTAACACCTTATTTGTGATGTTTTTACTAACGCGACCCGAAATTTTACCGAACCTGAAAAAATCTTGCCCGTTCAGGGCTAAAAAACGGACAAGCGTCTGCCCTGTAAAGGGTTAAAATGATCAAAGCACCTGCTTGAGTATTCCTTGGACTGCCAAAGTAACTAACAACGACTGCCTGAAAGAAGCTAATGAAACTAGAACATTATATACAACAATAAGAAAGAGACAAACAGCTTTCTTTGGTCATGTAATGAGAAGAGAGGCACTGGAGAACATTGTGACAACTAGAAAGATCGAGGGGAAGAGAGAGAGAGGTAGACCAAGAGAAATGATGCTGAATGGATTGAGATGGTGGCATGGAGGAATATCAGCAGAGTTGATCCAGAAAACCAAAGACCGAGATCTGTGGAAAGTCATGAATGCCTACGCCAGCTGGCATGGCACTTGATGATGATGATGATGACCTGCTTGAGTACGAATGTATTTCCTCCCACAGCCAGCTAAACATCCTGCTCAATGCTATCCTCATTTTGGCATTGTTAGTGTTTGCCAGGTTTCTTTGTTGCCTAAGAGGTCAAACGGGAAGGTGGTCGATGTGATAATGGCCACATCACCTATCAAGTGCCGACTCGTCTAAAAATATGGGGCTTGTATCAAATAACAAACCAATTCGTCTAAAAATATGGGGCTTGTATCAAATAACAAACCAACTCGTCTAAAAATATGGGGCTTGTATCAAATAACAAACCAACTCGTCTAAAAATATGGGGCTTGTATCAAATAACAAACCAACTCGTCTAAAAATATGGGGCTACTACCAAATTACAAACCAATTGGTTACCAGATAACAAACCAATTGGTCTAAAAATATGGGGTTCGTACCAATTAACAAACCAATTGGTCTAAAAAATATGGGGTTCGTACCAAATAACAAACCAACTGATTTAAAAATATGGGGTTCGTACCAGATAACAAACCAATTGGTCTAAATAATGGGGTTTGAACCAAATAACAAACCAATTGGTTTACAATATGAGGCTTGTACCAAATAACAAACCAATTGGTCTAAAAACTTGGGGCTGCTTTTCTATTTTTTCTTGCATATCCCTTACAGGACGTTGCAGTCAACACCAGCATTTTTCAGCTGCTGTTGATGTACTAGGCAAGTTTTATGTTCAGTAGTTTGCTACAAATACAATTTAAAAATATGGGGCTACAACCAAATGATAAACAGACCTCATGGCATGAAAAGGGGTACTTTACTGCTTTTCTATTGTAAAAATCTGTTGTGTCCTGTTTGCAATACACAAATAATGACCTGATCTTGCCTTGGAAGTTGATGATAAGCATAATTTTGCACGGTCAAGGTGGATATTTTGTCTATTTTGTCCTAATAGAAATTTTATAGATGTTTCTGCATAAAGTATAAGAACACATCTGATAACACAACCAACCTTTTCTTGTACATCCTCATCTTCCTCTTCAGAATCGGATATATCGCCGCTGTCACCACCACCACTTTTCTGCGAGCCTGACCTCTTGTCTGAAAATATGTCCTGGCCACTGTCAGCATCCTGTATGTGGAGATGAGAATAGAAGACTGTTATCCCATACATGTCTGTATGTGGTCACTATGATTTCATACAAATCTGTACATTGTTGATATGCCTCATGAACTTCTCACTTCTCCCTGACATAGTAATCACTTCTCCCTGACATACTAAACATTCTCCCTGACATAGTAATCACTTCTCTCTGACATACTAAACACTTCTCTCTCACATATTAAACACTTCTCCCTGACATACTAAACATTCTCCCTGACATAGTAATCACTTCTCCCTGACATACTAAACATTCTCCCTGACATAGTAATCACTTCTCCCTGACATACTAAACACACCTCTCTCACATATTAAACACTTCTCCCTGACATACTAAACATTCTCCCTGACATAGTAATCACTTCTCCCTGACATACTAAACACTTCTCTCACATATTAAACACTTCTCCCTGACATACTAAACATTCTCCCTGACATAGTAATCCCTTCTCCCTGACATACTAAACACTTCTCCCTGACATACTAAACACTTCTCTGTCACATACTAAACACTTCTCTCTCACATACTATACACTTCTTTCTCACATAGTAGACACTTCTCTCTCACATACTAGACACTTCTCTCTCAATACTAAATACTTCTCTCTCACATCCTAAACATGTCTCCCTCACACATTAAACACTTCTCCCTCAAATATTAAACACTTCTCTCACATACTAAACACTTCTCCCTCACATACTAAACACTTCTCCCTCACATACTAAACACTTCTCCCTCACGTACTAAACACTCTCCTTTACATATTAAACATTCTCTCTAAAGGATTAAAAAAGGATTACAAGGCAAGAAGATTGACTTCACTACACTGTGTTTTGCCCCACATAGCTTGGTCTTCCCCAGCAGAGCAGCTAACCGCCTGTCACAGAGCGTCACTCAGAGCATGTGCTCCGTAGTTTTTGCCACAACCCCAAGGGGTCTCAGAAAAAAACTACCCTCAAGAACTGAATGGTGGAATATGAAAACAAACCCTGACCTTCCGAGCATGAGACAAATGGTTTAACCACTTACTCTAAAATACTAAAGGGGCTGAAAAATTCAGTCAGGGGGGACCTCTTCTGATGTTCAGCAGCCTCCTGTTGTGCTGGCTCCGCGATGGAGCTTTTACCATTACCAATTCTCCCTAACATACTTATGAATTCTTACAAAATTTGGCAACACTGCCAGTTATCACTAACAGACATATGAAACTAAAACATAATTTATCTCTGAACAAATCTTCTGTAATGGGAGTGCACTGCAACAACTTCTTAGCCAAAACTGACGTAAAGACATCTATCTAAATGAAAAACATGTCACTGTATCATTTAGACACCTTTAGTGAGCTCATGCATTGAAATCTCCATGAAGCTTGGTAACTCAGGTTTCTAAACCAAAATTGTGCTTGGAGCTGCGTGTGTAGAATGACTGACTGGCACCTTGCTGTCTTGACAGATGATAGTTGCCAAATGGAGTCATACCTCTCCAAAGCACACAGCCTAGGCTGAATGTGTTGCCCATGCACCATAATCTCTCTCTCAGCCTGCCTAGTTTACTCCAGAGGAAAGTAACACCAATAATTCTGGTACAAGACAAACTGTAGTAGCTGCCAGGTCAGCTAAGCAATGCTCTAACTATCCTCCTGTCGGCGCTTCCATCCTAGACCAGTTGCCGACCAAGACTTAGGGCCTGGTCTGCCCCGCCATGACATTTAGCCTTTAGATTGCATTTCCTCGCACTTGGGTAGAGGCTTGTAGCCTCCCAATTGCGCTCCTCTGCCAAAAGCCATTAGTACAATGTGGGATGTTGGGTTTGGAGAGCGCCGGCCAACATTCAGCAGTAACAGAAAGCAGGTAGTACCGTCCACTGTTGTACAATAGCTCAGTCATATTTGATAAAACCTGACATACATGTTTGTCAAATATGATCTACTGTCATCTCAGACTGCACACACATTCAGTATCAGGTCCAATCATAAATATGAAATACTGTTGACAAAGACTTCGATCAAAAGTTCATTTTCGTATTTGTTTGTGTCTTCATTTGTCAAGCTTCTTATTCGTTCATGTTCATTCACTTCTGACATTAGCTCGATAGCAGCTACTCCTCTTTACACTAGACATTTGGTTAACATTTAGGGAGAACAATTCTAACCACATGACTATGACACTAACCAGTTCTTCCTAAAACTCTAACAATTACTATGACATAAACCATTTCTCCCTAAAATGTTAACCACATTGACTATAACACTAACCAGTTCTCCCTAAAATTCTAACCACATTGGCTATGACATTAACCATTTCTCCCTAAAATTCTATCCACATGACCATTACATTAACCATTTCTCCCTAAAATTCTAACCACACGACTATGACAGTACCAAGACCTTCCCAATATGCTAACCACATGTCTATGATAGTACCAAGATCTTCCCAATATGCTAACCACATGTCTATGACAGTACCAAGATCTTCTCAATATGCTAACCACACGTCTATGACAGTACCAAGATCTTCCCAATATGCTAACCACGTGTCTATGAAGCACTATTCTGCTTTATATGATATAACCAGAAACATCCAATGAAAATGTACGTACACTGGACTCTGACACTGCAGATGTCTTTGTCTGGGCCCTATGTTTTCTATGAGCAACCTTTCTCCTTTCCTCCTCTTCCGACTCCTCTGAAGCCGAGTACTGTGCAAAGACAGAATAGAAGCAGTTATAATCTATACTCTAATACAACGTTACATGATGAGAACATAACAGACCATATAACTTAATTTTATGACCAAAACAATCATCATCATCATGTGCCATGTGATAAACATGAGCGGCAATGTTTCACTACCTCACATGATCACCAGAGTCATAGATCAGCTTCATGTTTGTGTCTCAATTATGCCATGTGCCCAAGCCATCCAGATATTTACTTGTCAGCCTTCCCCTTGTTCTTTTCCCCTCAATCTTGCCAGTTGTCACCAAGTTCTCCAGTTTATTTATTTTATGTGTGTTAACATGCCCAAAAAATTGTGTCTGTGTCTAATTTCTCTAATCAGTTTATGGTTTTAATTTATTTCTTGTAGGACTTGCTCATAGGTTTTTCTGTCTGTCCATGGTATTCTATGCATTTTCCTCAGAAACCACATTTCTACTGCCATTAGATGTTTCTCAGCTTGTCTGCTTATACAAGAACAATATACACTGCTAAAAATGAAATTAAACCATGACTCATGCAGCCTGCAGTGAAAGGCAAGCTGCCTCTGTTTTTTCTATTGCAGATCTTTCCAGTTGTCATGGTCCTTTCCACTGCCTCTATTTTCATCACATGATCTAAGAACACAATTTGTCTCTTTCTTATAGTTGTGTATTATGTTCTGCTTTCGTTAACCTCTTTCAGGCAATCGTTGTTAGTTACTCTGGCCATCCAGCAATTAAATGTGCTGAGAAGTTGAATGAGAGTCTTATAGTCAGCTTCATAGGGATGAGAACAAAGCAGTATTGAGAATTGCTTAATTGCCAAGAGACAATCAGTAGTGGACCAAGATCATTGACCCCAGTCTGCCTTAAAGCCAAACGTGTTGGGCGGTCATCTTTTAGTACAACCAAATTGGTGTCTGAAAGAAATACTTGCATATATCCATTCATGTGCCCAAACATAAACTCCCAGGTATCCAGTATCACTTCTTTGGTAGAAAGCCAAATGTGATGGGCAGTCATTATTTAGTATAACCAGATTGGTATCAAATGTGATGGGCAGTCATTATTTAGTATAACCAGATTGGTATCTGAAGTGGTATCACTTGCATATACCAGTTCATGAGCCTAGACATTGAGTCAAGAACCGACATCACAACACTCAGGACATTCCCATATGTGTTCAGTCCTCACATGCAACAGCCAGCGAAGAGTCCAAATACTAATGGTACCTGTAGCAGTCTGATTATGTGTCTGTCTGGCCTTTCCTCCGAGTTTTGAGTGTCAGCCAGATCCTCTGGTCTCCCCCTACATCACCATTGTCTCCAAGCTGTGATGATCTGTCTGTTCTTCTGCACTATATACATGGTTCCAAAGGAAACCGATGACATGTGCATTATGACGCACCAGTACCCAACCAACTTTCGCAGACCCAGCCAATATGTCCGCTGCTTCTTTCCCACCATACCAGCATGTTCTAGGGTCTTTAATTTTGATTGTTGAATGCCTGCCACTCTGCACGAAGCATGCCTGTCTTCACCTTTCTCATTATACTTTTTGAGTCTGTCACACATGCAACATACATGTGCTGTGTGTCCTCCAGCCAGCAGGATGCCACCATAACTGCCTCCACCTCCATTCTCAGACTACATGTAGTGACATCAACATCCCAGGTATTCAATATTACTTCTCGGGTGACTTAATCAATCATCTACACAGCCAAAAATGTTGGGCAGTCATCATTTAGTATAACTAGATTGGTGGTTGAAAGAAATACTCGCATATACCAGTTCATGCGCCCAGACAACAAAACCCCAGGTATTCAGTATCACTTTTTGAGTGATTCTGTCAATCATCTACACACCATGTATGCTAAACAAAGGTGATCATCAGCTAGCAAGTACTTAGAAGAACAATGCTCTCATCCCAGCCTGCCAGGTGGACTCTTGATCCCTTCCCAGTTCTCCTGCCTCATGTAGTTTCATGCTCAAGGTATCTTTAATGTCCTGTGTCCACCTCCATGTAGGTCAGCCCAGCTTCATCTTCTGGGAGCCATACCTTCCATTGCTGTCCTTTCCAGAGTCTTCATGGCATAGTGGTTACACTGCCTGCCTCGTGATCCGAAGGCCATCGGTGCAATTATGGGCTAGGTCGTTCGGTTCATGAGTGGTTTTCTATGAGAGTCCTGGGGGCTCATTGCTGAAGCTACGGAGTTTGTACTTTGTGCAACACTTTCGGCACGCCACCCTGAGGAAAGAGACAGAACCATACGGGATAAAATCTGGTGTGATGAAGTTGATGTTCTTGCCTTTTAAACCCTTTTTTGTTCTTTCTAA
This sequence comes from Cepaea hortensis, assembly GCA_963921405.1. Lineage (NCBI taxonomy): Eukaryota > Metazoa > Mollusca > Gastropoda > Stylommatophora > Helicidae > Cepaea > Cepaea hortensis. Next base: position 15,367,170 of record OY992887.1, on the reverse strand, counting down.
AGCACAGTCATTTTAGATGTGGCTTTTTGTTTGGTTAGCTCGCTTTTAACACAAGCATAGTCCACACATACTTCTAGTGCACTAGGCTGACGTTTGCGTGTAATTAGCTTTCCCTATTACCAGTGTCCCTCAAAATCAAGTGAACCCACTCCAACTTTAGAGGTACTTATAATTTACATCCCCAAGTCAAGGAGGAGAAATCCAACTGACCAGTGTAGGAATTGAACCCACTACCCCGGCATCAGCACACATGATGTTTAAGAACAAACTCTCTTATCCATTTGGCCAGGCTGACCTACACTAAAGTATTTTAATCCCTGAGAGATATCCATGAGCCAGGTTTCTTCTACGTTTAGATTGTTGAGGCTGTCCATATACTTTTCTTCTTGAGCCTAAGAATTTGCCTGTAACATTTCAGCCCAAAACCTGCAATTGTCTTCTGTAGTGTATGTGAAATGGTCCGCGATTCACTTCCACATACTGCCACAATAAAGGTGCAGATTCTGAAAATGTTTCATTTGATTTGCTTGCTGGTGTCGTGCCAATTGTTCTTCAACAAAGATGTTAATTAAAAGTTTAACATTATGGAAAGAACGGCAGATGGAAGAAAAACAGAAAAGTTAGAAGGTGGAGAAAAGAAATATAAAGGAATGAACAGACATGTATGGTAGGAAATAGTAAGGTTATAATGAGCACAGAAAAACAACAAAGAAATGTTGAGTATAATGAGCACATAAAAACAACACAGAAACGACCAATATAATGAGCACATAAAAACAACACAGAAACGACCAATATAATGAGCACAGAAAAACAACACAGAAATGATGGTTATAATGAGCACAGAAAAAAAACAAAAAAAACACGACAGATCTTACTTCAGAGTCAGATTCGTCACCATCCTTGTCTTCCTCGCTAACACTAATGCTGCCTTGGTCAATCTCCTCCTCTTCATCTGTTTAAGACAAAGTAATCAACATATTTCACTTTCTTCAACTTTATAATCCTACATTTGGAAGTGAAATCTTATTTTCCATACTAATCATCATCTTCACAAGGAAAGAGGTGAACACACTTGCTGCGATCCAACATTCTAGACTGCCTGTTGAAAGGATCCACATGTCATGTCACAAGGATAGAGGAGAACACACATGTGATCCAACATTCTAGATAACCTGTTGTAAGGATCCACTCTCCATGCAACAAGGATAGAGGAGAACACACATGTGATCCAACATTCAAGATTGCCTGTTGTAAGGATCCACACTCCATGCAACAAAGATAGAGGAGAACACACTTGTGATCCAACATTCTAGATAACCTGTTGTAAGGATCCACACTCCATGCAACAAGGATAGAGGAGAACACACTTGTGATCCAACATTCTAGATAACCTGTTGTAAGGATCCACACTTCATGCAACAAGGAGAGAGGAGAACACACTTGTGATCCAACATTCTAAACTGCCTGTTGTAAAGATCCACACTCCATGCCACAAGGCAATCTGAATGACCCATTCATATTAGTATGTATCGTGGAAGCAGAGCTGAGCTGAAATGAGTTGTTAAGAACCGACATCACAGCATTCTGAACTTCCCATTTGCACTATGCCCACATCTTAACCAACCAGTAAAAAGTCATACTAATGGTACCAGTACTGATTATGTGTCCGTCTGGCCATTCCTCGGCCTTTTGAGTTCAGTGTGTGTTAGCCAGATCCACTAGAGTCATACATACATTCTCAAAGAAATTATTAACAATGGCACTGATCTCCAGAAAGTGTGTTTGTCACAGAGACAGAGACAGACAGACAGAGAGAGAGAGAGAGAGAGAGAGAGAGAGAGAGAGAGAGAGAGAGAGAGAGAGAGAGAGAGAGAGAGAGAGAGAGAGAGAGAGAGAGAGAGAGAGAGAGAGAGAGAGAGAGAGAGAGAGAGAGAGAGAGAGAGAGAGAGAGAGAGAGAGAGAGACACAAAACAACATTACCTGATAACTCATCCAAAAGCCCTACATTATCATCTTCCATAAACTGAGGTGTCCCTATGAGGAATGGCAGTGGGCGGCTCACATAAGGATCCTAGCAAACAATAGTACAACTTAAAATTATAGGAAACTAAAGATACAAATTTAAACAAAATAAACTACTTTGATCCTCTTCTTTTATTCTACTGCTTTTGCAGTTAAGCGTTGCAGAGAGGAGTAGTTTGCCTTTGCTTTCTAAACGACTGATACCCATACCATTTCATAAAAAAACCAATGCAAGACAGTCTGCTGCCAAATCTGAGTACCTGTTTCAGTTTGTAACTGCTCAAATGTGGCCATGCTAGGAACAGGAAAGGTTTAACTATGCCAGGCCATGTGATCAGCAGCAGAGTTCTCCTAACTTTTAAATACTTTCATTGAGGTTTTCAGATTGTCTTCAAGTATTTTGTTCAGTCTAACACAAGCATGATTGCCAGACTCAGGTTTGCCACTATTTTCTTTGGTTACCACCCATGTGCAGGTGAGTATCATGACTGGCTCATCTTAAGTGTGATTTGTACGACACAGAATGCATGGGAGTTGAGGGACATGAACGAGTTGATAAAGATGCTGGTTCTGCATCCCCTGCAGATGGCCAGCCAATGGATCGTGCTGATGTTATTAAAGCCCTTAGAGGGATGTCAAAAGCTGAGGACTTTGATACCAGTGAATCCACATCATTGTCTAGAATGAGAGGCTTGGGAATCAGAATTGGCACAGACAAGAAAGACGCATTGGGAGAATGAGGGGCCTCGTCAATCAACACAGAATTGGTACTATTCGCTGCTGGATGCTGATGCATATGTTGGGGTGAGGATCTGCACACCTATGTCCGTGATACCACAAGATGCATTCTTAGTTAGTTAATTAGATAACTAACTAACTAAGAATGCATGTTTCTCATGCTTTCCTGCAAGAGAATGTGTCATCCAACTCCGACATTTAAAGTACCAGGGGAATGCTCATATCTGCTCTGATTCTCTCAGAAGAGGTCAGAGAATGAATACTTAGTCCTAGTGGCCAGTTGGTTCAACATGAATCTGTAACTTCCTCTAGCACAGTGGTTCTCAACCTTTTTTGGCCCATGCACCCTTTCACCATATGTTCAGAATGTCACCCACACCCTTTCGTATTTCCTCCCTATAAATCCCCCCACCCCCACAGTATACGTAAAAATGGAAGCTAAATTTAATAACACATACTAGAACAAGTCTAGACATCTACATAAAACATGATTTGCAGGTCTACTTATGTTATAAAACAAATTTCAGAAGGGCGAGAAGTACAGAACCGTAAAGAATGGAAGAAAAAAAACAATATTTGGTTCATGTATTAACGCAATCTTGAAATAATCTTAATTCCCCCTGGAAACCCTAAAATTGCTCCCTGGGGGAGAACCACTGCTCTAGCACATGTCTTCTTGTTAGTGCTAAATTTGACTCCTGATTCTATCAGTTGTAACCACATGTGATCATCAATTTGACATTCCTGAAATCATTGGTCTCCCGGGTTCATCAGTGAGTGTCTACATCTAAGATTCTATCTTGACACATTCATCTTCAGCAGTTTCCTGAGTCAGTTCCGATAGAGGTGGGTAAACTGCTTCCTTCTGTTTCTTGAGCCGGATGGTTACATGTTCAAACTATTACCCCAGTATCAAGGGGGATATACCGTCTGTTCTTACTGTGTATAAACTCACACCATCCATGCCTGTAATTGAACCAGATCTGAACTAGACAGAGGCAATTGTCATACCTTTAAGCCACTGCACCCCTTGACAAACAAATAATACAGAGAGGAATGGTGGGAGAGAGACCAACAGACAGACTAGGAGACAGACTGTTGGAGACAAGACTGATTGAGACAGACTTGTAGAGACAAATTGGTAGAAACAGGCTGATAGAGACATACTAGTGGAGATAGACTGGTAAAGAGAGACTTGTAGAGATATACTGGTAGAGACAGGCTGGTAGAGACAGACAGTTAAAGACAGACTGGTGGAAAAGACTGGAAGAGACAGACTGGTGGAGACAGACAGGTAGAGACAGACTGGTGGAGACAGATTGGTAAAGACAAGCTGGTGGAGAAAGATTGGTAGAGACAGACTGGTAAAGACAGACTGGTAGAGACAGACTGTTAGAAACATATTGGTAGAGACATGGATACAAATTACTCTCTCCAATTTATTTGATCAAAAGTGAACTTGTGAGAAATTATCTACCTAAATAAGGTACAGCTAACCCCACGGCAGATCCTTAAACTTTCACATATACTAAGTCAACCATACTGACATAAGGGGATCAGCTCCCTTCCTTCTGAGACAATATTCAGAAAATCCTAACATTTATTTGGTACCCATTTTACAAGGCTGTATGAACCCTAAGGCTATAATGGGTGGAAAGAATCTTGCAGTCTTAAGGATTAAACTTGTACCATCTGTGTTAATAAGCAAACACATTAACCACTAGGCCACCATGCTTTACTACCAACCTTAGCCTCTAGAATAGGTTCTGATACATAAGAGTTATCTTCCTCTTCAGAGTCAGAGTCAACAACTCGTGGATCCAGTTTCACAAAAGAGTTCTCAATAACATCCACACCCAGCTTCAGGGCCAGGGATACGCGAGGGATTAGCTCGGCTTCTCTCTGTTCTTTGGTCTTCTGCAAGTAAAGTTTACAAAAACACTAGTGCACACATCAGAACAAATTTGCATAAGTTATTAGTGTTTTATCACTTGTTATTGACCTTAGTTGTTTTGGTTGATTTGAGTTAAGAACTGACATGGCAACACTTAGGACATTCACATATGTGCTCCATCTTTATTTTCAACAGCCAGCGAAGAGTTCCAATACTAATGGTACCAGTAGCAGTCTGATTATGTGTCCGTCTGGCCTTTTCTCAGAGCCCTGAGTGTCGACCAGATCCTTTGGTCTCTCCCTGCTGCACCAGTGTCTCCAGGCCGCTTCTTCTTCTTCCTACAACTGCTGCCTTCATTGACTACACCAGCAGGTGAGTTCTCATGATGTACTCCACTGCTGTTTCTCTTTATTTCCATAGAGTTGGAGTTCAATGCTGATTCAGTGGGCCAGTAAATCTTTTTCAGTTTGCTGACCAGAGGACAATCCCACAGATCATGCTCTGTAGCATGTTTCCTCAGTCCACATGGGCATGGTCATCTTTCCTGGCAGACACAGTGAAGCTTAACTATCTGTTGATTCACTCTGTTATGCCTCATCCTAAGGCTAAAAATGGTGACACATAACCGCCGGCTAAGAGTTCTGTTGTTACAGTGAAGCAAATGAAGCTTACGTATGTGTTTATTCACTCTGTTCTAAGACCAAGAGTGCAGTCGTCACAGTTAAGCAGACAAATGACGCTTATATATGTGTTTATTCACTCTATTCTAAGGCCAAAAATGCAGACGTCACAGTGAAGCAGACAAATGAAGCTTATATATGTGTTTATTCACCCTGTTACACCCTATTCTAAGGCCAAGACTGCTGACCTATACCTGCTAGCCAAGAGTGCAATAATCTCTGGCTTGATTCCGTACTCTTCTCTTAGCCTGGACAGCTCTCTTTTTCTCAAAGTATGAGAATGTTATCTTATTGTTTCCATTCTCCTCCTATTTTTCTAAGTTAATTTTCTTTTCTATTTTAGGGTATTCCATAATGGGGGATAGTTCACACAGCATTATGGTTCATGTTCTGGCAGCAACCCTGCATAGTGCACGTCTCGCCTGTTGGAGATAACACAGAGTGCAACAGTGAACTTGGCTACATGGCGGGAGTCACAGTTGGTGCTACAAATCATTTGTGCAGCGTGCTCTATGGCTTGAACCTCAGATATATAGTTGGAGCAGAATTACCACTAGGAGTATAATTTGTTTCACAGTGGTTGTCAGTATTTCAAACGCATTTGTTGCCGAACTATATGTGTATAGGCATGAATCTATGATCGTTCAGGATGGCTGTCTTGGATCATGCTCTGTGTAGCACTCAATGTCTTGATTCTTGATGCTGTCCACCCACAAGTAACATTGCTTGCCTCTTGCAGGCACATTCTTTAGCAATGAGGAGCTGTGTCTCTGTAAGTGGCTGAAGTATTTTGATTATGTGCCCTTGAAAGTGTTGTTTTCTTCAACCCAGTTTTGGCACTACTTCTTTGTGAGATTTCTTCTCCTGGCATGACTTCCTGTTCATCTATATAGTAAGCAAAGTAAAGGATCCCTTTACATGTCTTTAAGCGCACAGGGCATGCAATGCTTGACCCATATTTCTATATACAAATCAGCGCTCGATGGGTGGTGTGGTCAATACCACGTTGGCCAACGTTACTTCCCAAGTCATTACCAGGTCGATCTGGGAACGCAGGTCAGTTTAAAAAATGTGAATCTATATAACCATATTACAAGAGATTCAATGTTAGCCTCACATTATGTATTCATTGTGCATGGTTCGGCACCATACAACAAAGTAAGTGTCTGTGTGTGTCTTACTAAGTATAACATGGATGAAATACCCTGTTCAACACATGGCAGTTCTAGTTGGTTAGCTGAAAAATGGAGCAAAAAGCAAGATAATGAGCTTTGCTGCACTGGGTTATATACTTCATGGCTCAATCTTCTTCTGCAGAGTGGTCTGGTGAAAGCGCGAACGAAGCATGACTCCGTAGCTTCAGTGATGATAGATAACCCTGTACACAGAGCTGTTCAATTTTGCTCACACTGACGACATTAAGAGAGTCAGCAGTTGGAACACTCATGATGGACAAGGGAGATGTGTTGAAGTACTCTTTCTCAAAATGTTGGCTTCAAGATGAGAAGTTGGAACACTCATGATGGACAAGGGAGGTATTCTGAAGTAAACTCTTTCACAAACTGATGCCTTCAAGAAGGGCAGTTGTTGGAACACTCATGATGGACAAGGGAGGTATTCTGAAGTAAACTCTTTCACAAACTGATGCCTTCAAGAAGGGCAGTTGTTGGAACACTCATGATGGACAAGGGAGGTATTTTGAAGTACACTCTTTCACAAACTGATGCCTTCAAGAAGAGAAGTTGTTGGAACACTCATGCTGGACAAGGGAGGTATTTTGAAGTACACTCTTTCACAAACAGATGCCTTCAAGAAGAGAAGTTGGAACACTCATGATGGACAAGGGAGGTATTTTGAAGTACAGTCTTTCACAAACTGATGCCTTTAAGAAGAGAAGTTGGAACACTCATGATGGACAAGGGAGGTATTTTGAAGTACACTCTTTCACAAACTGATGCCTTCAAGAAGAGAAGTTGTTGGAACACTCATGATGGACAAGGGAGGTATTTTGAAGTACACTCTTTCACAAACTGATGCCTTCAAGAAGAGAAGTTGTTGGAACACTCATGCTGGACAAGGGAGGTATTTTGAAGTACACTCTTTCACAAACAGATGCCTTCAAGAAGAGAAGTTGGAACACTCATGATGGACAAGGGAGGTATTTTGAAGTACAGTCTTTCACAAACTGATGCCTTTAAGAAGAGAAGTTGGAACACTCATGATGGACAAGGGAGGTATTTTGAAGTACACTCTTTCACAAACTGATGCCTTCAAGAAGAGAAGTTGTTGGAACACTCATGCTGGACAAGGGAGGTATTTTGAAGTACACTCTTTCACAAACTGATGCCTTCAAGAAGAGAAGTTGTTGGAACACTCATGATGGACAAGGGAGGTATTTTGAAGTACACTCTTTCACAAACAGATGCCTTCAAGAAGAGAAGTTGGAACACTCATGATGGACAAGGGAGGTATTTTGAAGTACACTCTTTTACAAACTGATGACTTCAAGAAGGGCAGTTGTTGGAACATTCATAATGAACAAGGCGATATTATATTTTTATAACTCATTCTTGTACTAAGTGATGACTTCAAGAGGGTCAGTAGCTGGAACACTCATGATGGACAAGAGAGATATTTTGAAGTACAGTCTTTCACAAACTGATGCCTTCAAGAAGAGAAGTTGTTGGAACACTCATGCTGGACAAGGGAGGTATTTTGAAGTACACTCTTTCACAAACTGATGCCTTCAAGAAGAGAAGTTGTTGGAACACTCATGATGGACAAGGGAGGTATTTTGAAGTACACTCTTTCACAAACAGATGCCTTCAAGAAGAGAAGTTGGAACACTCATGATGGACAAGGGAGGTATTTTGAAGTACACTCTTTTACAAACTGATGACTTCAAGAAGGGCAGTTGTTGGAACATTCATAATGAACAAGGCGATATTATATTTTTATAACTCATTCTTGTACTAAGTGATGACTTCAAGAGGGTCAGTAGCTGGAACACTCATGATGGACAAGAGAGATATTTTGAAGTACAGTCTTTCACAAACTGATGCCTTCAAGAAGAGAAGTTGTTGGAACACTCATGCTGGACAAGGGAGGTATTTTGAAGTACACTCTTTCACAAACTGATGCCTTCAAGAAGAGAAGTTGTTGGAACACTCATGATGGACAAGGGAGGTATTTTGAAGTACACTCTTTCACAAACAGATGCCTTCAAGAAGAGAAGTTGGAACACTCATGATGGACAAGGGAGGTATTTTGAAGTACACTCTTTTACAAACTGATGACTTCAAGAAGGGCAGTTGTTGGAACATTCATAATGAACAAGGCGATATTATATTTTTATAACTCATTCTTGTACTAAGTGATGACTTCAAGAGGGTCAGTAGCTGGAACACTCATGATGGACAAGAGAGATATTTTGAAGACTATGACTGCTAGTTGAAGTCACAATAACAAATAAAATAACATATTTAAGGATGCACAAGTCTGGATTTAAGTATGGCTCCGGCAAGGATGGGCTATGATGGGATGTATCCTTTGTTTACAAGCAGCATGTTACTGGAATGATCAGTATCTACAACTTATGACTTTTCTGAGACAGGGCATTTATGGGTTTGCTCAGTGTGCTGTGCTGATTCTTCATAAACCCAAGCAAACAAACTGAAGAAATAGAGACTGTTTACGGCTTGTTTCATCTAGGCCAGCAAAGAAATGCACTCTCAGCATATTCAAAGGCACTTTGTTTGGGGTATGCTAAACGTGGGTCTTAGTTATTTACCATCCTTCTTATACATCAGTATATGTATCACACAGTGCAGGATTCCATTCAACAACTAGACACATCCCCGCACATCTATGGAGTACTGTAGGTGGTAGATCCACAGACTTCCACAGCCACAATAACCAGGCAACAGAACTGCCCTGAGTCTTTGAAAGAACAAAAAGGGTACTTTACCTGCTCCACCTTCTTCTCTTCCTTTGAAGTTAGTTCTTGACTCACATCCTCATCATAGACTCTCTGAGGTTACACAAGAATAAACAGAATTTATAAATAAAAATAGTTTCATATTCTCTTGGAATACAGGGCTGCAATATAATGATGAAAAAGATCATTTTGTAATATTCTCTTTGGAAAACAGGAAAGATGAAGATGATGATGATGAAGAAGAAGAAGAAGAAGAAGAAGAAGAAGAAGAAGAAGAAGAAGAAGAAGAAGAAGAAGAAGAAGAAGAAGAAGAAGAAGAAGAAAAAGAAGAAGAAGAAGAAGAAGAAGAAGAAATAGAAGAAAAAGAAGAAGAAGAAGAAGAAGAAGAAGAAGAAGAAGAAGAAAGAAGCACAAGAAAAAGAAGAAGGGTGAGGAGGAAGAAAAAAAAGAAGCAGAAATAAGAAGGATGAGAGGAGAAGGAAGAAGGAGGAGAAGAAGGAAAAGGAAGAAGCAGAAGAAAAAGTTGACTAAGAAACAACCTGTATGAATTTTGGCTTTTATATGGTGAGTTTTGTGTGTATGTAAACCTGATGACAAAAATGCCATCAAAACTTCAAACATATTGATATTTTGTTATGTCATTGTAACAAAACAGACCATTTTGTCCTATACTTATACCTAGCGGTGCCAGACAACTACTTACATTCTCCACAAACTGTGTGTTTGCCAGCATGATGAAGTCGTTGATGACATTCCCAACCCTGACATCCATCAACTGGGGAAGAAATTCACCAAAGAATGAAGCTACAATTTGTGACATAATACAACTTCTTCCAGCACTAAACAGCATTCTCTTCCTCACTGACATCAAACCTCCACGTTGCTGACACCAGTAAAAGAAGTTTGTTTCAGGTTTATGAAATCCTAAATCTGATTCCCAGCTCACAGTGGGTATCCTCTGGAATGAACTGACCAAGGAGGGAAGCCTCTGCACTCATTCAAAGGTGAGATAAAACAAGCCCCAAAGCAAGAACCAACTATATGTAAAGTGCTAGGACCTACCCATTTTGTAAGCCCGGACGCACAAAGAATTAGGTGGTCAGTCTTTCCCGCTCTTAGCAGACGATGAACCCTTGCCCGGACAGTGATCAATTTACTGGAGAGGAGGGGGAGGGAGGGGAGGGTGTTGTTGTTTCAAATTAAAACCTTGAGTTTATTCACTTAAAAGTCGACAGGGTCGACTTCATTGCACCGGGTTTTTATCCCATATGACTGACTCTTTCCGCAGCAAACTGCCGAAAGCATCGCACAAAGCACAAACTCTGTAGCTCCAGCCATGACCCCCAGGAGTCTCAGAAAAAATGCACTCGTAAATCAAAGGCCCAGAATCGAACCCACAACCTTCGGAGCCTGAGTCAGACGGCTTTACCATGCGTGAATATATTGTGAAAAAGTAAACAACAAATGTATAATTTTTCAATGTAGTTACCAATGTATTCAATGCAAGTCTTCTAGTACCTGTAAACGAATGAATTACCAAACTACGATAAGTAGATTGTGAGCTTTACTAGAACACGATTACAAGAAACAAAATGAACGTTGCGGCCAAAGCCTTCGTCAGCACAGAACAAAACAACACAGACACCAAACTAATAAAATAATTACTACATAGACAATACAGAGGTTACTTAGCTGAATCCTGTCTTGGTGAAATGTGTCTAAAGCACTAGCCGTTTGATGAGTGTGGAGACGGCCGGATGTGAGGATTGAAACGGGTCGATGGGTAACAGGGATTGGCTAAGATGCCCGATGGGCGCGGGTGGGTGGGTGGGTGGGGGGGAGAACACCCATTTGGGCGAACGGTGAAGGGTGAATTAGCAGTGAACTAAAGCCGGCTCTGTGGCGAATGTTTTAGTTCGCCATTCCGCATACCCAGTTGGCAGGCGTTTGGAATGCAGTTCGCCCTGTGTTGGTTAGTATAGGATAGCATGAGTAACGGTCGCTCAGAAGGCAATGACAGCAACCGAACGCAAACTTGCCAAAAAATCACTAACGGCAAAAGTAATGCTAAGGATGATGGCAGCGCTCTGTAAAAGATACGCTATGATGTTGTTCTAGTGGGCTATACAGCAGCGAGAAAAAAAAAAAAGAGAGAGAGAGAGAGGGAGAGAGAGAGAGAGAGAGAGAGAGAGAGAGAGAGAGAGAGAGAGAAAGGGAGGGGGGGAGTAGGATGTTAAATTAAACTATGTTGGACATTAAGGCCGTGAGGGGAGAGTGTCCCCAACTGGAAGATGAGGCGGTTTTCCAACGTCTTGCGATCACGTTCGTGAGATGCGCACGATTTGAGCGCCGTGACCTGTATGTCTGCCACCCCACAGTGGTCAGAACTGTTGAAGTGCATGGGCACCGGTTTCTGGGCACCACTGTTGATATCAGATAGGTGTTGCGTAAATCTGTCAGCAAGATGTAAGCCTGTCTCACCGATATACCTCATGTCGCAACGAGTGCAGACGATCGCATAGATGACGTTGCGACTCGTGCATGAGAAACCCTCACGAATGTGGAAAGTGGTCTTGGGGAATGCCAGACTCTGGGTTTGAAGTACATATGGGCAGGTATTGCAACGTGATCGAAGATAAGCCATCGTACCAAGAAGAGATGTATGGGGGTGAGGTAGACTACTATGTACCTGTAAAGTGATCCGATTCCTGTTGAAAAAAAAAATGCTCTTGGTTGCGTGCACTACACCTCTTCATCGGACTAAAAAGTCTGTCTCAGAAGTCATGCCATTTTGAAACTTCCGACTCCACTCATACACTTGCTGGACTGACAGGCATGCATCACCATACTGGACCTTCATTCGCCGATGAATTTCTATAGGTGTCAGCCTTTCACTGACTAAAAATGGATAACAGAACACTGCTCCTCTTTGATGCGTGCAAAAAGTGGGGCAGCCATCTTTAAACTGTCCCTATGACGTCACCGTGTTCGCCTGCACAGTGATGTCATGTGCTTAACACTCTTGACATCCCTAACAATAATATTGACAGGTTACAAGACAATGACATGGTTATTGTAATTTCTACCACACTTTTAAGGTTTTCATTTGAAGCCCCTTCGTATTTTCAGTGCAACCTACTAACAATTACATTAACATGCCCGCCAATTCAATGGTAGGAACTGGTCATAATGACTGCAGATGAAGACCTCATCGTCATAAAGGAAGTGACATTGCAGTTTTGTCAAGCCTGTGATTAAACAAATACAATTTCAACAAGCATTTTTTCATTTCTGCTTTTCCTAGCCTTTGAATGTCGCCAGTCTACCTACAAAGCAGCAGATTGGAATCTGACTTCAGCTGGTCCCTATTCCTTGACATGTCTGACAGCATAGCTCTTGGGGCAACTGGCACACAAGCCCCTTAACCGGCTTCAAGGTTGAGTCACAACAGACAAGAGGTGAGTGCAGCCCCAATATGTGCATATCCAACTCCCAAGAGGGACAATCAGCATTCACACCCTTCCACTTATGCTGGAGATACTGAGCTCTTACGAGCTTGTCGTGAGTAGAGTGGTATCAATTCTTTATCAACATCCAGTGCCTGCAATGTCTTATGTCCATCTCTGGTGCTGGTCGTGAGTAGAGTGGTATCAATTCTTTATCAACATCCAGCGCCTGCAATGTCTTATGGCCATCTCTGGTGCTGGTCGTGAGTAGAGTGGTATCAATTCTTTATCAACATCCAGTGCCTGCAATGTCTTATGTCCATCTCTGGTGCTGGTCGTGAGTGGTATCAATTCTTTATCAACATCCAGTGCCTGCAATGTCTTGTCTATCTCTGGTGCTGGTCGTGAGTAGAGTGGTATCAATTCTTTATCAACATCCAGAGCCTGCAATGTCTTATGGCCATCTCTGGTGCTGGTCGTGAGTAGAGTGGTATCAATTCTTTATCAACATCCAGCGCCTGCAATGTCTTATGGCCATCTCTGGTGCTGGTCGTGAGTAGAGTGGTATCAATTCTTTATCAACATCCAGTGCCTGCAATGTCTTATGGCCATCTCTGGTGCTGGTCGTGAGTAGAGTGGTATCAATTCTTTATCAACATCCAGCGCCTGCAATGTCTTATGGCCATCTCTGGTGCTGGTCGTGAGTAGAGTGGTATCAATTCTTTATCAACATCCAGTGCCTGCAATGTCTTATGGCCATCTCTGGTGCTGGTCGTGAGTAGAGTGGTATCAATTCTTTATCAACATCCAGTGCCTGCAATGTCTTATGGCCATCTCTGGTGCTGGTCGTGAGTAGAGTGGTATCAATTCTTTATCAACATCCAGTGCCTGCAATGTCTTATGGCCATCTCTGGTGCTGGTCGTGAGTAGAGTGGTATCAATTCTTTATCAACATCCAGCGCCTGCAATGTCTTATGTCCATTTCTGGTGCTGGTTCTGAGTGGAGTGGTATCAATTCTTTATCAACATCCAGTGCCTGCAATGTCTTATGTCCATCTCTGGTGTTGGTTGTGAGTGGAGTGGTATCAATTCTTTATCAACACCCAGTGTCTGCAATGTCTTATGTCCATCTCTGGTGCTGGTTGCGAGTGGAGTGGTATCAATTCTTTATCAACATCCAGTGTCTGCAATGTCTTATGTCCATCTCTGGTGCTGGTTCTGAGTGGAGTGGTATCAATTCTTTATCAACATCCAGTGCCTGCAATGTCTTATGTCCATCTCTGGTGCTGGTTGTGAGTGGAGTAGTATCAATTCTTTATCAACATCCAGTGTCTGCAATGTCTTATGTCCATCTCTGGTGCTGGTTATGAGTGGAGTGGTATCAATTCTTTATCAACACCCAGTGTCTGCAATGTCTTATGTCCATCTCTGGTGCTGGTTGCGAGTGGAGTGGTATCAATTCTTTATCAACATCCAGAGTCTGCAATGTCTTATGTCCATCTCTGGTGCTGGTTGTGAGTGGAGTGGTATCAATTCTTTATCAACATCCAGTGTCTGCAAGGTCTTATGTCCATCTCTGGTGCTGGTTGTGAGTGGAGTGGTATCAATTCTTTATCAACATCCAGTGTCTGCAATGTCTTATGTCCATCTCTGGTGCTGGTTGTGAGTGGAGTGGTATCAATTCTTTATCAACATCCAGTGTCTGCAATGTCTTATGTCCATCTCTGGTGCTGGTTGTGAGTGGAGTGGTATCAATTCTTTATCAACATCCAGTGTCTGCAATGTCTTATGTCCATCTCTGGTGTTGGTTGTGAGTGGAATGGTATCAATTCTTTATCAACATCCAGTATCTCCAAGGTCTTATATCCATCTCTGGTGTTGGTTGACACTTCGTCTTCTAGGAACGACGCCGTCCATCACTGTTCTTTCCCAACCGCTGCGACTGTCCCCTCTAGATATCATAAACTCAGTATTCTTCCCCTCTATGTAACTGCACTAAAATAAACACAACAGTAAAATACTTACACCACAAAGTAGATGACAGTTCTTCTTCTTCTCTTCCTCCATTTACCTCAGTGATGTGTTTGGGGGGAGATGTAAAGATCTTTTAAGTGCTCTTTCTAATGCTCTTTGTAAGTTGGTATTCATTTCTCTAAGGCTGTTCTTGATACCATCATTTCATATTTTATGTGGTCTTTCTCTTGCTCTGTATCCATTATATTTCTTCAGTGTGGCAGATGGTACCTGGGCATTCATGTGAGGTGGCCAAACCATTTCATCTCTTGTTCTTTAATGAACTGCATGACTGGTTTCAGACCTAGCCTTCTTTTAATTTCCTCTTTCCTAATTCTATCTCTCATGTTTACTCGGCAGCTTCTCTAAGGCATCTCATCTCTGTTGTTCTGATTTTGCACACATTAGTTGCAGTAAGTGCCCATGTCTGACAATGGTAGCAAAATGTCGGCCAAAAAAGTTTTATGAAATTTGCTTTAGCACTTCTATGTAGAGAAGGTCCACCAGAGAGACGAATGGAGACGGATTGTATTTGCAGCAAAGAACCTCAATGGCTCGGAACGCTGAAGAAGAAGAAGAAGAAGAAGACTTCTATGTATCATTTTATGAGACAGAAGTGGTGATAGTTGTCCCAGTATCTGATTTGCCTTTTCACAATGTGTACTGACATGAGAGATGACAAGCAAATAAAGAAAATCTGGAAACAAAAGGAAACTACTGAGAAAATCTTTTTGAAAATGAGCTGTGTCAGCTCGATGGGAAATGGGGAAATATCAAATAATCAAATTCACCTTTGCTTCATGCACTAAATCATCCACTTCTTTGCCAACCTGGTGAGTGCGGGAAATCACACGCTGGGAAAACTCTTGCAGGTGTTGAAGCAACTGAAAAATTGATGTTTTGTTTTAATCAAATATGCAAACACTCATATTCTACAGTTTGAACATAGCATCCACCACTTAGCCTATGATATCAACAGATCTTACAAGTGACATTATAATATAAAACTTTCAATTATCACCTCGTCTTTTCTACAATTTAAATCCAGCCTCAAATAACAAATTTTCTGCAAATAATGATTTTCTCTAAAATAACACCTCCTCTGCAAATAATGATTATGTCTAAAATAACACCTTTTCTGCAAATAATGGTCTGTCTAAAATAACACGTTTTCTGCTGATAATGGTTTGTCTAAAATAACACAATTTCTTAAAATAATGGCCTATCTAAAATAACACCATTTCTATAAATAATAGCCAGCCTGTTTCCATGTATTAATGATTATTACACATTTCTAATGCATTTTAATGCATATATTGTTATTGTCTAAGAAAAATCTCATAAGTGATGTGTGAATGAAATAATGTATGACAGCAGAGAGATAGGAATGGCAAACGTTAAATGGGACCGAGTGACAATTCTTAACCCTTTGAAAATAAAGTTTGTTAGTTTATTTCTTTGTTGTTTGTCAAAAACATATCATGGTTCTGCTCAATAATTTCCCAGAAACTGACAACTTTACTTCTCTATTATTCTCATGCTATTGAAGGTATCCCTTCTTTAACAGCCTCATTCGATGTCATTCTCTTTAGAAAGCTGGTATTTCTTCAGTATCCCAGACTCTACTAAATAACTTGTGCTGTAACTCAGCTGAAGTGTTTATACTGGCTTGAATAGCTTCCTAGCTAGTATTTAAAAAAAAAGTTAGTTGCATATTCTTTACAGGACGTCGCAGTTAACACTAACATATTTTTGCTGTTTGTAATTTCTTGGCAAGTTTAAGTTCGGTAGTTTGCCAGTGCTTTCTGAATGACTGGCACTCATTCCATTTTATGAAACCCATATGTAAGGCTGTCTGCTGCCAAATTGCCCGCAGCTGTCGTTCGAACATGGTATGGGAGATTATGAATTGCATCCGTATCCCCATTGCCACAGAACTGGCTAGTTAGCTACAAATAATGGATGTAAAAGAACAAATCTTTCTACAAATAATGTGCTCAATTAACAGGAATCCACATCTAAAATTACACTTTTCTAATAAATAACATGTCATCTGACATAACACATGTTAAGTAAATATTAACCTATTAAAATTAACAGCCTCTTGAAATAATTCAACTGTCAAATAATTCAACTGACAAATAATTCAACTGGCAAATAATTCAACTGACAAATAATTTAACTGACAAGTAATTCAACCGGCAAATAATTTTTTTTTTAACTTGGTACAGAATATTATCACAACCCAGTGGCGTGTCCTGTGCAGCATTTTCCCCACTTTTGGTTAACAGAATATCATCATCATCATCATCACGTGTTCTGCCAACTGGCGTTGATGTTCATGTCTCTCCACACATCTTGGTCCTTGGCGTTCTGGATCAACTCTGCTATGATATTCCTGCCTACCACCATCTCAGTGCATGCAACTGGCAAGAATTCTTTTTCTAACCTCCAATGAGAAGGGTTTATTGCATAAGATGTTCTTCATTTGATAAAATGCAGGTTTTGCCTGTCCAGTTCTGTTATTTATCTCTGTGATACATATTCCCCATCTGATGCTATCCATGTGTCTATATATTGAATTTTTGCACCTGCCTCAAATTAACACGATTTATTTTAATTGTACATTCAGGCACGAACCGTTTCTTTGCTATTACCATCAATATAGTTTTAAATACCATAACAATTATTAGCCCATAATCTTTAAGAGTAAATTACACCAGTTATAGTATTTGACACATTGTTTGCATGGACAAGAAATAAAAGGTTTGCTTAGACAAGAAATAAAAGGTTTGCTTGGACAAGAAATAAAAGGTTTGCTTGGACACGAAATAAAAGGTTTTCTTGGACACGAAATAAAAGGTTTTCTTGGGCAAGAAATAAAAGGTTTTCTTGGACAAGAAATAAAAGGTTTGCCTGGACAAGAAACAATAGTTTGCCTGGACAAGAAACAAACAGTTTGCCAGGACAAGAAACAAACAGTTTGCCAGGACAAGAAACAAACAGTTTGCCAGGACAAGAAACAAACAGTTTGCTAGGACAAGAAACAAACAGTTTGCCTGGACAAGAAACAAACAGTTTGCCAGGACAAGAAACAAACAGTCTGCCTGGACAAAAAACAATCAGTTTGCCAGGACAAGAAACAATAGTTTGCCTGGACAAGAAACAGACAGTTTGCCTGGACAAGAAACAAACAGTTTGCCAGGACAAGAAACAATAGTTTGCCTGGACAAGAAACAGACAGTTTGCCGGAACAAGAAACAGACAGTTTGCTGGGACAAGAAACAGACAGTTTGCCTAGTTTGCCTGGACAAGAAACAGACAGTTTGCCAGGACAAGAAACAAACAGTTTGCCAGGACAAGAAACAATAGTTTGCCTGGACAAGAAACAAACAGTTTGCCAGGACAAGAAACAATAGTTTGCCTGGACAAGAAACAGACAGTTTGCCTGGACAAGAAACAGTTTGCCTGGACAAGAAACAGACAGTTTGCCTGGACAAGAAACAGACAGTTTGCCTGGACAAGAAACAAACAGTTTGCCAGGACAAGAAACAATAGTTTGCCTGGAAAAGAAACAAACAGTTTGCCATGACAAGAAACAATAGTTTGCCTGGACAAGAAACAGACAGTTTGCCGGGACAAGAAACAAACAGTTTGCCTGGACAAGAAACAAACAGTTTGCCTGGACAAGAAACAATAGTTTGCCTGGACAAGAAACAATAGTTTGCCTGGACAAGAAACAAACAGTTCACCTGGATGAGAAACAAACAGTTTGTCTGGACATGAAACAAACAGTTTGCCTGGATAAGAAACAGACAGTTTGCCTGGACAAGAAACAGTTTGCCTGGATGAGAAACAGTTTGCCTGGACAAGAAACAGACTTACCCCAGAATCTCCAGCCAGTGACCAGTTTCCAGCCTCGGCATGGATCTCGTGAACTGACCAAGGCCTCTCCCACTTGCGCTGTCCATTCTGAGTTGACTCCCCTGCGCTTGTCTGTAAGTAAATATTGAAGTCTTAGTATACAATAAACCCAGAATCACCAATATGGAGCTCATGAAGAGGATTTTAAAGTTCCAATGAATCATGAGGTGAGGAAAAGATAGTGGTGGGAACACACCGAGAAAACCTGTGGATAGTGTAACTGTACACCCCCTTGTCTGGAACCCACACAGTGAACAAAATAGTAAGTAAAAAACAAAAAGTTAAGTTGCATAACCTTTACAAGACGTCAAGTCAACCCCAGAATTTTTTTTTCCTGCTTGTATTTCTTGGCAAGTTTATGTTCATTAGTTTTCCATTCCTTTCTGAACAACCGGCTCTCATACCATTGCATGGAAACCAACCCAAGGCAGTCTGCTGCGAAATTACCCACAGCTGTTTCAAACTCAGTATGCAAAATTACGAATTGCATTCGTAACCCCTTCCCCACAGAACCCGGAAGTAAGCAACACTTCTATAACCTTACCATGCATTAGGCACACGGTGATAAACCCATATTTGTAAAGATCAACTGGCACACAGTGGGTAATGTGGTAAGTATCACTTCCTGTGCTAGGTCACTGATCCCTGTCAAGTGGTTCATGGCATCCTCCTCCTCTTCTGCTGCCATTTGTCTTCCACTGGCCCACAGGTCCTCAAGCAACTCCGGCCAAGCTATCCTGTTCTGCTACATCCTGCAGCTCCCTCCATGTTTTGCCCAAATTATCCATCCCTGTCTTTCATTCTATTCTCAGTTGTGTTTTCAGGTCTCACACTACTGTGATTAAGAGCTGTGGTTGTGTAGTGTTTAGATGCCTGCCAGCCCAATAGTTATGGGTTTGAATTCACATCGGGGCAGATTTTTAAAACAGACCTGGTCTGCCAGGTTGACCCAGTCTAAAATGGGTGCCAGTAAATATCTTGGAGTTGGCTTGAGTTGAATTGAGCTAAGTACTGACATCACTGCACTCAGGACATTCCCACATGCACTCAGGACATTCCCACATGCACTCAGGACATTCCCACATGCACACAGGACATTCCCACATGCACTCAGGACATTCCCATATGCACACAGGACATTCCCACATGCACAGAGGACATTCCCACATACACACAGGGCATTCCCACATACACACAGGGCATTCCCACGCGCACTCAGGACATTCCCACATGCACTCAGGACATTCTCACACGCACTCCGGCCCCTTGTTCAACAAACAGCCAGCGAAGAGTCACACTATTAATCGTTCTCACCGCTATCTGATTGAAAGTTCTCCTCGTCTTCCCTCTCAGTTTTGAGATTCTTCCAACACCCCTGCAATACCCCGCAATCTCATTCTTTCCTCATACGGTCTCAGTCTGTTCCTCCACCTTCTCCACCTGGTTCCACAGGCACATGTCCACCATGTCCCTTGTCCAAAGGTAATCTACCACCAAGAGGTGCATTCCCAGCCAGTCTATCAGCCTGTTCATTCCCATGCACTCCCGCATGGCCAGCACAAAATATCCATACAATTCTCATAATCTGTGACCTCTGAAGCGAGGATAGCCATTCCACATGAAACATTCCTTTTTTCCACCTTACTAAGCATACTTGTTGAATCCATAATGAATAAAATGTATGTTGCAGTGGTATTCTCTAACTGTTGTTTGTCCATCAAGAATGATGATGACCATTCATTTCATCCAGTGGGGTTGAAAGTACGGAGCCGTGAGTTCTAAGATGGCTGATAAGGCCTATTTTGGCTCGAAATGTTCTTTGACAATGTGGGCAAAGAATGCTTGACATTCCAGGAATAGGATCTCCTGCTGTGGTTTTTCTGTCCAACATTTTTTCACTGCTCTTGCAGTTCTGTTTGCTTCACAAGTGACTGCAGCCTTGAGTAATGATGTACGCAACAAATTTTGGTCTTTGGCAGCAGTCTCCCGTGTGTCGTGATGAATTCTAAAAGCTTTTAGTGAGATCTTCAGAGTGCCTTTAAAGCATTTTCTCTGACCACCTTAGGAGCTTTTACCACAATGCAGCTCGCCGTAAAAAATGTGTTTAGGGAGCCTATGATCTGGCATGCGAGTCAAGTGACCAGCCCAGCGAATCTTATTCTTCATTAGTAGAGTGTGGATACTGGGCATAGGCGCTCTTTCTAGGACTTCAGTGTCTGGGATCTTGTCTTGCCATTTAACATTTCAATAGCTTCCTAAGGCAGACTGTGTGGAAGTGGTTTAATTTCCTGGCATGTCGCTGATAAACAGTCCAGATTTCACAAGCATATAGCAGTGTGGATAATACAAATGGTTTGTAGACTTTCAGCTTTGTTTGTAGGCTTATTCCATTTCTGTCCCAAACATTCTTGTAAAGTCTGCCAAAGGCTACGCTGGCCTGGGAGATTCTTGCATTCACTTCGTCATCGATTGTGGCAGCTTGGGACACAGTGCTGCCAAGATAGGTGAATTTGTCCACAACACTTAGTCTATGTTCATTCATTTAGATATTTGGCAGTGTGATTAATCCCTGGAGCTGGCTGGTACATAACTACAATCTTATTCAAGTTGATATTGAGTCCAAAGTTGGCACAGGCATGTGAGAAAGCTGAAACATTGTGTTGCATGTCTGCCTCTGAGTTGGCATATAGAGCACAATCATCAGCAAACAGGAGCTCTCTGACGGTGTCACTGGTAGTTTTGGTTTTTAGTCTTCTGAGATAAATAACTTTCCATCCATGCGGTAGTTGATATCTATTCCAGTATCGTTGTTTTTGAAGGCATTCATCAACATAGCTGAAAACATGAGGCTGAACAGTGTTGGTGCCAGGACACAGCTTTGTTTCACTCCATTGGTGACAGGAAAGGTCTCAGACAGCTCACCATTTTCCTGTACTCTTGCCTGCACATTGGTGACAGGAAAGGGCTCAGACAGCTCACCATTTTCCTGTACTCTTTGCCTGCATACCATCATGAAATAATCACACTATTTGGACAAACTTTTGTGGACAGTCATATTTTGCCATAATCTTCCACAGTTCTTTTCTGCTTACTGTATCAAAAGTCTTGATAAAATCAATGAAAGTGGAGAATATTTCAGAGTTCTGTTTCTGACATTTCTCTTGTAACTGCCATGCAGCGAAAATCATGTCAACAGTTCCTCTTTCTTTTCTGAAGCCACACTGACTCTCAGGAAGAAGACCTTGGTTGAGATGGGCTGTGAGGTGATTGAGTAAGAATTCTGGCAAGTATCTTCCCTGCAATTGAGAGCAAAGAGATGCCTCGGTGGTTGTCACAGGATTGGCGGTTTCCTTTACGTTTGTAAAGGTGGACTATTGACGTATCCTTGAAATCTTGTGGCATGGTCTCGTTTACCCATATGTTTGTAAAGACTTGGTGAAGTTGCTCTATTAGAACTGGTCCACCTGCTTTGTATATCTCTGCTGAGATGGAGTCAGGACTAGGCACCTTGCCGCAAGAAAAGTTACTGGATGGCTTTGTTTACTTCCACTATGGTTGGCAGGTCAGCAAGAGTATCATTAGTGGGGACTTGCGGAAGGCAGTTGATGGCTTCATCATTGACGGAGGAAGTTGCATTTAAGATGTTTGCTAAAATGCACTGCCAACCATTGGAGGATTTCTTTCTTATAGGTGACCAATGTTCCCCCATCTGCACTAAGGAGGGGAACTATGCCTGGTGATGTAGGACCATAGACCGCTTTCAGTGAGTCGTAGAAGTTTTTCATATGTCTGTCAGCAAAGCTTTGAATCTCATCAGCTTTGTTGCTAAGCCAGGCTTCTCTAACTAACAGAATGCTGTTGTTACTGTTTCTTGGAAAGTAAAGGTGGCACATGTGATAGTGACCATATCACCAACTAAGTACCAATTGGTCTACAATAAATATGGATGTTGCACCATATACCCAATGTATCTTAAGGCACGGACAAGGCTCTCTAACTGACTTTATCCTTAACAGCTAAATATGTCCCTCCAGAATGGTTCTTTTCATGAGACAAAATATTTGAATGGTCTCTTTTTCATTTCTTTAACCAACTCTCTTTTCATTTCAAGCCTCCCTAGAACAATTGTATTTTATTGTTCTGTCTTGAATGAAATACATCCTATTCCTCTGTATATCTATATGTAAATATAAAGTTAGTTGCATATCTTTTACAGTACACTGCAGTCAACTCCAGTATTCTTTGGCTGTTTGTGATTCCTGGGCAAGTTTACGTTCAGTAGTTTACCATTGCTTTTGAATGACTGGCACTCATACTATTGTATGGAAACAAATGCAAGACGGCCTGCTTCCAAATCTCCTGCAGCTGTGTTTCAAACGCGGTATGCGGGATTGCAAATTGCACTCGCAACCCCTTCGCAACAGAGCCGGCTATTTGGACCTCAATTAGATGTTCCAATTGCTTGTTCATCATTCAGGTTTGTGTGCCACGTTCATTCATTCATTCATTCAGTAGCATGTCCTTTGTAGAACCTCGTTCCCATAACAACCTTCCGGAAAACTCGATCACAAGCAAGATGTCCCGCATCCGATACACCCATCTAGAGATCATCCGCCACACCCTGCACCCATCTTCTCTTTGGCCTTCCTCTTCCTCTCTTCCCAGGCATAACACTACATTATTGTTTTCTCCAAATTACATAGTAATGTTGAATATACATATATCATTTGACAGTTATCATTTGTAATGTGGTATTTATTTCTCAAGACGTTAATATTTTATCCAAGTTGTTGGAAATATTTTTCACCATTCCTATTCTTTTCTTGATCTCTGTTTCTTATCATTTCTGATCACACGTCTGATTTTTCTCGTGTAGTGTTTATATTCTACACCAGTAGCTATCAAATGGTACATATATACATGCAATCTACATTTGTATGCATGTGCACACACACATCTACACATATATGTATAAAAAAACATGTATATATTCAAAGGATATTCTATATTAGTAGCTGGTGAATAGTATGCATACACTCATTTCTAAGAAAAATGCAGATCCCATAGGCAGACAGAAAAAACAAATGAGATAGTTATACAAGTGGTTTCTGAGGAAAATGCAAAGAACACCAAGGATAGACAGAAAAACCAATGACCAAGTCCTACAAGAAACAAATGAAAATCGTAAACTGATCAGAGAAATTAGACATAGACAGCCACAATTTTTTGGGAATGTTATGAGAAGAAATAAATTGGAGATCTTAGTGACAACTGAAGCCTGGACACTGAACAAGCAACTAGAAAGTCCATGGAAACAAAAACAATCAAATGCAGAGGTCCTAGAAAAACTGGGAATGAAGAGAGAGTTGAAGAAAGAAATAAAGAGGAGACAAGTGAAATATTTTGGCCACGTTAAAAGACATGATACTCTTATAAAAACCATACTGGAAGACAAGGTTGAGGGCAAGCGAGCAAGAGGTAGACAACGATACAAGTGAGAGGATAACATCAAGAGATGGACGAACATCAATCTGACAGAATATACAGTCAAGGCGAGAGACAGACAGTGTTGAGATCCATTGCAGCCAACCTTCATTGCGGAGATGGCACATGATTGATTGATTGAGTGACAACTGGCAACATTCATGGGGAAAAAAGAGAAGGACAGAGAGATAAATACCTGGATAGCTTGGCCACATGGCAAAATTGGGACAAGAACACAGGCCAGATCCTAGACACTGGTGACTGTGAGAGATGGCAAACCACTCATGCTTGTCATAATAGCACATGATGATGATATACACACACACACACACAGAGGCACATGATGATGACATGCATGCACACAGGCACATGATGATGACATGCATGCACACACACACAGGCCTGATCCTAGACTCTGGTGACTGTGAGAGATGGCAAACCACTCATGCTTGTCATCATAGCACATAATGATGACACACACACACACACAGGCACATGATGATGACATGCATGCACACATATACACACACAGACACACCCAAAGGTTATCCATGGAAAAATGGTAGAAGAAACATTTGACTCCTATAACCATCTTTCAAGGAGCTGTGTAAGAGAGACATTCACCCTTTAAATCTCAGAATATTTCACAGAAGAAGACCAAGAGGGAGATGCAAAGATGTAAGATTGACTTCACTGCATCGGGTCATAACCCATATGGCTCTCTTTTCACAGGACAGCCTGCCGAAAGTGTCGGCACAAAGCACAAACTTCATGGTTCCAACGACAACCCGCAGGAATCTCAGAGAGAGAGAGAGAGAGAGAGAGAGAGAGAGAGAGAGAGAGAGAGAGAGAGAGAGAGAGAGAGAGAGAGAGAGAGAGAGAGAGAGGAGAGAGTGAGAGAGAAATAATCACTATTCAAAGAAGCTACAAATACAGTAGAAATAACCACTGAAAGGAACATAATTCTTTAGTATGCTCTGTTCAAATGTAAAAAGCACAAGAACGATGGCTGGGATTCACGGAGAAGAGTCCATCTCACACCATGTTGCTTGCCACTGAAGGAGCACGGGACACAGAAACAACAATCTGACAGGAAATGACCATTAGCTGCAGCAAGGACAGATATGCTATAAACCATCATCACAGACTGGGTGAAAAGTGTGTAGTGCAACAGCAGGAGGATAAAAGACCATTCGAAAGGCAAAATAAAATATGTAACGTGTAATGACCTAAAAACATTTGATACCAATACTTTTCTGTTTATGTTTTAATTTTTAATTAAATTTTCTAATTTCATGTTTTTCTTTAGATCTGTTCGTGTTGTTACTGATAAAGATTGCTACGACCGAAACATCGATATGCTTTATTGTGGTGTAACATAGTTTTACGTTATTAATGGTCTCGAGGTATGGTGTCTGCCTTTAGTGCTGGAGGTCCAGGATTCAAGCCCAAGGGAGGTCTGGGATTTTTTCATTTGGACTTGTAGTAACAAAAATTTCCCCTGGTCTCTGGGTAGTGAGACTGGACGCCAGTGTGTATTGTTGCACATGTAAAACATCCCTTGGCAGTTGGAAATAAAAAAAGAGTAACATGTAAAACATCCTTTGGCAGTTGGAAATAAAAAAAAGAGTAGCCTAACGGAGCTGCCCGGGCAAAATTTTGAGTTAAAAATGTACCCAAGTATTTCAGGATTCTCGCCGGTGCTACTGAGTTCGTGCACTGAGCTGAGATTTTCCGGACTCAGGCTTGAGTTAGGAGTAGAACAGAGCACTTATGGGTTACACCCATGTGCCGTTGATGTTGATCCGTCGACTAAACTAAACAGAGTTTTACTTTATTATTATCATTATTTTTACACTGTGATTTCCGTACACTGTATGGTATGTACTCTGTATCCTTGTTTATTATCTCTAACTCTTCGCAGGAGTCACACTTGCTTAACTGTTTTAATGTTGTATTAAAGTTTAGTATGCAGAAGTCATCCATTTCTTGGACATAGAATCAACAACATGAGAGGAAATGGCCACTGACTGCACAAACGAGGGACGTGCTAATAAGTGAAACGTGTAAACTGCAACAGCAGGCGAATAAAACAACTTTTGATAGACAAACCAGGATATGACATACAGTCTTCCAATACTTAGGCAGTGTAAAGTTACAGTAAGAAGACTATGGATGAAGGATTTAATCTTAATGTCACATATTATTAAATGACTCATTACAATTTATCAACCTAGTCAGGAGGGACATGCTATTTCTGTTAAATAGAACTACGAGTTCATACCACTTACTAATCTACCACCAACAAGAAATATGACATAGTAATATAGGAAACTGAAACAGACACGTCACTAAGTCAATCTCAATCCATTCAAAAACTGTTAAGTAAAGTAATTTGCAACGCCCCATCTTCTATGTTTTAAATAAGATATTAAAGTTGTAAATCTATTCTGTACTATCCCCCAGCTACATTGTCCTTTATTCAGTAATTCAGTGTCCCACGCCCTGGCACTGAATTGTAACAATTTGACCGTTGTCAAAATGACCTAACTGTAACTTTTCTATTCTAATTTTTCATCATAGCCATCCATTCATTTTGATTTAACAACAAATCTCGAAATACACGCTTACAATGTCATGTTTCAAACAGGAATACTGACACACCAAAAGAGAACTTTTATTGTGCTCTAGCTGACTGTAAATATCTTATATGACATGGAACAAATATATCTTACAGTTGACAAAACTGTCTCATCTGCGACTGCAGCCAGCGTAGTCGAGGACGCCGCCATCTTTATTATGATGTCTGTCATGTGATCACAACAAGTCACTTGATGCTGGCGGCCGCAGACGTCGACTAGTTGTCAGCTTATTATATCTGTGTCCGTCCTTCTTGTGGTTCTTAGTTCTGTCTTCCTGTGGAGGCATGGTTCTCTTCATCTCTCTTCTACCTGTCGATAGGCTGTGTGGGTAGAGGAAACATTTTGTCGAGGTTGACGTCGACTAGTAGTTGTCAGCTTATGTCTGTGTCCGTCCTTCTTGTGGTTCCTTCCTTGTTCTGTCTTCCAGTGGAGACATGGTTCCCTTCATCTCTCTTCTACTTGTCGATAGGCTGTGTGGGAAGAGGAAAAATTTTGTCGATGTTGGCGTCCACTAGTTGTCAGCCTGTGTATGTGTCCGTCCTTCTTGTGGTTCTTAGTTCTGTCTTCCAGTGGAGGCATGGTTCCCTTCATCGCTCTTCTACCTGTCGATAGGCTGTGTGGGGAGAGGACACATTTTGTCGAGGTTGACGTCGACTTGTTGTCAGCCCGTGTCCGTCCTTCTTGTGGTTCTTAGTTCTGTCTTCCAGTGGAGGCATGGTTCCCTTCATCGCTCTTCTACCTGTCGATAGGCTGTGTGGGGAGAGGACACATTTTGTCGAGGTTGACGTCGACTTGTTGTCAGCCCGTGTCCGTCCTTCTTGTGGTTCTTAGTTCTGTCTTCCAGTGGAGGCATGGTTCCCATCATCTCTCTTCTTGTTGTCGATATGCGCGGATGAAATACTGATGATTCAACGGTCAAGACGGCGTTTACCTGCAAATCGATGTGGAACGTTGTGAAGCGTTGTGAGCACGGCAAGGTACGTAACGCGCACCATGGTCATCCACTGCACCTGTATTCGTCTCCAGTCGTCTTGACTTGTCTTGCCACTGGACTCAGATGAACTCAGGCGAGAGAGTGAGGTCGACGAATTGCGCAACTCTTCCTCACTGTAATCCAATTCATTGCGCAAGTCATTCTTCATCCAATCATTGATGTTGAAGTGAATGCAAGAATCTACAAGGCCAGCGCGGCCTTTGGCAGACTGTACAAGAATATATGGGACAGAAATGGAATAAGCCTGCAAACAAAGCTGAAAGTCTATAAAGCAGTTGTATTATCCACACTGCTATATGCTTGTAAAACATGGACTGTTTATCAGCGACATGCAAGGAAATTAAAGCACTTCCACACAGTCTGCCTTAGGAAGCTATTGCAGATTAAATGGCAAGACAAGATCCAGACACTGAAGTTCTAGAAAGAGCGTCCATGCCCAGTATCCACACTATACTAATGAAGAGTCAGATTCGCTGCGCTGGGCGGCTCGTATGCCAGATCACAGGCTCCCTAAACGAATTTTTTACGGCGAGCTGCGTTGTGGTAAACTCTCCCAAGGCGGCCAGAGGAAACGCTTTTCAAGACACTCTGAAAATCTCACTGAAAGCTTTTGGAATTCATCTTGACACCTTGGAGACTGCTGTTAAAGACCGCAATTCGTGGCGTACATCATTACATAAGGGTGCAGTCACTTGTGAAGCAACCAGAACTGCAAGAGCTGTGAAGAAAAGGCTGGACAGAAATACCACTGCAGGAGATCCTCCTCCTGGAACGTCAAACATTCTTTGCCCACATTGTCAAAGAACATTTCAAGCCAAAATAGGCATTATCAGCCATCTTATAACTCACGGCTACATTCTTTCAACCCCACTGGATGAAATGAATAGTCATCATCATTCTTGATGGACAAACAACACTTGTCGATAGGCTGTGTGGGGAGAGGAAACATTTTGTCGAGGTTGACGTCGACTTGTTGTCAGCCTGTGTCCGTCCTTCTTGTGGTTCTTAGTTCTGTCTTCCAGTGGAGGCATGGTTCCCATCATCTCTCTTCTTTCTGTCGATATGCGCGGATGAAATACTGATGATTCAACGGGCAAGACGGCGTTTACATGCAAAGCGTTGTGGAACGTAATGAGCACGACAAGGCACGTAGAGCGCGCCCTGGTCATACACTGCACATGTATTCGTCTCCAGTCGCCTTGACTTGTCTTGCCACTGGACTCAGATGGACTCAGGCGAGAGAGTGAGGTCGACGAATTGCGCAACTCTTCCTCACGTTAATCCAATTCATTGCGCAAGTCATTCTTCATCCAATCATTGATGTTGAAGTGAATGCAAGAATCTACAAGGCCAGCGAGGCCTTTGGCAGACTGTACAAGAATGTATGGGACAGGAATGGAATAAGCCTGCAAACAAAGCTGAAAGTCTATAAAGCAGTTGTATTATCCACACTGCTATATGCTTGTGAAACATGGACTGGTAATCAACGACATGCAAGGAAATTAAACCACTTCCACACAGTCTGCCTTAGGAAGCTATTGAAGATTAAATGGCAAGACAAGATCCAGACACTGAAGTTCTAGAAAGAGCGTCCATGCCAAGTATCAACACTCTACTAATGAAGAATCAGATTCGCTGCGCTGGGCTGCTCGTATGCCTGATAACAGGCTCCCTAAACACATTTTTTACGGCGAGCTAAACGCCTGTTTCCGTCCTTCTTGTGGTTCTTTCCTTATTTTGTCTTCCAGTGGAGGCATGGTTCCCTTCATCTCATTTCTACCTGTTATAAATATGTGGGGAGAGAAACGTTTTGTCGTGGTTAACGTCAACTTTTTTGTCAGCTTGAGTCCTCTTTGTGGTACCTTCCTAGTTCTTTCCTCCAGTAGAGGCATGGGGCGCTTTATCTCACTTCTACCTGTCGATAGACAGTGTGGGGGGAGAAGAAACATTTTGTCGTGGTTGGCGTTGAATTGTTGTCAGCTTGTGTCCTTCTTTATAGTTCCTAGTCCTGCCCTCCCGTAGAGGTATAGTGCCCTTGCCCTTCATCTCTCCCCTACCTGTCGATAGACAGTTTGGATAGAGGAAGCATTTTGTTGTGGTTAATGTCAACTTGTTGTCAGCTTGTGTCCTTCTTGATAGTTCCTAAAGGAGCGTTCATTTGAAATTCGTTCCTGCCGCACCACGCGTAATTGCGTACATTGAACATGATCATGTCATAGTCATGTAATAAGTACTGACCAATGAATATAAGAGCAAGTGCTTATCGTCCCATAATGCATAGGTTTTGTTTCTGACGTTTGAGAAAATGGCCGGTTTGATCCAAATCCGCCCAAAGAAGCTCAAAGAGCGGTGATTCAATTTCTTTCATTTGAAGGATGTCGACTGTAACAAGATCGCCTTGGGTAGTGAGAGTGAACCACACCCGAGGTGTCTCTAGCACTCCTGTGTATTCTAGCCCCAGGGGTTGGATAGGCAGATACACATTTTTACTCTGTGGCTGATCTCATATTAGTTAATTATGTCTACAAGCCCCTCCAGATTCTAGACCCCCACTAACTACCTACTCCTGTGGAACAATGAACACTTAGGCATCGTCCGAGACCACACTCAATCATTATACAAAGAGCCAGTCAACTTACATCAAGTTTATTCTACCCTTGAGAATATAGAACTGAAATGAACATCCTGATAGAATAATCTATTTACACAAATAGAGGATAGAGTAGAGACAGAATCAGAGATATGATTGTCATCATCAGGTTGAGAAGTAGATTGGATGCAGATGTCCCGTCCAGTCGGTCCGCCACTCACCCGGCTTCCTTCCAGTGAGATGACTAGAACCTTGGAGACCACTCCGTCCCCAGAGCGTGGATCCACAACAATAGAGTCACCACTGGACCTCACTCAACTGGACCAACTGCATCTTTATCACCCCTATTAAGTCACTGTTAATACTCAGTTCTCTATCAACACTGGCTGGGAGACAATCCTCCTGGATTTGACTCCAAGTATTCGTGACTTCAATGAACCTAAGTAGTCACTGACCAATCTAATGGCCCCTCAGTAGTACATTACCCGTGGTTGGATAATACGTCTATTGACCAATTCAATGGTCCCGTACTCACAACACCGTCACACTGGTTATAAAATAAGTCCCTGACCAATCTAATGGTCCCGCAATCATAGCACAGTAACACTGCTTGAAGAATCAGATAAGGCAACTGATATGTCACTGAGTCCTACACGAACACAGTTCAAAGTCTTCGTACTCGTTCAGTACACTATTAGAATCAGACATCTACTTCCAAGGAAAACTATTCAGGTTGGACTATAATCCATTGTCCCTTCCACATGATAACACTTGCCACAAGTTATTAATAGCTGGTGTAGTTCTTCTCAAGACCTGCCACTATAGCTGTCATAAGAACCATTCAAGTGTCTAAATCTCGTTTTTCCACGTTTAGGCGGAACCACCGTAATAATATACGGTCAGGTGTTTCCTTTCTTTGAACATGATTGCTAAAATTGCTGTAATGTTCCTGGCTGAAATAGAGTATCTTCTAATGCAGAAAACCAACACAAACCATCATGTCCCACACGTGCACATTCAGGGCACCTGAATCATTGGATGCAAACCTTCACGCATGATGAATCACACTGGGTACATGGTGTGGTTGAGTCTGGCGTGATAAGTAAAGAATTGAACCCTTTGCTGTGTTACACGAAGTGGTTTCCCGCCAACGACAATTATAGTTGACTGGTTCCTCAACAGGCAAACTCCTGAAAAGGAAGAGCGACCGGTGAGAGTATACTGGCCCAAACATTAGTCCACATGCATCCTACCAATGACTACTCAACCCTCAGTCTTGCTATTTAGTTATGCATATAACCAAAGCATTATCTCTATATGGAGAGTAGTAAAGCATGGGATCAGTAATGTCAGCTTGCCTCACAGAACAGCCCGTCAAACAGAGCAAGAAATCAGAATGACGAGTCTGATCGTAGGTCTTACCTATCCCTAATCATCTACCAGTCGTCGCTAACGTCAGTAGTGATAGTAGGCTGTTATCATAGTTCTAATTTAATCGAACTAAACATTAAGGTAAAGAGTCCCTGGACTCGTTCCTTACATCATCAATGGTCATTAGTAAACATAATACTGATCAATATACCATCCCTCGGGATATAGGAATAGTACATGATCACATCCAATATGCACACATGCCTGTTTGCTGGTGGGACCACCTGCCCACGCCATAGCAAACTCTTCTTATCAGACTCTTCCTTAGAGTCAAGAAGCCTTCTTGCGAATACATGTTCCCCACATGTTCCAAGGGTGATGTTCCAGTTCCGCCCTCCCAAGTGGTTTAGCCTTGGCCGGTACCGAATTTCATCGTTGGCCTGGTCTGCCAACCTATACTTTCATAACTTGCTTTCAAATCCCCCATATCCTATATGTCCCCTGTCTCATACAACCTCCTTGCATCTTTCCATACTTCCAGCGCCCTAGCATTCACTCGCACTAGCGCCAGTATGAAAGAACAGGATAGCTAAGACAAGAATTCAGAACGCATATGTATATCGCGACGGCACGCATGGTTATCACGCATCGACCTATTCGGCGTTCAGAATTACTCCAGGAAGTATCTCATGCCATGACCTAATATATATACACAATGCCACATCATATATATATATATATATATATATATATATATATATATATATATATATATATATATATATATATATATATATATATATCATCAATGCAGACTTACCTGCACACAGAAATCCCGTGTTCCACACAATGAATTCACTTTTAAGTTACTACACAATAGTTACATCATTCCTGGTGGCACAGAACTAAGTTCTTTCTTTACTTAGTAACTAAGCACAGTTTTGTCTGAATCTCCACCTACCAACTTACCTGGTTTTCTAACCGTTCTCCTTGCTTCAGAACCTGACTGACATAAATCTAGGTTTCTATCAGGCCCTATTAACTCTGTTTTATTCTAACACAGCAACCTAATAGATGCAACGATTTGCGATACATGGTAAATATACTTTAAACCCACATTGCCCACCTCGCATGCCTGCGTTCCCAACAGCTGATTCGCGAACACACGTTGGTAAACCAAACACA
Organism: Cepaea hortensis; assembly: GCA_963921405.1. Taxonomy (NCBI): domain Eukaryota; kingdom Metazoa; phylum Mollusca; class Gastropoda; order Stylommatophora; family Helicidae; genus Cepaea; species Cepaea hortensis. Next base: position 15,334,247 of record OY992887.1, on the reverse strand, counting down.
CGACCTAGCCGTCAGCAGCGTTATCGATCGGTTTGCTAATTAGTTATGCAAGGACATCCGCATAGGTAATGAGGTTAGAACGATGGCGTTTTGTACACACTTACAAAGTTAAATGATTTAAACAAATAAGTACCTGAATGTTCAGAACCAGACTCCAGTCAGCTTTCAGAACTGTTAAAGGGCTCCTCAGCCTCCTGTCTATAACAGTCAGCCGAATAATAGTTGAGGTGAGACGCAACACAAAATGGTTTAACACAGGCCTGCGTCTGCTCTCTTCGAGCAAAATGAAGTGAATGAATGGTTTAGCCAATTTCCCCACTCGTGCCAACTCAATGCGAACGGTGAGATAGTGCTTCTTGGGAAAAGACACTTCCTCGGGAAGCAGTCATTCTCCGCCTAGAATTTCTAGATCTCTCTGCACGAGAATTTAGTGCCATACCCAGCCTCACGGGTCACTCAAATTCAGGTGTTCTGAGAAGATTCTAGCTGTTAATTCCTCCATCGGCTTCCCTCAGTCTATTTATAGCTGGGAAAGTCCCCCGATGACGCGCCAAAATAGTGCGGAATCCTGACGACCAAAGACAGATAAACGCGTTTCGTCACACAGGCCCCCACTTTAAGAGGATCGACCCCGTCGTTCCACTTCTACGCAGAAGCTGTCTATGTCGTTCTTTCTTCCTTCTTAGAGACCGGATGGCGGGAGAGGAAGTCGGCTCCGACATTTTCTTTCCCTGGGATATATTCTACCCTGAATTGGTAGGGTTGCAAAAGCAAGGAACATCTCAACTAACGTGGATTAAGTTTCTGGGATGACGCCAGAAACGTAAGTGGCTGGTGATCAGATTGCACTGTAAACTGTACCCCATATAGATAGGGTTGGAATTTCTGAACTGCCCAGACCAGAGAAAGACATTCTCGTTCCACGGTTGAGTAATTCCGTTCAGCGGGTAACAATTTCCGACTGGCATATGCCACGGGGCATAAGATAAGACTGATCTTCTCGCCCCTCCTGTAGTAGAGCTGCCCCGATTCCAATGTTGCTGGCAGCCGTTCGCAGCATGAAGGGTTTTTTCAGGTTAGGTAATTGAAGTACCGGTTTCGCGGTTAAAGCTTGATTCAATTTACCATACGCCTCCTCACATGCTGGAGTCCAGACTAGTTTTTCCGGCTCCCCCTTTTACAGAGTGTCGGTCAATGGTGCCGCTACCATATTGAACCGCGGAATGAATTTCTGATAGAAACCGCACAAGGACACACAGGATCTCACATCCTTTTTCGTCTGCGGACGGGGAGCCAGCTGCACTTTCTCAATGTTTTTGGCTTCGGGGACCATCTGGCCGGGAGTTATAGTGTGTCCTAGGAATTCTAGGGTCCCATACCCCAGCATACACTTGGTGGGGCGGGCGGTGAGCCCCACTTCTCTCAGTCTCCGGAAAATGCGGTCTAAGGAAGCTATATGATCGTCCAAACTGACCGAAGCAATGAGGATGTCATCCATGAAGGAAACGATCGCGGGATCCCGAAGGGGATCTAATAGCAGCCGCATCATGCGCGTGAACACACTCGGAGCGTTATTCAGCCCAAACAGCATTACGTTGAACTCATAATGACCGCTATGGGTACTGAATGCTAAGAGAGGGCGGATCTCCGGCTTCTCTGGGATTTGATAATAACCCCGACTCAAATCAATCTTTGAGAAATATTTTGCCTGGTGCAGCCGGGAGAACAGCTGGGTTGGATTAGGTAGGGGCTCTACCTGAAAGTGGGTATGGCTGTTCAAAAGCTTGTAATCGATACACAGTCGATGTTCCCCGCTGGGTTTTCGCAATAAGACAGCCCCAGCATTATACGGGGATGTCGAGGGCGAAATGATCTCATCTTCCAGAAGCTTCTGGATCTCGGCCTCCAGGGCTTTCTCCTTCGAGAAAGGCACCGTGTAGACCCGTTGGCGAACGGGGTCTGTACTAGTTAAGGTCATGTCGAACTCAGCTAGCCCCGTCCGACCTGGTTTATCAGTGAGTACATCACTGTGGGACTCTAACAAACAGCTGAATTTCTTTCGATCCGCTAGCGACAGATCGGGATTTACCTTCACATCCCTATAGGTTTCCCGGGGATTTAAAGGGTATTCCGTATCAGTGTCAGGTCCTATCTCTGTTTCCATGGCGACGGCCAACGCCATGAGGTGGGAGGAGTCTTCATCGGAGCTCTCCTCGTATTTCTTGAGGAGATTGATGTGGAAAATCTTAGATTTTCCCCGGATCTTAATCCCATAGTTGGTCCGGGAGATCACCCGTTCCACTGGGAAAGGTCCTTGCCATCCGATTTCCAGCTTGTTACCTCCCATGGGGAGCAACAGTAACACCTTATCCCCCACCTGGAGAGACAGCTCTTTTGTGCGCCTATTATAATAGGCGGCGTGTCTCTTCCGAGCCTTCCGTAAGTTCGTCGCGGCTAGCGTCCAGCCGGTCTTGAGTTTGTCTTTTAACTCTTCGACATACTTGTACGAGGACACCACCTCCCCGGGAGTGTGATCCTCGGTCCAACACCTCAATAAGGCTTCCAGGGGTCCCTTGATCGGCCGTCCAAACAGCAAAGTCGCTGGTGGCAGCTCTGTGGACCCATGGGGAACCTCTCGATAAGCAAAGAGAGCTGCCGGAATGAACTCATCCCATCTCTCAGGCTTATCTTGGGCCAGCTTCCTGAGCATCGTCATGAGGGTTCCATTGAACCTCTCGACTAGCCCATTGGATTGAGGTTGGTACGGGCTGGTGTGGATGTGGTTGGTATGAAATATCCGGAAGACCTCTTCCATCAATTTCCCACAAAACTAGGACCCGTTGTCCGTGAGGACCTGATTTGGGAATCCCAACCGCGTAAAGGCTTCCATAAGTGCGTTGGCCACCCTTTTTGAGTCAATGGTGGCCAATGGTATGGCTTCCGCCCACATGGAACAGCAGTCCACCATCGTGAGTATATACATATTCCTCTTCCTCGTCCGAGGAAGAGGTCCCAATATGTCGACGGCGACTCGTTCAAACGGTGTCTTCATAATGGGCATCTCCCCAAGAAGCACAGGTGCTGTCCAATGTTTGCGTGCCACTCTTTGGCACTCTGGGCATGACTTGACATACCGTCGCACATCCCCCGTCATTCCTGGCCAATAGTAGTGGCAGGAAATGCGTTGGAAAGTCGCCCCGACACCCATATGTCCACTGAATGATATGGTGTTCCCCATGTGAAGAAGTTGGGTTCTATACGCTTTTGGGACCACCAACTGCCCGTACAGGCTGTCCTCTTTGCCCGCACGGCGGTATAGACACCGGTTCTTCATGTAGAATTGACCCCGGGATGGGGTTTTTCCACTATTGGGCAACTTGCTTCTGACGTTTGAGAAAATGGCCGGTTTGATCCAAATCCGCCCAAAGAAGCTCAAAGAGCGGTGATTCAATTTCTTTCATTTGAAGGATGTCGACCAGTAGACATTTATCGAAGAATGCAGGCAGCGTACGGTAACAAATGTGTGTCGAAGACGAAAGTGATAGACGGCCGGGTCAAGTGCACATTGTTGCAACAGAAGAAACCATCGCCAAAATTGATGCAGCAGTACAGATGAACCATTGTCGAAGCATACGTTAACTAGCAAAAGAATTTAATGTGTCAATTGGGACAATTTAAAAGGTCGTTCGTAAGAAACTGCAATATCGGAAGGTGTGTTCACAGTGGGTACCACGGATGTTGACTGACCACCAAAAAGAGGAATGCAGGGGATGGTGTTTGAACCACTTGCTGCGTTGCAGAGTGGAGGGTGATGCATTTCTCTTCCGCACAGTGGCAGACGATGAATCATGGTGTCACCACTTTGAGCTGAGCAGCAAAAGAGAGAGCATGCAATGGAAGCATGCTGGATCACCAAAAGAAAAAAAAAATCAATTTATAGGTTTCAACTGGTAAGGTTATGCTGAGCGCATTTCCGACCATGAAGGGCTATTGTTGGCCGACTTTAAAGAACCTGGTGTCAACATCAACTCTACCCACTACTTGGAAACACTAGACAAGCTGCAAAAAGCTATCAAGAATAAATGATCTGGCTTGCCTTCTTGTGGTGTGATTAATTTTTTGAACCTCTAAAAAAGCTCTCAAAGGGGAACGATTTCATACAGATGCAGACGTAATGAACGCGGTAAACACTTGATTCAGTAAGCAACAACAATCCTTTTTTTTTGCGGACGGCATTCGCCGCCTACATAAGCAATGGGATGCTTGCCTGAATGCCTACGATGACTCCTTTTGACCAACCCATGGTGCATAATTCATTCAAATTGAATGATTTGTTTAATTCAAATACACCTGTTAATGTTTCTTTTATGCTTTTGTAATAAAGCCATTGGAACGGGTTTCAAATGAACAACCCTTATAGTTCTGACCTCCCGTAGAGGCATGATGCCCTTCATCTCTCTTCTACCTGTCGATAGACTGTGTGGGGGAGAGGAAGTGTTTTGTCGTGGTTGACGTTGACTTGATGTCAGCTTGTGTTCTACCTGTCGATAGACTGTTTGGGGGAGAGGAAGTGTTTTGTCGTGGTTGACGTTGACTTGATGTCAGCTTCTGTCATTACTGTAGTTCCCAGTTCTATCCTACCATAGATCCTACCACAGACTGGATCTTTTCCCCGGGGCATGCCGATGTGCTGGGAAATGAACAGAGGGACAGATTGGCTGGCTCTGCAGAACTTGGTGGAGTATTGATACATGACAAGGCAGACGTGGTTGCGGCCTTGTGGGAGCACGCGTACACTTCGGAGGAGCAAATGGATTACCATTGCCTGGCAAGAATGAGATAGCGAGGAGTGACGATGGTATCAGGCCGACGCTCAACGCTCAGAGGAAAGGCGAGACGGACATATAATCAGATTGCTGCTGGTACTATTGGTGTTGAAACTCTTCGCTGGCTGCTGAGGATGGGCACGGAGCGCTTATGGGAATGTCCCGAATGCTGTGATGTCGATTCCTAAATCAATCAATCAATCCTACCATAGAGGCTTGGTGCCCTTCATGATCGTCTCTCTGCTACCTGTCGATAGGCAGTGTGAGGAGAGGAACCGTTTTGTCATGGTTGGCGTCGACTTGTTGTCAGCTTGTGTTCTACCTGTAGTTCCCAGTTCTGTCCTACAGTGACGGCATGGTGCCCTTAATCTCTCTTCTACCTGTCGATAGTGTGGGGGAGAGGAAGCATTTCCTTGTGAGGCGTCGTTTCTGTAGTTCACTAACTCCACCAACAGTTCAGAAATAAACACACATGCATTGTTTGAAACTCACAGAAGTAGAAAAAAGAAGTAGAGAATAGAGGACGCACTAAACAACATAAAAATAGAAAGCTACAGTTACAAATAGTAGTATAGTATACATAAACGTATAGTTGATACATAAAGTACAGAAGATACTTCTTGTATTTTGCAATTCCAAGGTATCTCGTTGCCCCAATCAAATTGTACTTGTTGTATACGGATGGCAGGGTCCGTACGTGTTGCATACATATAATAGAAGTATAATTTGAGCCTGCTCCGTGGCGCAGGCTTTATGGGCGAAATTCGTAATCCCGCATACCCTTAGTTCGAAATACAGCTGTGGGCAATTTGGCAGTAGACCACCCTACGCTGGTGTTTATAAAATGGTACGGGTGCCGGTCGGTCAGAAAGCAATGGCAAACTACTGAACGTAAACTTGCGCACGAATCACAAACAGAAAAAACGTGATGGGGCTGACTGTTACGTCCTGTGAAGGACATACAACTAACTTTTGTACAGCCAAGAATTGTTCCTAGTGCCACATATTTTGTATGCATTCTAGCTGCAACAGTTGGCCATGTGATATTGTAATATTGTTAGCATTGTCAAGCATTACTCAAGCATCGAAACAACCAGATCCCGGTAAAGTGTGAACAACACTCGGTGCTCCATGAATGCCGCTGACATCTCTATCAAATGATTGATTTCGTTCTTTGTGCTTTCCACTACCTCACGCACGTTTTTCTAAATATATCTTTCGTAAAATGACCGACTGTTTATTATAATGGCGGTTAGTATTGGCTGTAGTGGGCGGGGCTTAAAGACTATCATCACACACAGGTTTAGGGGTTCCCTTGACATTTTCGACGTGTGTTTGAGGATCCGATTTTCAGAAAGTGTAGGATTTGTTTCTTATGTATCTTTTGTAAAGTGACGATGGCCGATTGTTTACTAATGGAGATTATTGTTTTATGAAATGAGCTAGGTTTAGACACTATGATCATACGGGTTACAGATCTTCACATTAAAACCATAATAAAGTAATATAATTAAAGATAAGAAGAGTGAGGAAGGTGTAAAAGGGCGAGCAATTGGTGGTGTGTTAGGGTTACAGTGCTTTTCCTTGGGTGTTCAGGCTTGTGGCTATGGAGTGGGTGGGGTTGAAGCATTATCATCATACAATTGGCGGTGTGGTATGGATACAGTACTCTTCCTCAAGTTGTGTGACGGGATGGCTGTGGAGTGGGTGTATGGCGGTTCTTCCTATTAAGTAACGGGGCAGTGGGGTGGAGCGACGAAGTAGCCGATTGGCGGAGTGGCTGTGAAGTGGGTGTAGACACGTTTTCTTTGCTTTGAGATGGGACGGTGGGGTGGAGTAGTTAACAACTGCAAAAAACAGTTCCTAATACAGTTTGTTACAGTGATCACAGATTGCTTACAGGCACATTGAGGGTAAAGTTAAAGCAAGTCAAGTATACAACAGAAAACACTAAATATGATCTGTGTACATTGAAAAATGACAAGGAATTACAAGACAATTTTAACATAGAAGTAAAGAATAGATTTGATATATTGTCTGATCTAAAGATCCTATTTCAAGACGTGGATGATCAATGGGAAGTGTTGAAGAATTCAGTCAGTTTGGCTGCAGAAACAACTGTTCCAAAATTGAAGAAAGTGGGTCGTAAGAAAGAAATGGATGACTGAAAAATTTTTATAACTAATGGAAACACGAAAACACAACAAAAATAATCTTTCCAGATATGAAAAAATTAACAGAAAAGTCAGTACATTATGTAAGGAGGCAAAAGGAGCATGCTTTGAGAAACATTTCATAGAAGTTGAAAAACAACTCAACAGTAACAAATACAAAATTAGTCCACACAGGAATTCAGGAGCTTACTAATAAAAGAACACATATAAAGAAGAACAGTGTTATATTCGAAACAACAATGAAGGACCATCAATTTTGAAGACTGGGGTTCAGAATTTCCTTAATCATATAAAAACTGGCTAGACCCCAGGTTCAGACAACATGACAACAGAAATGAATAATGCTGTAGAAGAATATGGAATAGATCAAGTTAGAAAACTGCTGAACACAATATATGATACAAAAGATATACCGCAGGAAGGCCCCGCTATACTTCGCTTCGGTTTACTTCGTTTCGCCATTACGTCATTGCCACAATAAGACATAACTTCACTTTACGTCGCTACGTTCCACTATAACGTCGTCACGTGTGTTGCTATGCTGCGTTAACGTCACCATTTCACATTTTGTGCAGTGCGTTTTTCCAGGATTGTATCGTGTAATTACCCATAATTATGAGTTCAAAACGCACAGTAAGTGCTGATGGTGTGTCTGGTTGTAAGAGAACCAGGAAGAGTGTTACTCTTGAGGTGAAGTTAGATGTGTTACGTCGTTTTGAGGCTGGTAATCGGGCTGTTGATATCGGTAAAATCCATCGTTTACCTCCAACCACGGTATGGAAAATTCGTGCAGGTGCTGACAAATTCAAAGAGGGTGCTAAAAACGTATCCCCTTTGAGTGCTTCCAAGATCACTCGTACCGGAAGTACTCTTATAGAGATCATGGAAGCACTTTTGGCCGTCTGGATTGATTACCAGAACCTACGGAATATGCCGGTGAGCAAGATGGCTATCCAAGAGAAAGTAAAGTCTCTCTATGAAGATCTTGCTAAGAAAGTGGGTGAAAGCAGTACTAGTAGTGCTGATGATAGTATTGGAGCGAGTCGTAGTGTTAATGCCTCTACGTCCCAATAATTCTACCACTCGCCCTCCAACCCACCTCTATTTAGCCAATAAATATCAACAAACATCAAAATAAACATTACATAATAACTGTATTTAATTTAATTCTATGGGAAATAGTGTTTCGCTATACGTTGTTTTACTTAAAGTCGCGTTTTCCAAGAACGTAACCCCGACGTTAACCGGGGCCTGCCTGTAATTTTGTACTTGTTGCAATCCCAAAGAAATCGGGAGCCTTGAAATGTGATCAACGTCGAACAATTAGTATAATGAGTCACATCACAAAGAATTTGTTAAGAATTATCATGCAATGAGTTAAGAAGAAAATCCATCCATCCATCATGTGTCATGCCGGTAAGCGTGGGCGGTCATGTTCTGCCATCTCACTCGATCACCAGAGTCGTGGATCAGCTCCGTGTTTCTGTCTCGACCATGCCACAAGGCCAAGCCATCCAGGTACTTGCTTCTAGGTCTTCCCCTTGGTCTGTTCCCCTCGATCTTACCAGTTGTCACCAAATTCTCCAATCCATTTCTTCTCATAACATGCCCAAAAAATTTTGACTGTCTATGTCTAATTTCTCTAATCAATTTACGATCTTCATTTGTTTCTTGAAGGACTTGTTCATTGGTCTTTCTGGTTGTCCATGGTATTCTTTGCATTTTCCTCAGAAACCACATTTCTACAGCCATCAGATGTTTTTCAGCCTGACTGCTCATTGTCCACGCTTCACATCCATACAAAAGTACAGGTTCAATGTAGCATCTCAACACTCTTTTTCTCGTTTCAATTGACATCTTTTTATTGGTCAACTAGCAGACCCGGCCCGGCTTCGCCCAGTCCCTAGTGGGGAGCATCTCATTTAATTCATATAAGTAGTCATATAAGCTCCCGTTCCCGTTCCTGTCTGTCTGTCTGTCTGTCTGTCAAATAGACCCATCCCTCTGTCTCTCCCTCGTCTATCCCTCCCTCCCTCCCTGTCTGTCTGTCTGCCTACCCGTCCCTCCGTCTCTCCCTCCGTCTCTCCATCCCTCCCTCCCTGTCTGTCTGTCTGTCTGTCTGTTTGTCTATCTATCTATCTCTGTCTGTCTGTCTGTCTGTCTGTCTGTCTGTCTAATAGACCCATCCCTCTGTCTCTCCCTCCGTCTCTCCCTCCCTCCCTCCCTGTCTGTCTGTCTGTCTGTCTGCCTACCCGTCCCTCCGTCTCTCCCTCCGTCTCTCCATCCCTCCCTCCCTCCCTGTCTGTCTGTCTGTGTCTGTCTGTCTGTCTGTCTGTCTGTCTGTCTGTCTGTCTGTCGGTGTCTGTCTGTCTGTCTGTTTGTCTATCTATCTATCTCTGTCTGTCTGTCTGTCTGTCTGTCTGTCTGTCTGTCTAATAGACCCATCCCTCTGTCTCTCCCTCCGTCTATCCCTCCCTCCCTCCCTGTCTGTCTGTCTGTCTGCCTACCCGTCCCTCCGTCTCTCCCTCCGTCTCTCCATCCCTCCCTCCCTCCCTCCCTCCCTGTCTGTCTGTCTGTGTCTGTCTGTCTGTCTGTTTGTCTATCTATCTATCTCTGTCTGTCTGTCTGTCTGTCTAATAGACCCATCCCTCCGTCTATCCCTCCCTCCCTCCCTGTCTTTTTGTCTATCTATCTATCTATCTATCTATCTATCTATCTATCTATCTATCTATCTATCTATCTATCTATCTATCTATCTATCTATCTATCTATCTATCTATCTATCTATCTATCTGTCTGTCTGTCTGTCTGTCTGTCTGTCTGTCTGTCTGTCTGTCTGTCTGTCTGTCTGTCTGACCCGGCCCGGGTTCGCCCAGTCCCTGGTGTGGAGCATCTAATTTAATTCTGAGTAGGTAAGAATCCGCTCTGCCTTCAAAATGTTGACGTGAAGATTTTCTTCCTGCAGCTGCTTCTGTATTTGTTGATCAGTAAGCTCCATTTTTAGCCGCTTGACCATCAATCTGACTGTGTTTGAATCAGTGTTTCTGATTCTGGTGTCTTGGTCCTCCTTCCTCTCACAAGTTTTTGTGTTCGTCTGTGGGTAGTCGTCGCTCTTCTTATTGGTAGTTTCATTGACTGTAGGTTCAGATACTTTATTACAGCTTGCATGCAGACTCTCCAAAGGCAGGTTCGTCTTCTTGATAGTCTGGTCGGTTTTCTCACTATGCATCTTGGAAGCTGCTTGTTTCTTTGTGCTATTACGACGTGCCATTTTCCCCCCGTATCAGGCTGCTTGAAATGTGTAAGGCGTCTTGGCTTGATAAGCGCTGAGAAGTGCTGTCAAGCGAATCGTGTCGATATGATGGCGGAAAACACTAAAGATGCGATGATATTGTTCAACATCTTTTAGATAACTTCTTAAGTATAGAAAGATGAGTTACAATGTTATGCATTATGCATTATTTTTATGTAAACTTTGAAAATGTCTAAAAGATTGTATCATTATTTATTATAACTCATATGCCGGTACATAACTATAGACAAAGAGTTTATAAATCTTTGAAAACGATACAACAATATGACTATAAGTTATACAACAATGTTATTAAAAGTTATGCCCCTTGAAATAACTTTTTCTAGAGTTAAGTCCCTTTGCTATATATAAATTTAAAAAAAAATATCACAGTTGGCAGCTCTGGAATGAAAGGAAGACGTGTAGAAAATTTCCTCTCAATCGGATGGGCCGTTAGCGAAAAAATAAAGGACATACATATTTACATACATATTTACATACATACACTTTGTTTTATATATATAGATATGTTTTTCATCTTGCTAAAGGCTACTTTTGCCATGGCGATTCTTGTTCTAATCTCTTCAAGGCATCTCCCATCAGATGTTATTACTGTTCCGAGATAATTGTACCTGCTCACTTGTTGAAGAATATTCCCATTTACTTGTATATTACATTGTGGTATTTCGTCCTTCCTAGTGACGACCATAATCTGTGTCTTTTTACAATTTAATTCTAACCCTAGTTGTTCACTGTGTGTAATAATCGCATCTACTAAATTTTGCAGGTCCTGTTCATTGTCTGCAATCAAGACTGTATCATCTGCATATCTAATGTTATTGATGCATCGTCCCCCAATGTTGATTCCTTCCATATCTTCAATATTTCTGAAAATACTTTCACTGTACAGGGAAAACAGATCTGGAGACATTACACATCCCTGTCTCACACTCCTTTTAATAGGCTGATATTGGCTTACTTCATTATCAACTCTTATGGCAGCTTGTTGTTTCCAATATATGTTTTTTACAAGTCTAAGATCTTTTCCATCAATTTGTAGATCTTCAAGCATCCTTATCATGTTGACATGTCTCACTTTATCAAAAGCCTTTGTGTAGTCAATAAAGCAAAGGTGTAGATCTTTGTTTACTTCTATAGAACGTTCGATTATGTTTCTCAGTATATACACAGCATTTACTGTACCCTTGCCTTCCACAAACCCACATTGTTCTTCTCCTATTTCAGGTTGTATTTTCCTCCTAACTCTTTGCATGATAATTCTTAGCAAAATCTTCGTGATGTGACTCATTATACTAATTGTTCGATGTTGATCATATTCCAAGGCTCCTGATTTCTTTGGGATTGCAATAAATACAGAATTACATAACTCCTGAGGTATATTTCCAGTATCATATATTGTATTAAGCAGACTGGTAACTTGATCTATTCCATATTCTTCTAAAGCATTAATCATTTCTGTTGTGACGCTGTCTGAACCGGGGGTCTTGCCAGATTTCATATGGTTAAGAGCATTCTGAACCTCCATCTTCAAAATTGCAGGTCCATCATTATTATTTTGAACATCATACTGTTCGTCCCTGTTATCGTCATACAGGGTTTTCACGTAATCTGACCATTCATGTAATATCTGATCTTTTTCTATTATGACTCTTCCATCTTTTGTCTTTAGGCAGCCTGCTGATGTACGTGTTCTTTGATTAGTAAGCTCCTGAATTCTTTTGTGCATTAGTTTCGCATTGTTACTGTTGTGTTTGTCAAAGACTCGACCGCATCCCCTCCGCCAGGAAGAGCAGTCAATCTTGAAGAGGCCAGGAGGTGATACGGTGCCCGAGGTAAGGGCAGGGGAGATGAGGTAATGGGAGATGGTTATCAATTCCCTCATGAGACACGCAGGCGGTGTTCAGAGAGTTAGCACTCTAATCACGATAGCATCACGCCTTGTGGTAGCCACGGAGAAGTTGAGTATCCACTCAACATACCACGTCTGCGATCAGCATGCCATGTGAGGCAACACGCACCAAGGTCAAGGTCGATCCGCGTGGTGTGTGACGAGGGGATGAAAGATTGTCAGACGGGAGGACAGGACTTGTAGTGTGCACTTCGTTAGAGTAGCGATGGGGTTTCTTGTGTTTATTTGTGTAGAAAGTTAGCATAGGGGTTAGCAGCTCGTGATAGATAATACTATGGCTTTATGTTGTGTGTTTCAATAGCGACTGTTCACTGATTGTAGCGAGCCAACGGCAATAAAAATGTACCATTTATTTTCCTCGCACACGACTTGCAAGTTGTCTTGTATGGTGTGCCAGAAGTACCCGATGATGCCTGTCAGTTGAGTTGTTGACAGGCAAGGGTAATTGTGGTGTCAAGAAGTGAAGCTTGAACGAAAAGTTCAAGCTAATCCACTCATCCACGGGCTCCAGACTAGGGTTTAATTTTTGTAGTAACAGTAATTTGTGCAGACAAGAGCAATTTGCAGGCTAGAAGTGTGCCTATCGTGACAAAATAGTGTTTAATTGTGTTTATAAAATGTTTATTTACTGAAAACATGTATTCTTCAAAGCTGTAAGTATTAATATTCTTATTTTCTTATATTTATTTATGTATTTACCAATTTATTCTTGAATAAGCACCAAAAATGATTCAGGGCGGAGCAATACACTGTCAGCCGACAATATCGATTTTTGAGAACTAAAAATAGCGCTGCGGCTGTGACGTAGATTGATTGACAAACAGTTGCTCGGCGTCATTAGCATAAAGCAGTCGGGTGTTTACAAGATCGCTTAGCGGCGGCTCGCCTGAATCTGTGCTTTATATTATTTATTATTTGTTTATTGGAATTACTAAATGAATATATTTATTTATTTAAACATTATTATGTTATTTATATTCATTTAAAAGCAGTGATTCATATTTTTGGTTCTATTTTCTCTTTGTTAATCGTCACGATGGAACTATTTTCGGCCTAGCATACGAGACTTGGCTGCACAACGCTTACAGAAATTAACTAGGTTAGTAACGAAAGGCAATTACTGTTTAGAACAAAGACAGGACAGTGACATTAAATTTAATTAATACATGTTCTAGTTGTTCGTGAGTCTGTCATTGTCTAAGTCATTGTCCTTAGTTGTCGGGTAAATCATATCGTGCAGTAGGGGTGTTTACTGCTGCCCTGCATATCAGAGGGCTGACAACAGCTGAGTACATACGCCGGTGTACCAAATATAGTGTCCTACGTACGAAACGTGTCTTCACCCCAAAGTACCAAACGAGGTGACCTGTGTCAACGGAGTTCCGTTCCCTGATTCTCGGGAACATTAAGTTGAGTATACCTATATTTTTGGCATGCATTGTGATTAATAGTGCATCTCTTTGTCAGCTTGTGATACACTATCATATTTTTGTGCTCTGATTTTCCAATATTGAAATTTTGTGCAGCATATAAACTGGAAATAAAATTAATATTCCGTAAGAAGGAACATATATAAAACATCATAGAGACATAGCTAAATAAACAAAGTAGTCCAGATCAACGCTAGCTAAAGTACTAAACAGCATGGCTACTTTATCTGATTTTATAAAAGCAGGTAAAGATCTAGAATACACAGGAAAAGAGCTACAACAATATGCAGATCAGAAATTTAAAGAAGCAAAAGAGGAACAAACACGAAAAGAGAATGCGGAGAGAGACGAACGCGCACGAGAAAGAGAGCATCAAAAAGAATTAACACAACTAGCTGAGATAACAAAACAAAAACAACTAGAACATGATAAGGAAATTAAGCAACAACAGTTACAACAAGATAAGGAAATTAAGCAACAACAGTTATAACAAGATAAGGAAATTAAACAGAAAGAACTAGAATTAAAACAGAAGACATTAGATCAGGAGAGAGAATTAAAGCAAAAAGAAATAGATGTTAAGGAAAAACAAATTCAAGTAGAATCAGAGACACAATTAAAGATGAAAGGCATGGAGGTAGACTCACACGCAGAGGTCTCTGCCACTAAACTAAGAAGTCAACAAGAGGAAAATAAGTTCAACAAATACAAAAATATTATCAAACCATATTGTAAAGAGGACTCCATATCTGCCTGGACAGAGAATGTAGAGTACCAATTTAAATATCACCAAGTTCCTTTAGAGATGTGGGCTCCTATTTATATGAAGAATCTGAGTGGTGAGCCCCTTAAAGTAATAGAATCTATACCAATTGACCTTAGATCTAACTATCAATACATCCATGATAGGATTATGCAGCACTTTTTACTTGATGCCCCTGGTTATCACGTTCAGTTCTCAAATCTAAAACCTAAACCTAGTGAAACCTTCATTGATTATGTTTCAAATGTACAGAGTGTACTAGACAGGTGGCTTAAAGCAGCTAACATAGGAAAAGACTTTGATAGATTAAAAAACTTAATAGCTATGGATAAGGTAATATCCACCATACCTTCTCCTTTTGCTAAATTTTTGCAACAGTCAGACATTGAGAACATCCAGCAATTTGAGAAAAAAGGCTCAGCATATTTTTCTTCCAACAGAGATATTTTCAAAACGTCAAATGACTCTGAGATAGTTGCCTTTGTGAAAGACCAACCAAAAAACTATCAGAGTAACAGAAAACCTTTTCAGAAGTATGACAAGAAAGACAGGAAAGTGTCCAAATGCATGTATTGTCAACTTATGCACGACACTTATTCGATGTGCGACAAATCGCCGAATTATCCGGCGCATCTTGAAAATGTTATCAAGAAGCAGCAAAGCAAAAGATCTGCATACAGGCGTGCAATCAAATGTTTTTTTTTGTTCCAGCTTTGGCCATTATTCTAATAAGTGCCTTGGCCGCCAACGTTTGAAAGCCAACAATGCTATTTTGATTGACACCTCGTCAGATAGTGGTAGTGAGAATGAGTGTGAGGTTGAAAATGACTTACCTACTAACCAAGCAGAAGATGTGTGTGGTGCAAACGATATGTTAAGCTTCGACAGCTGTGAACGATGTCACCAATTCCATGCAGACGGAAAACTAGAATGTGGACATACAGTACCATTCTCATCTGAGAATGTAAATGCAGCATTAGCCTCCAGAGGCAGTTTGGTGTTCCACAATGCAATGGTCAATGATGTACCATGCCAATGTTTGCTGGATAGCGGCAGCACCCTTATTGGTCTTCGAAAAGAACTAGTGAGTCCGGGTGATTACACAGGTGACACTGTGAAATGCCGAACCTTTTCGGGTAACGTTGAAATTTACCCTTTGGCAAAAGCCCGTATTAATTCTCCTTTTCTTTCGGGTACCTTTACTTGTGCAATACTTGACAACCCTTGTACTGATTTAATTTTGGGGTGCTTACCTCAACTGAAACAATGTACTAGTGATGAAATAGTTGCATGGGAGAAATTGAATGCAGCTAATGCAACAACAAGAGCAGACAGTGTGAAACATCAAGACAAACGACAAGATGACAGACTACTGTTGCTGTCTCCAACTGGCACAGATGACACCAGCAGACTGAAATCAATAGAACAGCAGAAAGCTGATCCTAGTAGGTCTCCATACTTAAAATTACTAAAAGATAAAGCCAAAGTGACCAAAAATGCTTCATGGGTTTTTAGATGTAATAATGGCATTTCAACTAGATGTTATACTACTGGTAACCAGGAACAGGTGTTACCTGAACAACACCGGTTAACTGTACTAAAGAATGCACATAAAACACCGGTTGCTGGTCATCTTCCATACAACAATGCCAGCCCACGTGTTTTCAATAATATAAGATTATTTTTTCATAATGTATTTGCTTGTAATGTCTGTCAACAATTAGTACAAAAGTTTAAGGGTAGACATCCTACAGCTGGAGTACAACCTTCTACACTGGCTCCCAAGCCATCTGATAGAGGAAGGGTCATGTCTACCACAAACACACAAACAAAGGTGCGAAAACAAATGATCTTGAACTTGATCAAGACAGATTTAGGCTTCTTCCATACAAACGAAATGGCAAGGACCATTCAAGGTGATACATAACCATGGTACATGTTGACTATGAAATATCGATAAACAGACATTTAGAGATATTCCATGTCAACATGCGTAAACTTTACTTTTCACGACAAGAGACGAAAGGAGTGACAGACGAACAGAGTGCACCAACACCTAGTGATCAGACGACAGACATACATAACGCAACTACACTAGTTAGCGAGACTGGCAGTTCCGACAATGGCAATACACCTAGTGAGTTAACAGAATACGCACTTAGTACCACCACTGTACTGAATCAGGTAGACGACGACGGAATGGAACTACCTGTTCCCATTGTAGACGAAACTGCGACATTGGACAGTATACATATAGATCAGGGACTAACTGACAGTCAACGACGACAATTAGTGGAGTTAATTACTGAATACAAAGACCTATTCTCTGACATCCCAGGTAGGACGGACAGAATCGAACACTCCATTCTTCTTTCGGACCCTAAGCCTATTAAATGCAGGCCGTACTCTATCCCGCTCAGCTATAGGGAAAATCTAAATAAGGAAATTCTTAATTTAGAAGCTAGTGGGATTATCCAAAAGTCTACATCTGAGTACTCTTTTCCAATCGTCCTAGTTAAGAAGAAGGTTTCCACAATTCGTCTGTGCGTAGACTATCGAAAGCTCAATAACATCACTAAGATCGATGCAGAACCTATTCCTTCCTGCGAAGATCTTATCTTGGATATGTCTACTTCTAAAATCTTTTCAAAACTAGATCTTACTAAGGGATATTGGCAGGTCCCTATGCAGCCTCAATCTATGCATCTTACTGCGTTTTCAACCCCATTAGGACTATACGAGTGGCGATTTCTTCCTTTCGGACTTCGGAATGCTCCTGCCACTTTCGTACGCTTAACTAGAGATCTATTACATGGAGTGACGAATACTGTGACCTATATAGATGATATATGTGTCCATACTGAAGACTGGACAATACACTTACTGAAACTGAGACATGTCTTTGATAGGTTGCGACTCTTCGGTCTCACTGTCAAACCGAGCAAAGTTGAATTAGGCCTAAAAGAAATTGAATTTTTGGGTCATGTCATTTCTCAAGGTCAACTGAAGACTGACAATAGGATTATTACAAAAATTATGAATCTGACCATTCCTACCACTAAAAAACAGGTCAGAAGCCTTTTAGGATTAGTAAATTACTATAGTAAATTTATTCCAAATTTAGCGGAAATTACAAGTGTTTTTTCCAATGTTTTAAAAGCATCGGTAAAATTGGATGTGAAAGATGCATTATTAATTTCTGCATTGTCAAAATTGAAAATTCTTTTTAGTAATGTTCCAATCCTCCGCTTGCCTAACCCTAGGCTCGTTTATTATCTTAGGACAGATGCCAGCAGGATCTCCATCGCTGCAGTACTAGGCCAATTTTATGAGAGCATCTTCCACCCGATTTGCTACGTGAGCCGTAAGATCACACCTGCTGAGTCCAGAGATTCCATATCACAGTTGCAACCCTAAGCGTCATCTATACGGTGAGAGAGCTCCATCTAATTCTGACGGATGTTCACTGCATTGTCCAGACCGACAACTCCCCGATCACGGTCATACAGAGTGGTATGCGTCGAAATGACCGGATATACAGGTGGTCACTAATTTTACTATCTGGGGTAGAAATACCTGAAATCCCACATATAAATGTAGAGTGATAGGTAGTACATGAATATATTATATTATTCTATGTAAAATAGGTTACATATACATAGACATGATGTGCTTAATCATGTACCAAGAACAATGAACTATCATGTGTCCGTAGACATCAAGTGAAGAACTGTGCTGCAAAACGTAGATATCACCGTGTGAAATAGGACAGCTCATTACCAACTAAGCTCCATTCCGGTGTATCATTTGTGTGAAGCGCAAAAAACAGTGTCAGAACAGTGCTTAATTACAGACACGAAAAGACTGAGCTACGACACCAGCGAACTCTACACATGCACTACCAATAGAACACTATGATGACTGTGCAAGGTATTTCAGATACCCAGGCAAAGTGTGTAGATATATTATGCCTATACAACCATTGTACATACATGAAGGCAACTACTAACCTGTGGAAACTGAATACCATGTATATAAACTTATTGTGATATGTAATATAATATTTTAAGATAGTGATAAATTAGATGTAAGTTAGGAAATATAATAGTTATCATTTATTTTAAGTGTAGTTAGTACAGTAATTAACCCATTAGAATTAAATTAGAATATTAATTTAGACGTAAAAATAGTTAATTATTAGCTAAATTAAAGTATTGATAGCATTAGTACCATTTAGATTGTTATATTTCACTTAGCTTCATTTTAGTTTAGTTTATTCCATCTTAATAAAACCATACCATATTTAAGATATTACCATTTATTAGTATCATCATTTGACATCATAATAGATTAAAAAGAGTAGATAAGGTAACATACATCATTTACACCATTTAGATTAAGAATATCACTCATATAATTCCTTTGTGCATTTAAAAACATTAAATTATTTAGCATAGTATTTAGAAAAATACATAAATTGTGGTCACATCACCCATTTAATTAAGGTACATAACTCACATCACAACAATCACATTTAAATAGTTAGATTACATCCCTTAGATTAGAGAAAAATAAGAAGTAATATAAGCATATCATATAATTAACATAACAAACTTAATAAATTTAGGTAACACATTAAATACTTAGTTATAGAATTAGAATGGTATGTTAGAATGTAGAGTTTTATGTTAGTGTAATATAGTGGATGATGAGACCAAGGGGACAAACCATAAACCCTTTCTCGTCCATGTAAATATATTGTAAATACATGACTCGTGCAGCGACTTTCGCACAGTCATGGGGCTCAACTATCTTAAACTGAGCCAAACCTGTACAGTGTCACTCCAAGGTTTTTGAATAATTGGAAGGATTAGTGTGGAAGGATAAAAGATGTGTGACAGAATTAAGGGTGAAAGGAGTGTGACAGAAGTCTCGAAGTGAGAGTGAATGTAAAATAGACGGGAGAGAGTGAAATCAGTCAGCGAATTCTTCTGCTGTCTGGCTCGACTTTTAATATTTCTCTGTGTTAATGTTGGTTTTCGTTAGTAAAAATGTGCTAGTGTGAATGTGTTGTCTGTAATATAGTTTAGAACGTAGATTACAGTATTTTGGGTTTCATAACAAGGGAATGTAGTCACGAATTAGTGTTATACACCTGTTTGTGGCCGCATTTAACCAAATTATGACACTTAAAAAACTAACATACATACACATAGGAGTTAGAAACATAGATTAGAAGGTAGATTAGTAGATTGATTACATCCAAACACGCAAACAACCAGAAAAACAAACAGATAAATTACATACACTTTTTCTAGATCAAAGGGAAATAACTTCGAGTCAGGGGACATAATAGACAACGAAAAACTAACTTAACAGTGAAATATTACTTTACACGCGGAAGCGAAGTAGGTAAAGCCTGTCGCACACACTCTTGTATAATGGTTGTTAAATATTATATGGGGGCCATGAAGCAATTCATGTGTTGACCCTAAGAAAGTCAACTTTGTATGGGTAGTAAGTTAATTTACTATGTGAGGGCAGGTCTTATAAGACAACGGTCCGGTTCAGACATACCTCTAAGAAATATAATATAGGATGTGAGAAGAGGGCTCACGCCAACCAGTCAAGTTTGTGGCGATTGCCAGTAACCGAGTAAAGTTTTACTACATTGTGACAATAGTCAGTAGAAGTCTATTATGATGCCCAAAGCCAGGTTATCTAGAGTCTTTGACAAAAATTAGAGACACTAATTTTGTAGGAACCTCTTGCGTCACAACCAATGAGTGAAAGTTGATGACGCAACACAGGAGGGGTGGGTGTGTGTCAAAGACTCGACCGCATCCCCTCCGCCAGGAAGAGCAGTCAATCTTGAAGAGGCCAGGAGGTGATACGGTGCCCGAGGTAAGGGCAGAGGAGATGAGGTAATGGGAGATGGTTATCAATTCCCTCATGAGACACGCAGGCGGTGTTCAGAGAGTTAGCACTCTAATCACGATAGCATCACGCCTTGTGGTAGCCACGGAGAAGTTGAGTATCCACTCAACATACCACGTCTGCGATCAGCATGCCATGTGAGGCAACACGCACCAAGGTCAAGGTCGATCCGGGTGGTGTGTGACGAGGGGATGAAAGATTGTCAGACGGGAGGACAGGACTTGTAGTGTGCACTTCGTTAGAGTAGCGATGGGGTTTCTTGTGTTTATTTGTGTAGAAAGTTAGCATAGGGGTTAGCAGCTCGTGATAGATAATACTATGGCTTTATGTTGTGTGTTTCAATAGCGACTGTTCACTGATTGTAGCGAGCCAACGGCAATAAAAATGTACCATTTATTTTCCTCGCACACGACTTGCAAGTTGTCTTGTATGGTGTGCCAGAAGTACCCGATGATGCCTGTCAGTTGAGTTGTTGACAGTGTTGTTTTTCAATTTCTCTGCAATTTTTCTCAAGCCATGTTTCTTTTGCCTCCTTACATAAGGTTCTCACCTTTCTGTGAATTTCTTCATATTTGGCAGGATTATTTTTGTTCTGTCTTCTTGTTTCCATTAGTTGTAAAATTTCTTCAGTCATCCATGTCTTACGGCCCACTTTCTTTACTTTTGGAATAGTTTTTTCTGCTGCGCAACTGATTGAATTCTTCATCGTTTCCCATTGATCATCTACATCTTGAAACAGGATCTCTAGATCAGACAATATATCAAATTTGTTCTTTACTTCTATGTTAAAATTCTCTTGTATTTCTTTGTCAGTTTTCAATTTGCACAAGTCATATTTAGGGTTTCCCGCTGTATACTTGACTTTCTTTAACTTTACCCTCAATGTGCCTGTAATTAATCTATGATCACTGTAACAGTCTGCATTTGGAACTGTTTTTACGACTGTTAACGCATTTCGAAACCTTTTGCTAATCAGGATGTAATCTATCTGGTTTTTAATACTGCTGTCTGGACTCCTCCATGTCCATAATCTTCTAGGATGCTGTTTAAACCAGGTGTTTCCTACAACCATTTATTGTTCTTTTGCCCATTCTACAAGTCTGTATCCTCTTTCATTTCTCTCTCCCAAACCATGGTTGCCTACACTGCATCCATCGCCTTGCTTTCATATTTTTGCGTTGAAATCACCCATTATGATTTTTATTTCTGATTGTTTGCAGTTCTTCAAAGCAGACTCCACGTCATTATAAAATTCCTCTATGCTTTCTTCACTGCTTTCACTTGTTGGGGCATATACTTGAATGACATTTATTTTAAAAGGTCTTCCGTTTAATTTTACTAATAGGACTCTGTCTGACACAGCATGATATCCTTTGACAGAATTTGATTTTTGCTTATCTAATATAATGGCTACACCTCTTTGCTGTTCTTCTCCCCCAGAGTAAATAATCTTACAATCCTCTCCTGTCCTTATCCCTGCTCCTTTCCATCTCGTTTCCGATATTCCTAATATGTTAATCTTCTCTCTCTTCATTTCTTTTTTGATGTTTTCTAACTTTCCATCTGCATTCATTGTTCTAACGTTCCAAGTTCCTACTTTCAATGATATCAATCTGTTGCACCTAGTAGCCTGTTGACGGTCTGGAGTCACCTGGTGCGCATGACTATCCCTACCGGGCGAGGTTGCTCCTAAGGAGCACCCATTTACGCCGTTTCTCTGATTATCGATGATTTCACACAACATGATTTTCTTGGCATGTGTAAAGAAGGTAGTTTGCCATTGCTTTCCTTCCTAGCAGTGACCATACTGGTCAGTGACCGTAGCCATTGTCTCCTCAAAAAAGAGATCCTCTGCCTACCGTCGTGAAGGTGGAGACCATAACCTACAACTATCTGTTGGCTGCTCTGCATCTTCACCCACCACCTGCACCCATGGCTTCACG
Source organism: Cepaea hortensis (assembly GCA_963921405.1). Lineage (NCBI taxonomy): Eukaryota > Metazoa > Mollusca > Gastropoda > Stylommatophora > Helicidae > Cepaea > Cepaea hortensis. The sequence goes on along the minus strand of OY992887.1, from coordinate 15,311,952 downwards.
GAACCCTGATCGGGCGGCTAAACGGGTACTCCACCTTGCCCAAGGGTGTCCCGTAGGCTAGCGGAGGGAAGGAGGCGCCTTACTTCTCCTTTGATAGGGGATACCCCTACCCCGCTAGGGATATACAACGTGAAAGTAAATACAACGTGAAATAGGAGAAGAACAATGTGAGTTTGCAAGGGGCAAGGGTGCAGTAAATGCTGCGTATATACTGAGAACAGTAATTGAACGTTCTATAGAAGTAAACAAAGATATACATCTTTGCATCATTGACTACACAAAGACTGTCGATAAAGTAAGACATGTAAACATGATAGAGATGCTTGCAGATCTACAAATTGATGGGAAAGTAAGACATGTAAACATGATAGAGACAATTGCAGATCTACAAGTTGATGGGAAAGTATGACATGTAAACATGATAGAGATGATTGCAGATCTACAAATGGATGGGAAAGTAAAACATGTAAACATGATAGAGATGATTGCAGATCTACAAATGGATGGGAAAGTAAAACATGTAAACATGATAGAGATGATTGCAGATCTACAAACTGATGGGAAAGTAAGATATGTCAACATGATAGAGATGCTTGCAGATCTACATATTGATGGGAAAGTAAGATATGTCAATAAGATAGAACGAACGAATGAACGAACGAACGAACGAACGAACGAAAATCTTTATGTTCAAAGGGTTAAGAATTTGGCACGCAGGCCCGTCTGACATTCTGCCCTTCTTCTCTATTTCCTCTCATACAATCTTTCATTCAACATCTCTTATGAAGCAATTCTTTGACAACAAAAGAACAGCAAGCATTAACACGTATGAAAAATAATCAATAATACATGACTCGTTGAGGCAATGTTTAACATGGGCATCATAAATACCCAAGGCGGGCGTAACGTGCCACACATATGGGAATGTTTTTTTTTTTCCTGGCTAGTTGTCGTTCGAGATAATTTACCATTATTATTGTCTTTGTTGCTGTTTTTTTTTTTAAAAAAAGGGGGCTTGTAGTCTGTCCTGAGGTAGTGTTCAAACAGGTAACGACTGTATGTATAATGAAACAAACTAAGGTCACTTGGAGAAACAGCGGCTCTAATGTGCTGAATATTGAGGATTGTTGGCCTTTAAGAAAGCCTGAAAAAATTTGTGGAAAATGCTATGAGACTGATACTATCAATGAGATAAAAAATAAAGAATGATATATTGAGGAGAAATCGTAAAATGAGTTATAAAATTTTCACGCATGTAAAATAATGCCATAACTTTTATAAAACCGTTTAAAGATAACTTAAATTTATCCTATTATTTATAACGCTTATAAATTTCATTAATTTTTATAAGAATTTTATAAAATTTAAGATAAATACTAGATTTTTAAATCACATAATACAATCCAAAACATTTAGTATTGTCCCTTGAAATAAATTTGTTGTTATGTCCCTTTCCTTTATTTTAATTATATCAATCGATCAATAATGTGCCGTTTCTACAATAGGTTGGCTGCAATGGATCTCCAACACTGTCTGTCTCTCGCCCAGACTGTACATTCTGTCAGGCTGATGTTCGTCCATCTCTTGATGTTATCTCCCCACTTGAATCGTTGTTTACCTCTTGCTCGCATGCCCTCAACCTTGCCCACCAGAACAGGGTTGCCAGATCACTCTGAGTGGTAGACTAGGTTGAGCCTGGGTCCATAGGTTAATGGATCCCTATAAGTATATGCCATTGGAGCTAAGCTGACGGCTGCCCCTGCTCTGGTCGCTGCCTGAGTTGTCTTGCCTTCTCATGTTTGGGGATCATCTTTCTCTACTTCTCTCTTCTGGTTGCCACCAAGATCATCACTCGGATTTCAGACCAAACTGTAATCCTTTTGAAAAAAAAAAAAAACAGGGCCCCCTCCAGCAATCTGACCGTCTACTAGAGCGTTTGTGGAAGAAGTAGAGATGCTTGCAGATCTACATATTGATGGGAAAGTAAGACATGTCAACATGATAGAGATACTTGCAGATCTACATATTGATCGGAAAGTAAGACATGTAAACATAATAGATGTCAGCAACTCAGCTTTGACAGGCATACACGGATTCCTCTTTTGTACCACACGAAATGATAACTCGTACGTCGTACAAAAGGATACAAATATGATACGAATTTATTCTGAGCTAGTTGTACATTAGCTCTGCGAGCGGATAACCACATAGGTAATACATATCATGGTATATCGTGATGATGTTATGTGAAAGATGATATCGATGGTAATATCTATCGAAGTTAAGTCTAAGTCATAACTATTGCTACTGTCCTTTTTAAGCAACAAAGTATTCACAGCGAATACACCAGTCCGTCTTCTACGCTGTCGGGTCCCGGTCTGACGATCTTCGTGGCGTGTCCAGCCACGAGCAGTTGACCCTTCGCGCGCCAGCTGGTTTGCGTGCTCGGAGTTCCAGCACACGGTTAGTGACTTGTCACCCGGTTAGAGTTACCAGTGTTTAAGGGACACTTCTCGTGATGCGGGTTTCCCCACTCTATTCTGGGTAACTCCAGCTCACGTCATACAGTGTCCCCTTTTTGGACACGAGTGTGTCCAGTCGGTGAACTATTCATAGTTCTCACTCGTGCTTCTGTCCCTTCTGTCCCTATTTCCTAGATAGCTATGTTCTCTTTATCCTGTCTAGGTCTATTTCCATAGTTCTAGTTCTATCTTATCTATTAGATTATTTGCAGCTCTTTGACAATAGAGATGATTGTAGATCTACATATTGATGAGAAAGTTTGGCATGTAAACATGATAGAGATGCTTGCAGTTCTACAAAGTGATGGAAAAGACCTTAGACTTGTTTTAAAAAAAAAACATATATTGGAAACAACAAGCTACCATACAAATTGATTCGCGAAGTAGGTCAACATCAGCCTATTAAGGGAGGTGTGAGACAGGGATGTGTAATGTCTCCAGATCTTGTTATTCTGTACAGTGAAAATATTTTCAGAAATATAGAAGATATGAAAGGAATCATCATTGGTTGACGAAACATCAATAACATTAGATACACAGATGAAACAGTATTGATTTAAGACAATGAGCAGGATCTGCAACATTTAGTAGATACGGTTGTTACATACAATGAACAACTCGGGTTGGAATTCAATTGTAAGAAGACACAGATTATGGTCGTCACTAGGACGAAGGTAATACCCCAATGTAATATACAAGTAAATAGGAATGATCTTAAACAGGTGAAACGGTACATTTGTCTCTAACAGTCATAACATCTGATAGGAGATGCACCGAAGAGATTAGAATAAGAATCGCCATTGCGAAGGTGTCCTTTTGCAAGATGAAAAACATACAGACCAATAAAAATATGTCAATTGCAACGAGAAAAAGAGTGTTGTGATGCTACATACAACCTGTACATTTGTATGGATGTGAGGCGTGGATAAAGAGAAGACAAGCTGAAAAACATTTGATGGATGTGTGTCGCGAAACGCAAGTGCGTCTCAGACGGGACAACACAGCACCAACTCTACCCCACCCCGTCTGGGCGGCTAGGCCACATTTTAAGTGGTAGTGACAAGAACACTGAGCTGATCCACGACTCTGCTGATCGAGTGAAATGGAGAATCATAACCGCTCACGCGTATCGGCATGACACACGATGGATGGAATTAATTTCGCTCGCATCGTATAGATACAACGCTGTTAAAATATTTTCATGCTCTTTTCTATCCGATCCAATATGTAAGTGGGGTGGGAGGGGGGGGGGGGGGGAGAGAACTTTCCACCTCGTTCAACCAGCATGAACAGCCTTGGTTATAACTTCGGTAGTTCATGGAGGGGTTTAATTTATTTCCCTCTGTGTCAGTTTTCATTGACTTTTCAACGCAGTAGAGTTTATGTCTGTGACGTCAGCTGGGCGTTTTCCCGGTGGGTTATCATGTGTGTTTGTTTCTTCTTGATTTTCCGTTTGTCAATGATGGCTCTTAGCGCGTCCGATCGAGTGGATGTAGTCCTTAGAAGAACTTATCCTTTGGTTTAGTTACTTTGTTTCCTTTTTCTTTTTTCTTTAGCCATTTCTCCGTGCCTGAACAGTGTACACCGCAGCCATCATATTGGTTGCCTCATCTAGATCTTTTTCGGATAGTTTGTTGAGGTTGTCGAACCATTCGGATACCTCTTTGTGATCTTAGACAAATATATTGGTTTTCATCTCTAGACTGTCTAGGCTTTATCGTCAACTTTCCAGGTGAAAACTGGTTTCCCCATGAATTTATTTATCATTGTGAATGGGTTTCTGACTTCAGCTTGAGGTTTCTCAGTGGTCTTTGTTGTGTCTTCAGCTTAAGGTTTCTTATTTGTCTGTGCCGTGGCTTCTGCTGGCTTGTTTTTGATTATCCCCCTTTCATTTTTGTTTAGTTGTTTTCTTGATGTTTGAATAGCCTGTAGTATTACTTCGTTTTCTCTCTTTATCTAAGTCACGCGTTCTACCTCTTGCTGGAAGTTGCGCTGTATTTCTTTAACGGAGTGACTATTCTCAATGGAATTGCGAATAGAAAAAAAAACCAATTATATTCGCAATGGAAGTAGGTCACGTGATTATTCCTATGCGTGTTTCCATATACTATAATATTTTGTTGATATATTATTATTAGCGTGTCCTCAGTAGCATAGTGGTTAGTATCTCCGCCTAGTACACGGGAGCTCGAGGATCGATTCCCCGCCGGGGAGGCAACATTTTTTTTTCATTTTCAGGAATTAGGTGACATCAATGCTAGTCTGATGATTTCGCTTTAGGCATATGTTTTCTACGGATTTTGTGTATTACGTGTTGTGTATCTTGCTGCACAAGAACCTGCGCACTTGTCATTCTGTTCTTATCTGTCCTCTACCTTTGTTGTCTTGGGAAAGAAGCTTAGCCATCCGAACACGAGTTCTTCTCTCTCTCTCTCTCTCTCTCTCTCTCTCTCTCTCTAAGTCTCGATCTCCCACCTGTCTCTTTCTTGTCTTTACCACTCTTTAATGTCTTTCAATACATCTTTCTCATATCTCTGTCTCTCACACTATCTTCGTTATCTATCTCTCTCCTCTCTCTTTTCCACCTGCTTCATATATAACAGATAATATTCCTGCACTTTATAATGTGTAGCATTTCCTTATCCTTGTTTATTTATTAATTCATGAGGCCAGTCAGTGGAAAGCCTGGTGTTTGAATTGCTTAATCATGTCTCTCTGAGGCGAAGCATATTACTTGAGGCCATAGAAAGTGTCAAATTAAGAGAATCATCACTGCTGCGATATTATCAGGACATAAATAGTAGGACGGTAACCTAAACAAACATGGATGCCTGGTAACAGTAAGTGTACAGAAATGAAAGTTAACAATTCTTGAACTCGCCTGGGGACACAATTATTTGTCGGGATCGTTATTTGTATTGGGGATACCTGTTCTGAAAAATTATTCTTGATATTTAAACAGGACTAACGTAATGTAAAAATAAAACGGGATGTCAAAAGAACGGATGGAAGTAAGAAGAAGAGTGATTTATTAAAAAATACGGAGAATTCGGCAGAATTAAACTCGCAACAGTGAACATTCCTATTTAAATTAACCACCTTCTTAGACTTCTTAATGGCCCAAACTAAAATTGACTAGTGAGCAGACGCTGTGACATGTTTGCTACTTCCCGCAATTCGATTGCGAATATAATGTTTCTCTATTCGCAATTCCATTGCGAATATAATTTTTTTAAATTCACATTTCCATTACGAATAGAGCCTCCCTTTCTTTAATGTTTTTTTTTTTTTGCTGCCAGTGTCTTGTTCCGGTTAGCGTGGTAGGGGTATCCCCTATCAAAGGAGATTTAAGACGCCTCCTTTCCTCCGTTAGTCTACGGGACACCCTTGGGCAAGGTGGAGTACCCGTCTACCCCCCAGATCAGGGTTACGTGAAGCCATGGAAGCAGGTGGTGGATGGAGTGTGAGAGCAGCCGACAGATTGTTGTTGGTTATGGTCTTGCACTCTGCGGCGATAGGCAGATGATCTCATCAGTAGAGACAATGGCTATGGCCACCGACTAATACAGTCACTGCCCAGAAGGAAAGCAATGGCAAACTACCTTCTGCAAAACTTGCCAAGAAACCATAGCAACCATGAAAGAAAACATAATAAGAAAGAGATCTGGTGGCGAGACCCCCAGGCCAGGCAGATCAGATAACACTGGGGAAGAGTGTGACACAGGGACCAGTACTAGTAATCGTGATGACGGAGTTAATCCTGACTGTGTTACCAAGGAAATCCCCTGTGTCAGACTAAGAAACAGAGTGAGAATAGCAACGTGGAATGTGAGAAGTCTGTATGAGGGAAAGCTTAAAGTAGTGTGTGATGAGATTGAGAGGTTAAACATTCACATTTTAGGAATTAGTGAACATCGCTGGAGCGGCAAGGGACATTTTACAACTGAAAATGGAAGTATTTTCATTTTTTCTGGTAGAGACGTCGGAGGCCAGAGTGGAGTGGCATTTTGTTTAGATAAGACAACTGCAAAAGTTTTAATGGGATATAATCCAGTTAGTGATAGAATCCTCACTATTAGACTTAAAGGCCGTCCAAAAAACATAACTCTCATACAGATATATGCACCTACTTCAACAGCAGAGGAGGACGAAATTGAAGATTTTTACAACACACTACAAGACACATTAAATAAGATTGGTCATAATGATATAACAATAATAATGGGATATTTTAATGCAAAAGTTGGTGCAGGAAGAGCTGAAAATGAGAGACACGTTTTAGGAAAATTTGGATTAGGAAATAGAAATGATGCAGGTGACAAATTAATTGAATTTTGCACAGAAAATGAGTTCACGATAGCCAACACGCTTTTTAAACAACATCCAAGAAGTCTCTTCACATGGAAGTCTCCAGAAAATATTACCAAAAATCAGATAGATTATATTTTAATACAATGAAGATGGAGATCAAGCATAACATCTGCAAAAACCCTACGTAGTGCAGACTGTGATACAGATCATCAGTTATTAGAAGCAGATCTGAAATTAAAACTCAAAAAGCTTATCCGAGGACCAAGGCCACTTCGTTTTGATCTCACTAAAATACCGGATGCATACACCGTAGAAGTTAGGAATCGCTTTGGGGTCTTGATGTCTGTACAAGAAGAAATGACACCTGATGAACTGGCAGTACAAGCTAGAGATATCTTGATAACTACAGCCAAAGATTTAATTCCGACCAAGAAAAAGCAACTTAAGCCATGGATTACATCAGACACGTTAGAATTAATAAAACAACGAAGGGAGCTGAAACAGAAAGGAGATGAATCCGATAGCAGGATGAAGTATAAATCTTTAACTCGAGAAATAAGAAAGAACACAAGAAAGGACAAAACTCAATATATACAAGATTGCTGTACCAGAATAGAGCAATATCATAAGACTGGAAGAGATTATGAAATGTTCAAAGAAATGAAGTTATTGACAAGAAATGTTCAACCTCAATTGAATGTTATCTGTGACAAGATGGGAAATACCTTAACAGAATCTAGACAAATTCTAGAAAGATGGCGGGAGTACTGCAGTGGGATGTATGTATGAGTGACAGTGAGGATATGAATGAGATACATGAACAAATGGCAGCAGAGACAGAACCTGAACCCTCATTAGATGAAATTGCTTGGGCTATAAAGAACTTGAAGAATGGTAAATCACCTGGATGTGATGAGATACCAGCTGAACTAATTAAAGCGGGAGGAGAAGAAAGCATACACATATATCATGCATTATGTACAAAGATTTGGAAATATGGTATATGGCCAAAAGATTGGAAGAGAACTATCTTCATTCCAATACCAAAAAAGGGCAACCTGAAATTATGCACCAACTATAGAACTGTTGCCCTGATCAGTCATGCAAGTAAAATTCTACTAAAAGTCATAATGGGAAGACTTCGTAAGAAAATGGAAGAAGAGATTAACGTGGTTCAAGCTGGATTTAGACAAGGAAGAGGAACAAGAGATCACATATTCAACATGCGTTTAATAATAGAGAAGTGCAGAGAATTTAATGTAAACCTATTCTCATGTTTTGTGGATGATTCAAAGGCATTTGACTGTGTACAACATCAGAAACCTTGGGAAATCATGAGGAATATGGGCTTTCCATCACATGTAGTACAACTCATAAAAATGCTCTATCTAGACCAACAAGCAGCAGTTAGAATAGATAGCGAGGCATCAGATTGGTTTAACATCAAGCAAGGAGTCCGTCAGGGCTGCGTGCTGTCACCCTATTTGTTTAACCTGTACGCCGAAAATATAATGAGAAATGTAAGAGATGATATAAACAGGGAGCTATATGATGCCCTAAATATTGGCGGTCATGACATACCGGAGATTCGATATGCTGATGATACAGTATTACTATCCACAACACAGAATGGCATAGAAAACCTAATAGCTTCAACCCAATTGAATAGTGAAAATCACAACTTATATCTTTTTTTTTTTTAAGCATATCCTTTACAGGACTTAGCTGTCAACACCAGCATCTTTCAGCTGTATGTTGATCTCTTGGCAAGATTTCGCTCAGTAGTTGCCATTACTTTCTGAGCGGCCGGCTCAGTATCCCGCAAGTCACGAGCGGGGGTCGAACCGCCTCAGCTCTCGCTCCGCTACGAGACTCTGCGTGATAAACGGGATTACAGAGAGAAAGTGTTGTAACCCCACAGCCAGAGAGACCGAACTTATATCTTAACATAGCAAAAACAAAGATAATGAATACAGATAAAACTACTATGGAGAAAGAAATATACATTAATGGGGAAAAATTGGCGGTAGTGGGAAATTTTGAATATCTTGGTTCATTGATTACCAACAACGGTGACACAATGAAAGAAATTAAACGGCGACTATCAATTGCTCTTCAAAGACTAAAACAGCTGAATAAATTATGGAGTGGGACAGATAGAACTACAAAAATTAGATTTTTAAGAGCATGCATCTTTCCCATTGCAACATACGCCTGTGAGACATGGACACTTACTAAACAAGCTGAACAGCGCATACACGCCTTTGAATATAAATGTTATAGACGAGTTCTAAGAATATCTTGGGTAAAGAAAAGAACAAATGCATCCATACTTCAAGAGTTGAATATTGAAGAAGGTTGGCTATTAAAGACGATAAAACAAAGAAAATTGAAATATTTTGGTCACTTGAAACGCCACGAAAGTTTGGAGAGAACAATAATGGAAGAGTATATGCCTGGGAAGAGAGGAAGAGGAAGGCCAAAGAGAAGATGGGTGCAGGATGTGGCGGATGATCTCCAGATAGGTGTATCAGACGCGGGACATCTTGCTTATGATCGAGAGGTTTTCCGGAAGGTTGTTATGAGAGCGAGGTTCTGCAAAGGACATGCTACTGAATGAATGAATGAATGAGTGTCTTGTTCTTGGTTTTCCTTGGTTATTTTCTGTATCAGTAGAAGTTTTTTTTTGAATTATTTCTTCAGTTCAACTGTCTGGCCTTGAAGCTGGATTTTTCATTCTTGTGAAATGGCTGTGGCTGTCTCTCACCTCCGCCGTGCTCCCTTGAATGGCGTGTTTGTCCTTACGGTGATGTTATGGCGTCCCTATGTGTTTAGAGAAATATGAATAAAATTTGGTGGAACTGCGGTAAAGCTGTGAAAGTGTAAACAATATAAAATGACACAAAGTAGTGCAGCTTTACATAACAGAGTTAAGACACATACAGAACGTTGCGGCGATTAGCCTTCATCAGCAAACAAACACATTCACAAACACAACATACAGTCAAGGAGATCTCCTGTGACTACATCAGAAGGTGACGACAGGGCGAGAAGAATAAAAGCATGGAAAAATGGAAGCAATGAAGAGAAAATGAGAATTGAAAAAAAATGTTAATTGAAAAGAATGTTAGTTGAAGAAAATGTTTAATTGAAAAAAATGTTAATAGAGAAAACGTTCATACTCACCTCACCGTTCGGATCTGTAAGTGGCTAAGAAAATCTCCTATGTATTCTGATACCCGGTGCCGGGTTTTACGGTTCAGTGAGCACATAGAAGGAAGGGGGCGGGGAAGGAGGACAGTAAATGGTCTGGTAAGGGTATCTGAGCAACCACAGTGGATGTACTAGTGGAGTACGAGGCGCGCAAGGTTGAGGGTGGTACTAACCAAAACCCCATTGTGTTATTATAGGGGCGAGTCTTAAAGTCTGGGTGGACTGATATGCGTGAACGCGCATACTTACATAGACACACCTCAACAGACAAAATACTAGTGTATGTGGGCATGTGTAAAGTATATGTAAGAAGAGAGAGAGAGAGAGAGAGAGAGAGAGAGAGAGAGAGAGAGAGACATCTGATGGACATCAACATCAACGCAACTAAGCCTGTCTCCACCCACTTCAACAGCGCAAACCATCAAGGTGCTTCCGATGTTCAGGTCACTGTCATCCAGTCTTGCTCCTCTGGTGCTCAAAATCGCAAGAATACAGAAAACCGGCCCATATTCTCTATAGGGTGCCTAACACCACACGGCCTCAACACCCAACATAGTTTCATCTAATCGTAGTCATTTCCCCTCCCCCTCCCCACTCTGTTGCTTCCACACCCTCCTAGGTGCCACCCTCTTCCGGTCTCCAACCAGTCCTTTTCTCCACTAAAATTATCCTCTACAATGTCTCCCTCGGCCCGATTCCGAGTGACCGAACCAGCAGTTACCTGGGCATTTCACAGTACCACTCTTGGCACTCCTGTCGTACGCAATTCAGCGCGCACCAGTAATGTAATCACTAATCCCCCTACTAGTTAGCAACTACACTGTTATATGCGGTCGGGTGTGCGTGCACATAGATACAAGTTCATATGTGTATGTGTGTATGTACACAGATATATATGTCTTTCTCTCTCTCTCCCTCTCTCAATAATCTTACACCAACCCTCTCTCCCTGCCCATCTCTCTATCTCTCTGTCTCTCTCTCTCTCTCTTTCTCTCTCGCGCTCTCAACAATCTTGCTTCTCTGTGTCTACCCATGCCATGTGTGGCGTGTCGTAAGCTCTTTTCCAATCTCTCTCTCCTCTCTCTCTCTCTCTCTCTCTCTCTCTCTCTCTCTCCCATCGTGCTTCTCGGTGTCTACCTATTCCAACTATATTGCTGGTGGTCTGATATTACACAGCCCCAATAACACAACCACTGGGGGGGGGGGGGGGGTTTGATCCTCATATACGTTGTATAAAAATCAACCTTACTGGCTCTATTTCATAGGGTACAGTACGAGTGAAGCCTCGTATGTGTAGACCGTTCGAACCCGCATACACAGGTGGCGAGTCGTAGGCACTTTTCTAATCTCTCTCTCTCTCTGTCTCTGTGTCTCTGTCTCTGTCTCTCTCTACCTCTCTCCCACCTTGCTTCTCTGAGCCTACCTATTCTAACTATATTGCTGGTGGTCTGATTTTATACAGCCCCAATGACACTACCACAGGGTGATTTGATCCTCAAATACGTTGTATAACAATCAACCTTACAGGCTCTATTTCATAGGGAACAGTATGAGTGAAGCCTCGTATTTGTATACCGACCGACCCCGCATACATCAGGGGCGTGTCGTAGGCACTTTTCCAATCTCTCTCTCTCTCTCTCTCTCTCTCTCTCTCTCTCTCTCTCTCTCTCTCTCTTCCATCTTGCTTCTCGGTGCCTAAATATTCCAACTATATTGTCGGTGGTCTGATTTTAGCACAACCACTGGGTGATTTCATCCTCAAATATGTTGTATAACAATCAACCCTACTGCCTCTATTTCACAGGGAACAGTATGAGTGAAGCCTCGTGTTTGTAGACCTACCCACTCCGCATACCTCATGTGGTATGTCACAGGCAGTTTTCCAACCTCTCTTATTTTATTTTATAGTTAATTTTTTACTCTCTCTCTCTCTCTCTCTCTCTCTCCTAATAATCTTGCTTCTCTGTGCCTACCCACATCATGTGTATTACCAGTGGTTGGGTCTTATGCAGCCCCTATAAAACAAGCACTGGGCGATTTTGATTTGTAAATACGGTGTATAACAATCAACCTTACAGGATCTAGTTCATAGGGAACAGTATGAGTGAAGCCAGGTATGTGTAGACCGACCCATCCGCATTCCTCATGCGGTATGTCGCAGGCAGCTTTCCAACCTCTCTCTCTCGCTCTCTCTCCCCCCCTCTCTCTCTCTCTCTCTCCTTACATCTTGCTTCTCTGTGTCTACCTACTTCACGTGTATTACCAGTGGTTGGATCTTATACAGCCCCAATAACTCAAGCACTGGGCGAGTAGATCCTTGAATATGTTGTATAACAATCAACCCTACTGACTATTTCATAGGGTACAGTATGAGTGGAACGTCGTACGTGTAGACCGACGTACTCCGCATACCTCATGTGGTATATCACAGGTACTTCCCCCTCTCTCTCTCGCTCGCTCTCCCTCTCCCTCTCCCTCTCTCTCTTCTTACATATACTTTGCACATGCCCACATCTCCCTTTCTATCTCTCTCTCTCTCTTCCTACATATACTTTGCACATGCCCACATACACTAGCATTTTGTCTGTTGAGGTGTGTCTATGTATGTATGCTCGTTCACGCATATCAGTCCACCCAGACTTTAAGACTCGCCCCTATAATAACACAATGGGGTTTTGGTTAGTACCACCCTCAACCTTGCGCGCCTCGTACTCCACTAGTACATCCACTGTGGTTGCTCAGATACTCTTACCAGACCAGTTACCGTCCTCCTTCCCCGCCCCCTTCCTTCTATGTGCTCACTGAACCGTAACACCCGGCACCGGGTATTAGAATACATTGGAGATTTTCTTAGTCACTTACAGATCCGAACGGTGAGGTGAGTATGAACGTTTTCTCTATTAACATTTTTTTTCAATTAAACATTTTCTTCAACTAACATTCTTTTCAATTAAATTTTTTTTCAATTCTCATTTTCTCTTCATTGTTTCCATTTTTCCATGCTTTTGTTCTTCTCGCTCTGTTGTCACCTTCTGATGTAGTCATAGGAGATCTCATTGACTGTATGTTGTGTTTGTGAATGTGTTTGTTTGCTGATGAAGGCTAATCGCCGCAACGTTCTGTATGTGTCTTAACTCTGTTATGTAAAGCTGCACTACTTTGTGTCATTTTATATTGTTTACACTATGTGTTTAGAGGTACGGGTAGCCCCGATATCTTGCTCCGTCCTTGTAAAGGCAGTTGATGCATTTACTATAATCATTAGGCTTCCGGAAGTCTTTGTCCTGTTTGGCTAGCGGACATTCGTTGAAGACATGGTCTTTGGCGCAGTGTCGGCAGATTTCTGTCGTTCTATTGTGGTCAGCCCTCTAGCACCGAGAGAATTGTGTAATTCTAGGAATAAAGCGTTTAGGCTGTTGTTGTTTCCTGTCCGTCGTCACTTTGACAGGCTCTACTACTATCTGACTCTTATGGCATTATAATTTTGCCTTCTTTGGTTTTCAGGCAGTCTATTGGTGTCAGTGTTCTTTTATTAGTGAGCTCATTAATTCTTTTGAACTTTTATGTGCTATTATGGTGTTGTGTTATTTTTAATACCTTCTCCCATTTTCCTCATGTAAAGTTTCTATAACCTCTTTTTAGAATGTCCTATTTTTCTTAGAATCTTATAAAATAAAATATGCTTATTGGTTATTTGTTCTGATTTCCGATAGTGTTAAGAAGTCTTCAGTCATTCATTTCCTGCGACATGTAATCTTCAGTTTTGGTATAGTTGCCTCTGGTGCTTGTCTGAATGCGTTTTTCTTTATTTTTCATTGATCATTAACATCTTAAAATATAATTTCTAGATCAGACAGTCTATCACATCTGTTCTTTATTTCTATGTTAAATTTGTCTTTTATCTTCTTCTCATTCTTCGGTGCCAACATGTTCAGTTTAATGTTCCTTGGTGTATATTTGAGATTCTTTAATATTATATGTATCTTACATTTAACAAATCCATGACCACTGCAGAAGTCTGCTTTTGACACAGTGTCTACGACTTCTGGAGCATTTTGAAATCTTCTGCTGATGAAAATGTTGTCGATATGATTTCTGATCTTATTATTAGGATACTTCCATGCTCTTTTTACCCAATGAATTTCTAACACTCCTCTTTAAGGCTTGCATTCTATAGCGCATATGTACTTTTCAACCGATTTATTAATAAATAATCTTTGACTAGTATAGTTTTCCAGTCACAGTTTTTATGTTGGTCGAATTACTTTTCAGATCCCGAGTTAATTATTCTTGTTTTATCTGGATCAAACTCCCCCTCCCCCTATTATTGTTTTTAAATTGTTCTTGTAAAAAGGTAACGATTTCTGTCGACACGTTCGCCCTGGAGAGAGAGAGAGAGAGAGAGAGAGAGAGAGAGAGAGAGAGAGAGAGAGAGAGAGAGAGAGAGAGAGAGAGAGAGTTTCCTTTCGTAGAGTTTCCCAGTCATACTTAATGATTTCATTCAGACCCCAATAGGCGAGGTATTTTTCCATTGCTTTCCTTCTTGGCAGCAGTGGGTGTGGTAACGGTCGTTACAGTAACAGTTGCAGAGGTAGTGGCAGTACCCAGCAGGCGCAGCAGGGACATTGGATGTCATGGGAAGGGATACTGCAGAAGTCCCGAACCTGGAATGAGATATGGCGTATGACACAACTGAGCTTAAGTTTCGTCGTCTAATCCATCTACGATGTCCTGCCATCAGCGGCTAATTTGATCAAGTGGGATAAAACCAACTAACCCCGTCCTTACCCCTCTGTAATAAGGTCCAACAGCGGAACACGTACTGTCCGCATGCAAAATAGCCCTTTGCCAAGGTCGATTCGTATGGTCGCACAATACAGTTCTTGCTGAGTTGGTTGCCGTAGCGGAATAAGCCAGAATGCGGGCGAACCAAAGGACTAGGATGAGGCCACTGGGGATTTACTTTGCCTGAGCTGGATAGCAGCGTAGAGACAAGGAAGGCTGTGCTGCCGATATACCGTCCATTTCCGATGATACGGGTGACTGAGAGCTGGCCGTGGATCTGAAAGGGCCGTGGGGAGTAAGGTGATCGACTTCCGTTTGCGACCTGACATTGTACTTCACTCGTCGCCGGCCAAAAAACTAACGCTAATTGAGATGACAGTCCCAAATGAGTGTAATATCAAGGAACAACATACGTTCAAGATGGAGAAGTACAGTGACATGGTCGCTAGTCTGAAACAGGAAGGATACACTGTCAGGCTAATCGTTGTGAAGGTGGGCGCAAGAGGTCAAATCTCCCACTCCGAGTATGACGTGTTAAAGCAGTTAGGCATCAAAGGACAAGCGAGAACGGGCACACACACACACACACACACACAAACTGAGTGAGGCAGCCGAAAAGACCCCGTGTTGGCTGTGGAACTGCCGAAAGGTAGAATGGGACACGTCTCGACAGTAATATGGTTAAAGTTTCTGTCTGTAAACTGCTAGACAACTAACATCGGAGCCAATGTCTCAATACGAGCAAGAACTTGCACAGTCTTGTGTCGACACTATAGCCTTCCCTCCGAGCGAGGGTAATACATCTGAGTACGGGACTGTTCGGTGGGGAAAATCGCCGCACGGTAGCAATCACCAAATCATGGACATTTCGGCCGAAGTCCAACCTCCATACCAGGGCGGTAGTCGTCTCACGAAAGCCGCACTCCGCAGCAGAGACCAAGAGATGGGTCGAGTAACTCAGAGGAAGAAATGGCTTCTAGAGTGCGGCGCCGTGAATGGGTCACGAAGAAGGAACATGACAACGAAGACGAACGAAGGCGACAGAGGCAATGGCTGGGGAAGAAGCTGGTTCCTCACGACCAGAGGTGCTTGGATGGTGTGAGGGCTCCAAGCACCGGGTGGGGAAATACGCCCGTAGTCAAGACCCGGACTGGTCCGCCCTTAGAGAATGTAAAGAGTGAAAGGGCCGAAACATTCGGGAAGGGTGAACCCTTCTGACGATCAGAAGCTCTCTGCCGTGTTTGTTCCGTGGCGGACTTTTTTTTTTTTTTTTTTTTTACTATAGGGTTTGCAGATGTAGCTGCAGCAGCAGTAGCAGCAGCAGCAGCAGCAGCAGCCCAACACGTCGATGACCCCAGCCATTGCCTCTATACAGAGACCCCTGCGAACGTGAGACCACACCCAACTACTGTCTATCATTCTATATGTTAATGTTGAAAACATCCGTTTTAACAATTAGTAGACCTGCATGCATTCTTACGTTTATTAAATCTGCATCTACAAGAAAATTATTTAATCTATATTTATAATCATTCACATCGTTATGGATGTAAGTGTTTCTTTGCACTTGAATAATTGTCACGAAATATTGAAAATAACCGCATTTTATTTCAATGTACTTAACCTTCTTCCGAATACATGAATACGGATAGTTACAATTATTGTGTTGTGGGAAATGCCGTTGCGTTAATACCCGATCATTATTATTGTAGCAGGACTAAGTACTTATGTCGATATGTGAGGACACACACACCGTTATTTAAACGCTTACCGTGTCTGCACTAAGAAATTATAGTTGTGCAAGAAAAATTGGAATAATCTTGCCCCAGCTTCAAAATGGCACGGGAACATTATCTTCATCGATGCAGATTCCGCATAGATAATTATCCATTGCATGCGCTCAAAAGACACATTACTTATATTGAAAATTGTGGAGGATGGAGGAGTCATGTCCAGTATTTAACTTGATTTTTCTTTGTGCACTATGTTCCAACACGGAAAAGAACACACTAAACACCCGAATGCTCGTGTACATCTTTACTGAAGAACAGCTTTTAAAAGTTGTGGTTGTAAAATTCTCATAGTTAACTTCAATTTTAGATTGTTTCGGAGCGGAAGTTCAAAAGGAGAAATAACTTTCCGTCTACTATTATTCAGTTAAAACTGTCAAAGGTTTAATCACGTGAGTAAATATGAGCCCAAAAAAGTGTGTTATGACACAGCTGTTGATTCTGCAGAGAAAACATCCACATTGTATACAAATGGGACTACTTCAAACAGACAGACACTCTATCCAGTTCTTTCAAGGAGCCATGAGGACAAGATGCAGCAGCAGCAGCAACAACAACAACAACAACCACAACAACAACAACAACAACAACAACAACAACAACAACAACAACAACAACAACAACAACAACAACAACAACAACAACCACCACCACCACCACCACCACCACCACCACCACCACCACCACCACCACCACCACCACCACAACAACAACAACAACAACAACAACAACAACAACAACAACAACAACCACAACAACAACAACAACAACAAAAACAACAACAACAACAACAACTACTACTACTACTACTACTACTACTACTACTACTACTACTACTACTACTACTACTACTACTACTACTACTACTACTACTACTACTACTACTATTTCTGCAATAGCTACTAT
>OY992887.1:15176925-15291925 GCA_963921405.1 Cepaea hortensis | reverse complement strand
ATGTGAAAAGTGGAATAGACAGGAGTCTCAACAAACCAACAGCACTCACAGGCACACTGTGCATAATGCTGCCTTCAGAATGCCAACACAAAAGTCCTCCACGGAATATACAGTTTATCGTCGTTGGAAGCGACAGTCACAAGATAACCAGCAGCTTCACATTAATGCATTAAAAGTCGAGAGGATGGACTTCATTGCCCCGGGATTTATCCCATATGGCTCGGTCCCTTTCGGCAGGGCGGCCCGCTGTAAGCACCGCACAAAGCACGAACACCGTAGCTACAGCGACGACCCCCCAGGAGTCTCCGAGAAAAATGCACTCGTTAATCGAAAAGGCAATCCAGTCATTTCCAAGCGACAGGCTGACCGTCATCGTTCCGAACATGCAGTTCACGCTACAGCAACCGCGGATGTAACAACATTCAAAACGAAATTAACAGCTCACAGTGTCGCGCCACGCACTCAACTCAGTAGCAGGGCGACGGAACCACGCACTACCAGTCCAACATGAGGAAAATGCGACTGCGGACGGTAGCCAGACGCATAATCACTCCTGAGGCTTAACGGTTCAAATGCCTATCCGCAAAGATGGGTCCGGCTTACTTTGATGGTCAAAATGGTACGAGAGTCCGTCGTTCATAAACAAAAGATACATTACCACAATGAGCAGAATAACAATAATAATTATAATAATTCACGCAATCAGAGTTTCCTTCTTTCAGTTAATGATCACGGGTTTTGTTGGATGCCCAGAATAGTTTTGTTGGATGCATTTCTTTTTAGCGTTTATCTCGTCGAAATTTCAATGACTGCCGCAGTTTTCTCTCCATTTCTACATGTTTTCTGTCGAGCAATGTTTGGTTTCCTTTTCCCTTTCCTCTTTCCTCCTGTTGTTTGCAGTAAACTGAGCTATCGTTAACATTCTCGATCATGCTCAAATATACCATTGTGTGTACGGTTGTTAGAAGGTGTGTTTATGGCCTCAATACAATGTTTTATGCAATGAATGAATCATACAAAAACGAGAAGTATACGGTAAGCTTATCTAGAAGACGATTACAAGTAACAGAATAAATATTGTGGCCAAAGCCTTCGTCAGCACAGAGAAAAAACAAACAAACACAAACCGACACAACTACATGAAAAACACTTCACGAAAATATAGATATAAAAGTTACTTGTTTGTATTTCGTACAATTAACCTCATTAACCATGTCACAAGCTTCTACTCAGAATTATAATGCGAACAAGAGATAAAATAAAAATGGAAATCGGTGGAGAACAGTATTTGTTGAAGGAAAGGGCACAAAATATACATTACGGACACTAATAGAAAGGTCAATAGAGAAACAGAAAGACATATATTTGTGCTTCATAGATTATACTAAGGCATTCAATAAAGTAAAACATGATGGACTGATTAAAATGTTGGAAGATATCAACATTGATGGGAAAGATCTCAGAATAATAAAGCGTATTTACTGGGACCAAGAGGCAGCAATTAAAATGGCAAATACAGAGGGCAATTATGAACAAATAAAGCTAGGGCTACAACAGGGATGTGTCTTGTCACCGGATTTCTTCTCCCTCTATAGCGAAGCAATAATGAGAGAGATTAAAGAGAAGGCGGGTATATTAATCGGAGGTTATAATATTAAAACAATATGCGCTGTGCTAGGCGCATTTAAAACATCAGACGGAAGGTGCACAACATAGAATAACAGCAGAAAAGGGCGAGCAAAAGCTGCATTTCAGAAAATGAAACGTATCTTATGCCATAAGTCACTATCATTGAATGTAAGAAAGAAAGTGCTGAAGTGCTATATAGACTCTGTTTTGCTGTATGGCAGCGAATCTTGGAATGTCAATGAACACATTATGAAGAACTTGGAAGCAACAGAGATGTGGTTCCTGAATGTTGCGAATTTTTTGGACTGTCAAGTAACTAACGACGATTACCTGAAAGTGGCTAATAAAACTAGAACATTATATACAACAATAAGAAAGAGACAAACAGCTTTCTTTGGTCATGTGATGAGAAGAGAGGCATTGGAGAACACCGTGATGACTGGAAAGATCGAGGGGAAGAGAAGCAGAGACCGACCAAGAGAAATGATACTGGATGGATTGAGACGGTGGCATGGGGGAATATCATCAGCAGAGTTGATCCAGAATACTAAATTCCGTGGCGTGTGGAGAGACATAAACGCCTACGCCAGCCGGCATGGCACGTGATGATGATGATCTGTACCGTTTCATGGTATTCTAACCTAGGATGTTTAAGAGATGATCTTTGAATGTTATTTCGAGAATGTTCCTTGGCCTTTCATTCACATTCTGGAATGTTCCACCCTTATTGTACAAACAGGGAGCAGCGGCAGGGTAGTGGGTAACATTCTTGCATGCCGATCCGTTGCTCGTGGGTTCTGATCCCCCTCAAGGCTGGGAGATTTATAACTGACCTGGGTTCCAGGTCGACCCAGCTTAAAGTGTGCCTCGGGAAATTTCCCCGGAAGTAAAGACGACTGGTACATCACCAGGTCGACCCAGCGTAAAATGTGCCTCGGGAAATGTCCCCGGAAGTAAAGACGAATGGTACATCACCAGTCGAGTACCGACAGGCCTATATATATACCTTATCCCGTAGCCAAATTTTGCTGCAAAAACCAACCCATCATGAACGGGTCTATAAGGCTGGACGTGAGGGGCTGTGCTCTATTGGGAGATGAGAACGAACGAACGAATGAACTTTATTTTCAAAGGATCACAAATTGGGCACGCTGACCTGTCTTACAAGAAGAAGAAGCCACATACCCAATACACTTAAATGAGTGACATGTGGTCCTCGACTTGTTTGTTATAATTTTAAATTTGTGTATATTATTTCGTATCGAAATAAATCCTTTACATTTCCCAGGATCAGAACCCGTGTCTCCAGATTTCAGAGCCATGTTATCTTAACCGATCGGCCACCAGCAAAACACGATGTAACAAACACGAGGAAGACGCTGTGGCGTAGTTATTAGCTCGATGCTTTCCAAGACAATGGCCCGTGTTTGAACCCCAGCAATGGTAGGAGTGTTTCTGTTCCCACCAGTGCGGCTCTCGGATGGATCCAGCTACATGATCTGGATGTCAGAGATATTTATTGTGGCTGTCTAGGAATGAAAGGACATTCTAGACAAACCTATCCCGCACCATGAACCACCGCAAATATAACCAACGCTACTGAGGCTGGTTGAACGGGTGGAGAGTTTTTTTTTCTTTCTATAAGTGGACTGGACTGGACAGATGAAATGCCACGAGGAGGGAAACGAGTTATTCATCTCAGTATGATGTTAATTTAGAACAGACTATAGTCTTAATTGAGTATCTGCTTTGACACTATCTTTATTTTTAAAACAGGCTGATTGGCTGATCAGAAGATCTCTAAGAGACTGAGCTCTCACTTTGGAGTCCGGTGCGATGACGTTCAGGTCGAAAAATGTTAAATCTATTGAGGTGAGGCTGATAAAGATAATCTTCTCCCGACCTGGTACTCAAGAACCATCTGCATAGATACTGTGCTGAACTTTGCTTTCACCCAGTCCAAGTTCAGAGATTGCCGGGAAGTGAAATGTCTGTACTGGAAATTATTCTCTGCGACGAAGTTTGAAGACGGTTATCTGAAATCACCTACCTGTATTTTACAGTAAAAGAACTTCTTTATATGCTGTTTCCAACATACCAAAATGTACCTTATGGGAAAGCTCGTACATTTATGTTTATATTGGTATATATGAAGCAGGACTTTTAATATTTGAATAAAACTAGCTCTATATTTATACCATAAAAATCATTCTCTAATTTTAGCGCATTATGTTATGTAGGCACGCAACTGAAGAGTTAATGTTGCCAATTATTAACATTTATCTAGTAAGAAAGTGATACTACAAAACTGCAGTTTGTAGCCATGGAAACATTAGCGACTACACCCTCGAATGTTGCCAAACATGTGGCTGATTTCACTAGCGATGAATTAGTGGAGATTCTACAAACGGTGAATCTAGCCATTTTAGCCGGCGCCGTGGCTGCTTTTGGAATTGTGGCAAACGTGATAAACATGATGGTGTTTCTTAAGCAAGGATTCACGGATACCGTAAACATAAGCCTCTTTGCCTTGGCTATTTCTGACCTCTGTTCTCTGATTACGCTAGAGTGGGTCAATCTGCTTAGAAACCCACTCTTTATCTACAGGGTCCCCTTTTTGCCAGATGAAGTTCAGCATCTGTCAGCCGGCTGGCCTCACGGCTGCTTTGCAAGAATAACCAGCTGGATAACTGTGTACATCACCTTAGAGAGATGCCTTTGTGTGGTGATTCCACTGAAGGTCAAGAGAATCGTAAAGCCTGAAGTCGCTGTGTGTGTGATGGTATCAATATTTATTATAATTGTAATGACAGTCGTTCCTGATTACGCAACCTGCTACCTCGGCTGGAAGTTTGATCCCGCGTCCAACCGCTCCATGGTAGGGCTGTTGTTCCTGGAAGGCAGAGAGCAGATGGCCGCCATGAGCTTCATCCTGGCAGCCTGCACACAGATCACCTCTTTCGGTGCTGTCATCGTCTTCACCATCATTCTCGTGTTTAAGATGAAAGAAAAATCTAAATGGAGATTGTCCAAGTCTAATATGAAAGCTGATAGCTCCAAACGTGATCAGAAAACCGTGAAAATGATTGTTTTAATAGCTGTGATCTACTGCATCTGCTTCTTACCACTGTTGGTCAATTACATTGTGACCAGCATCGACCCAGAGTTCATCATTGTTGGGCTGTATCGTAACGCTTTCTTGGCGTCGTTTTCCTTCGCGTTTCTAATTGACTCGGTCAACTCCAGTGTCAACATTTTTGTGTACTACAATATGAGTACAAAGTACAGAACTACCTTCAACGAATTAATTTTTAAAAGAAAGTTAGCTTCTAAATGAACATGTTATTACACTTTTCAACACAAGCAGCTCGATATTCAATACCACAGGCGAGGAGTGACTAGAGGATCTGGCCAACACTCAGTGCTCCGAGGAAAGGCCAGGCTGACACATAATCAGACTGCTACTGGTACCATCAGTATCGGGACTCTTCGCTTGCTATTGGAGATTAGACCAGGCGCGTATGGGAATGCCCCGAGTGTTGTGTTCATGACTCAACTCTGTTCAATAGTAATGTACTAGAAACCTGTGCAGGAGCCTGACAACAAGTGATTAAGTTGCCGGTATTTCTAAGCAAACTAAATCATGTATAATCATGATTACCATGACGTGTCATGCCGATAAGGGGTGGGGATGTCATGAGTCACCATCTGACACGATCACCATTGTCTTGAGTCAGGTCTCTTGTCATATGCCGGTTATATCACGCGGACAAGCCATGGAGGTATTTTTCTCTGTCCTTCCTGACTCTTTTCTATTCAAACAATACGCCCAGTGTTTAATACACTAAACCGTTACTGATTCCCTTCTCATCACTTCCTCCAAATTTGGTCAACATACTAATGTTATCTCACTTTTCTCAATTTGGTCAAGATACTAATATGTTATGACAGCCCTCTGAATTTGGTCAAGATATTAACTGATTCAGTGCCAAACAAAAAAGTAGATTTGGACCAAACATGGGACACAATCAAATAAAGCCGCACGAGGGGAAGTCAATAAAATAGCCACTAATGGCTGTAGAAAAATAACTAAATATGATAACAACATGAAACCAATGTATTTTTATACATACATTGTCCCTTTATTTATCAACATAATTTCCACCAACATTGATGCACTTATCCCATCGTTTTATCAGCGCTCCCAAACCCGCTGCATAGAACTGAGTACTCTGTTTTTTAAACCACGTTTTCACTTCACATTCAACTTCGGCGTCATTCGCGAAATGTCTCCCGCCAAGGTGAGTTTCCAGTGTTTATGCTGACAAATGGTTGTCCCATAAAGCGGTGCATAGCTGGGTAGAAAAAGTTACGCGGGCGAGTCAATGAGTAAGTCACACAGTTCTGTGGGATGGCCGGTAAATGAAAACAAAGCACGCAGTTTAATACAGCCGGTTTGGGAGGACTGATAAAAGGGATAAGTGCATCAATGTTGGTGAAAACTATGTTGAGAAATAAAGGGACAATGTATGTATAAAAATAAACTAGTTTCAAGTTGTTAGTTAGTTAGTTAGTCGACAGATCAGCCTCATTGCACATCGAACCATTCAGTCCATAAGTGCTCGGATCCCCTCCTCAGAAAATCCCGCAGCGTGTAGTGGCTAACGACGCCAGTTCTGTGTTGGTTTATCAATCTTCTTTGGCTTCCTGCGTAGTGTTCTTGTTTGGCCACCCCTCTTTTAATTTGCTGTTCTCGCAGTCTGGCCATGGTTGTAGATTCACAGTCATCACTTGGTTCACGCAAGAGTCTTACTTCTCGTAGAGCATTCAGAATGTCAGCCTGGTCCATGGCGCGTCCGCCCTTCACAGTAGCCCCACCTGCGAGCTTGTCAGCCCGCTCATTTCCTTGGACTCCCGCATGCCCTGGCACGAAGATGAAACTAATCTTTGTCAGCCGAGACCGCTCCAGAGGCAGCAACCATTCTCTTCGGATCGACCCCTCCTCTATCCTCTTGATCATGTTCATTGAGTCGCTAAGGAAACATGCCCTAGTGAATGTCTGTGTCTCGAGCAATGTTATTGCTTTACTTACTGCCATGACTTCCATAGTCAGGCTACTTGTGGTTTCAGTGAAAGCACCAGAGTCCTCCTTCATAATTCTCCCTCCGGCCCGAGCTGTAAAGGCCCATGAGTTTCTCACATGTCGGACGACCAACCCATCTGTGTAGATGACCGCATCACCGTCTAGCGAATTCTCGAAAATCAACGCTTGTACTTCAACAAATTTTTCAACAAACAATATTGTATGTTACCCCTGAAAATATGGTTAAGATACTACAGTTATTATGTCACTCCCTCCCAGTTTGGCCTACACTCTAATATTATTATTTAACTCTCTCCCAATGTATTTAACATATTAATGTTATTATGTCACTCCCTCCCAGTTTGGCCTACACTCTAATATTATTATTTAACTCTCTCCCAATGTATTTAACATATTAATGTTATTATGTCACTCTCTCCCAGTTTGGCCTACACTCTAATATTATTATTTAACTACCCCCCAATGTATTCAACATATTAATGTTATTATGTCACACCCTCTAGTGTGGCCTACACTCTAATATTATTATTTAACTCCCTCCCAATGTATTTAACATATTAATGTTATTATGTCACTGCCTCCCAGTTTGGCCTACACGCTAATATTATTATTTAACTCCCTCCCAATGTATTTAACATATTAATGTTATTATGTCACTCTCTCCCAGTTTGGCCTACACTCTAATATTATTATTTAACTCTCTCCCAATGTATTCAACATATTAATGTTATTATGTCACTGCCTCCCAGTTTGGCCTACACGCTAATATTATTATTTAACTCCCTCCCAATGTATTTAACATATTAATGTTATTATGTCACACCCTCCCAGTTTGACCTACACGCTAATATTATTATTTAACTCCCGCCCAATGTATTCAACATATTAATGTTATTATGTCACTCTCTCCCAGTTTGGCCTACACGCTAATATTATTATTTAACTCCCGCCCAATGTATTTAACATATTAATGTTATTATGTCACTCTCTCCCAGTTTGGCCTACACGCTAATATTATTATTTAACTCCCGCCCAATGTATTCAACATATTAATGTTATTATGTCACTCTCTCCCAGTTTGGCCTACACTCTAATATTATTATTTAACTCCCTCCCAATGTATTCAACATATTAATGTTATTATGTCACTCTCTCCCAGTTTGGCCTACACTCTAATATTATTATTTAACTCCCTCCCAATGTATTCAACATATTAATGTTATTATGTCACTGCCTCCCAGTTTGGCCTACACGCTAATATTATTATTTAACTCCCTCCCAATGTATTCAACATATTAATGTTATTATGTCACACCCTCCCAGTTTGACCTACACGCTAATATTATTATTTAACTCCCTCCCAATGTATTCAACATATTAATGTTATTATGTCACACCCTCCCAGTACGGCCTACACTCTAATATTATTATTTAACTCCCTCCCAATGTATTCAACATATTAATGTTATTATGTCACACCCTCCCAGTTTGACCTACACGCTAATATTATTATTTAACTCCCTCCCAATGTATTCAACATATTAATGTTATTATGTCACACCCTCCCAGTTTGACCTACACGCTAATATTATTATTTAACTCCCTCCCAATGTATTCAACATATTAATGTTATTATGTCACACCCTCCCAGTACGGCCTACACTCTAATATTATTAATAAACTCCCCCCCCCCCCAATGTATTTAACATATTAATGTTATTATGTCACTGCCTCGCTATTTGGTCACATTCCCACACACGACCCGTATTAATGGTATTCAGCTACAGTCTGATCATGTGTCCATCTGGCCTTTCCTCGGAGAACTGAGTATCGACTAGATCCTTTGGTCACTCCCTGCTGCACCATTCTCTCCAGGTCGTGATGAGTTAATGATGAGATAGAGTCTTGTAAACTTTTTGTTTCGCTTTAGCGGCTGACCGAGTGGCTAGAACGCCGAGTTCTCCTCCAGGAGACCCGAATTCCTCGGTAAGGTGATGCTATTATTTTCCGTCAGGCGCAAAAAGAAAACCCTAACCTGCAGAGTTCACTGCGACTACACTAGCGAGGCGTCCTTAATTCTTCAGGCTCAAGACCTCACTGTCCTTCACCACAAGGTGCTATATGCAGTAGATGACAGTTCATACAATATAAATATCCCTGTTACCACACAGAGTTGTTGAGCTGAGTAATAACCGGCATCACAGCACTTTGGACGTTTCCATACCTGGTTAATCCTAATCTTCAGCAGTCAGCGAAGAGTCCCAATACTAAAGATACCATTTGCCGACTAATTATGCGTCCGCCTGGCCTTTCCTCTGAGTATATTTGTCGGCTAGTTTCTCTGGTCAGTTCTTGCATCTTCATTCTCTCTAGACCAGTGTTTCCCAACCTATTTTGTGCTATGCCCCACCTAAGCCTTTCTAAAATTCTTAAACCCCCACCCCCACCTAACATATACATTATTTTTAATATTCAAAAATTTAAATGTTCACTAAAGAAACTTGAATGATACGTTTTAGGAAGAGATCAATAGGAAATTATTGAGCAAAGACAGTAAGTAAATTTTCAAAACATATAATGGAGAACTGAAATTCAAGTACAAAATAATTTTAATGAAAGATTTTTCTATGTTATTTTAATTATTAGTAATTATTTCTTATTTAAATTTAGTGAGATCCTTGCGCTTGACGCTTGCTGCAAAGAGATGTTATGTCAGGTTCCAATCTAGTTAACTTCAGTCTCAAGTCTCCCCGTTTTGTTATATCCAGCCAATTTCTTCCATTTTCGAATTGCCCCCCCCCCCCCCAAACAATCGAATTGTCCCCCTGTATGGCGTGGGTTCCACGTTGGGAAACACTGCTCTAGACTGTAGTAATTTATTTGTTCTACCACACTATACACAGAAAACCACAGGGCCTTGATGAACATCTGCCATATCACGCACAAAACACCATTCAATAGCGCAAATCCTGCTAATCTGTCCGCCTGCTCATTTCCCAGCCACACCAGCACGTCCTGGGCAGGGTTGCCAGATCAGTGTGATAAAAAAAAAAAAAAAAAGAGCCAAGTAATGAAATAATAAAAAAGCCAGATATATAAGATTTGGCGTTAAAAAGTTAATCTGGCAACCCTGGTCCTGGCGGAAAAGATCCAACAGATGTTCCTATCTTTGATATTTGAATTGAAGCCAGCCACACTGCCTGAAGCTTGGCCTTCTTCACACGTCTCGTGTGACACTTATAATGTCAATATTGTTTGAAAACCATGGTGGTAATTAACTCTTTATCTGAAGCAGTGATGACAGCGCAGTGGTCAGCTCACTTGCCTGCTGGCCCAGTGGTCATGTGTTCGAATCCATATCAAGACGGATTTTAAAATTAATCTGGGCTTTCATGTCAACCCCCAACCTAAAGTGGGTATCAGGAATCATTCTGGGAAGTAAAGCTGACCGCAACTGTATTGACCACATCAATTATCACATTCAAAATCTTGTTTTTCCTTTGTGTAGCCGAATCATGAAGACACAATATAGTTTAATTATTGCCTGGCATATTTTGATGTTACTCAGGCATCATCATCAACATCATCATCATCATCATCATCATCATCATCATCATGTGCCATACCAGTAAGCGTGGATGGTCATGTTCTGCCATCTCACACGATCACCAGAGTCGTGGAGAAGCTTAGTGATCTTGTCTCGATCATGCCACGTGGCCAAGCCATCCGGGTATTTACTTCTCAGTATTCTCCTTGTTCTCTTCCCCTCGATCTTGTCAGTTGTCACCACCAAGTTCTCCATTTTATGTCTTCTCATAACGTGAACCCCCCCCCCCCCCCCCCCTCAGACAACAGACACAAAATTGTAACTGTCTACGTCTATTTTCTGTAGTCAGTTTAGTTTTCATGTGTTTCTTGTAGGACTTGGTCATTGGTTTTTTCCGTCTGTCCATGGTATTCTTTGCATTTTCCTCAGAAACCACATTTCCGCAGCCGTCAGATATTTTTCATCTTGGCTGCTCATTGACGACGCTTCACATCCATACAAAAATATACGTTCTATGTAGCACCTCAACACTCGTTTTCTCGTTGCAAATTACATCGTTTTATGTCAGTATGTTTTTCATCTTGCGAAAGGCTGCCTTCGCCATTCGACTCTTGTTCTAATCTCTTCAAGGCATCTCCCATTGACTGTTCGAGATAATTGTACCGATTCACTTGGTTAAGAATATTCCCATTTACTTGCATATTATATTGTGGTGTTTCCTTCTTCTTAATGACGACCATAATCTGTATCTTCGTACAATTTAATTCTAACCCCACTTGTTCACTGTGTGCACCAATCGCATCTACTAAATGTTGCAGATACTGCTCGTTGTCTGCAATCAATATCACATACATACTACAGAAGAAAATTCAACATAACGAAGCTGCTAATAGCACAATTAAATCACGGTTATGTAAGGAAGAAAGACACGATAGTCTCTGTAAAACCATCCTGGTGACATTTACATATATGGCAATATATTTTGTTTATTTACGTTGAAATGATGTTCTACGCTATTTCACTACACGAAGGGGTTTCAATTGAAAACCTTACATGTTTTGTTATTAGATGTGTGAATATATTCTGAAAAAGTAAAGAACAAATGTATAATTTTTCGTTGTAGTCACCACTGCGTTCAATACAAATTCTCAAGCTCCGATAAATTGCTGGATTCCTGTAGAAAAAAATCCTCTGGGGTCACTACTGTGTGCCTGACCCGGCCGTGAACAGTCTGTCACAGTAGTCACACTGCTTTGAAACTTCCTACTCCACTCATACACTTGCTGGACTGACAGGCAAACATCACCATAATGGACATTCATTCGCCGATGAATTTCTATGTTTCACCCCTTCACTGACTAAAAAAAGAAAAACGGATAACAGAACCGTCCCGCTCCTCTTTGGTGCATGTCAAAAGTGGAGCGACTGTCTTTAAATTGTTATTATGACGTCGCCGTGTTCGTCTGCACCATGATGTCACGTTCCTATAACTATTGACATCCTTAACAACAATATTGACAGGTTACAAGACAATGACATATTATTGTAATGTCTATCACATTAGTAAGGTTTTCATTTGAAGTCCCCTCCTATTCTGAACCTCGTTTTAAAAACTGTAATGTGCAACTGACGAGACATTTGCTAGGTAATAAATTGCGCTACATATTCTTTATGTCCTCATTATTCAAACTCTCACACTGCCCATGTTTCTGCACAAGCAATAATGAAGAAAACATGTTGCGATTGGTCAATCTTTACTTTAATCTGTTAATGTGTAAGTAAAGCAATAGAGTGATCCAAGATGTTCAAACTTGTTTGTGTTAGAATGTATTTTAAAACTGAACACTTGTGTGACATAGAACTAGTGTTGAAATTAAGTGTGTGTGTAGAGCCTGAGTCGAGGCATTAATGTGTACTGTATATAGACAAATTGAAGTCCAGACAATGATGTGTATTTCACACAGACAAAGTTGGAGTCGGACATTGGAATTTATTTAACGGAAATGGTATTTGTTTCCCATAATCAAATTTATAATCAGAACAATGGCATTTATTGAACATAAACAAAGTTGGAATCAACACAGTGTTGTATATTTCACACAAACAAAGCTGGAGTCCGTATAATGATGTATATGTCACACAAACAAAGCTGGAGTCCTTATAATATGTATATTTCGCACAAACAAAGCTGGAGTCCGTACAATGATGTATATTTCGCATAAACAAAGCTGGAGTCCGAATAATGATGTATATTCCACATAAAATAAAGTTGGAGTCTGTATAATGATGTGCATTGTACATAACCAAAGTTGGAGTCAGTACAATGTTGTATATTTCACATAAACAAAGTTGGATTCAAGATAATAATGTATATTTCACATAAACAAATTTGGAGTCTGGATAATAATGTATATTTCACATAAACAAATTTCGAGTCAGGATAATAATGTATATTTCACAATGACAGAGTTGGAGTCAGGACAATGATGTATATTTCACATACACTAAGTTAGAGTCAGGGCAAAGATGTATATTTCATATAGATAAAGGTGGGGTCAGGACAATGATATATATTTCACATAAACAAAGTTGGAGTCAGCACAATGATGTATATTTCACATAAACAAAGTTGGAGTCAGGACAATGATGTTTATTTCACATAAACAAATTTGGAGTCAGGTCAATGATGTATATTTCACATAAACAAAGTTGGAGTCAGGACAATGATGTATATTTCACAATGACAAAGTTGGAGTCAGGACAATGATGTATATTAGACACAGATAAAATCAATATAAATATAACTCCTAAAGGACTGGTGCCTGGTATGTAACGATGATAACTTTAACTAAAAGAGACCCGCAGCAGCGCAGTGGCTAGTAGGCTTACCTGGCCACCTAATGGTCATGTGTTCGAATCCTGTTCCAGACCCGGGTTTTTCCACTGACCTTCGCTCCCAGGATGATACAGCCTAAAATGGGTACCAGAACATTTTCTGGGAAGTTAAAGAGATTGACGTCACACTGGCCACGTCACCAAAGAAGTGCCGATTGCTTTATAGAAATATAGAATTAGCACCATGTAGCCAATAGGCACCAAGGTAAATTAGAGGTTCTTCTACTTTAACTTTAGGCGGCTCTATGGCGAAGAGATTTGTGAACGCAATTCATACTCCCGCATACCGCTCTCGAAGCACAGTTATGGGCGATTTGAAAGCAGATCGCATTGAGTTGATTTCCATGCAATGATATAAGTGCCGGTCGTTCAGAAATCAATGGCAAACTACTGAACGTAAACTTGCCAAGAAATCACAAACAGCCAAAATATTATGGGGTTGACTGCGATGTCCTGTAAAGGATATGCAATTTTTATTTACTGTAACTAACCCGTCGAGTGTCGAAAAGAACAATGTTGCTTGTTTACTGTAACTAACCCGTCGAGTGTCGAAAAGAACAATGTTGCGTGTTTACTGTAACTAACCCGTCGAGTGTCGAAAAGAACAATGTTGCGTGTTTACTGTAACTAACCCGTCGAGTGTCGAAAAAGACAATGTTGCGTGTTTACTGTAACTAACCCGTCGAGTGTCGAAAACAACAATGTTGTGTTTACTTTGCAGGGTGTTGTGATCTATCCCAGGTCATTACCTAGGCAAATGTACGTTCAGTAGTTTGCCATTGCTATAAAATCGAGAAGCCAATAATCAAGTCCAGCTGACCCATGTAAGAAATGAACCCTGAATAATATGACCCAACCACGCCATGCCCAATGTGTCCCGTTGAGCACGAAATTGTGTCCTCTATTTCTGGACAGCCGCCCTCCCTGGTCTAGGAAGGTCTACACGACTTTTTCCGTAATCCCGTATACTCTCGTAGGTAACGTGACGTGCGCGAGAATCGATAGCGGTTCTCTCCGCGTCGGTAACTTACGGGGTATGTGAGCCGGTCGCTCAGAAAGCAATGGCAAACTACTGAGCGTAATCTTGCCAAGAAATCAACAATCAGCTGAAAGATGCTGATGTTGACAGCGATGTCCTGTAAAGGATATGCGAACAAAAAAAAAATATCTGAACAATATTACGTTAACTGATTCAGTGCAAAACAAAAAAGCAGGTCTGGACCATACATGGTACACAATCAAATAAACAGGTATTGTAATGGGAATTTCCGTTCTCTGAGCATTGAAATTGTGGAAGATATCATGAAACAAAACAAATACCACTATGGCCCCAGTATGGGCGATATATTGTGTTCTGTCCATATCTATCCATCATGTGCCATGCCGGTAAGCGTGGGCGTTCATGTTTTGCCATCTCACTCGATCACCAGAGTCGTGGAGCAGCTCAGTGTTTCTGTCTCGACGATGCCATGCGGCCAAGCCATCCAGGTATTTGCTTCTAGGACTTCCTCTTGGTCTGTTCCCTTTGATCTTACCAGTTGTCACCAAGTTCTCCAATTCATTTCTTCTCATAACATGCCCAAAAAATTTTGACTGTCTGCGTCTAATATCTCTAATAAGTTTACGATCTTTATGTGTTTCTTGAAGTACTTGTTCATTGGTCTTTCTGGCTGTCCATGGTATTCTTTGCATTTTCCTCAGAAACCACATTTCTACAGCCATCAGATGTTTTTCAGCTTGACTGTTCATTGTCCAAGCTTAACATCCATACAAACGTACAGGTTCTATGTAGCACCTCAACACTCTTTTTCTCGTTTCAATTGACATCTTTTTATTTGTCAGTATGTTTTTCATCTTGCTAAAGGCTACTTTTACCATGGCGATTCTTGTTCTAATCTCTTCAAGGCATCTCCCATCAGATGTTATTACTGTTCCGAGAAAATTTTACCTATTCACTTGTTGAAGAATATTCCCATTTACTTGTATATTATATTGTGGTATTTCGTTCTTCCTAGTGACGACCATAACCTGTGTCTTTCTACAATTTAATTCTAACCCTCGTTGTTCACTGTGTGTAACAACCGCATCTACTAAATGTTGCAGATCCTGTTCATTGTCTGCAATCAAGACTGTATCATCTGCATATCTAATGTTATTGATGCATCGTCCCCCAATGTTGATTCCTTCCTTCTTCAATATTTCTGAAAATACTTTCACTGTACAGGGAAAACAGATCTGGAGACATTACACATCCCTGTCTCACACCTCTCTTAATAGGCTGATATTGGCCTACTTCATTATCAACTCTTATGACAGCGTGTAGTTTCCAATATAAGTTTTTAACAAGTCTAAGGTCTTTTCCATCAATTTGTAGATCTTCAAGCATCCTTATCATGTTGACATGTCTCACATTATCGAAAGCTTTTGTGTAGTCAATAAAGCAAAGGTGTAGATCTTTGTTTACTTCTATAGATCGTTCGATTACGGTTCTCAGTAAATACACAGCATTTACTGTACCCTTTCCTTCTACAAACCCACATTGTTCTTCTCCTATTTCAGGTTGTATTTGTCCATATGGGAGATACAATATGGCGATATATTATCCTTCGGCACTGAATCAGTTAACCAAACGATTGGCACAATGTTTGTTGTAAAGGGTGTATTTTTAATGACTGTGCAGTTTCTGAAAATATTGCCGTTCCAAGTTTTGTATTTACCTATTATTTTGCACGAACTCCACTGTAGGTAAATACAAAACTTGGAACGGCAATATTTTCAAACACTGCACAGTCATTAAAAATACACCCTATGGTTACTTTTGTGTAAATATTCTTTTTGTATTCACATACAAGTGACATATATGCAAATATTCATATTGTAATCACATACAAGTGACATATATGCAAATATTCATATTGTAATCACATACAAGTGACATATATGCAAATATTCATGTTGTAATCACATACAAGGGACGTATATGCAAATATTTCTATTGTAATCACATACAAGGGACGTATATGCAAATATTCATATTGTAATCACATACAAGTGACATAATGCATATATTTATATTGTAATCACATACTGAGGAATTATGTGGTTGTTGCAGAAATGTGACTTTATAGTAGGATGATGGGAATACCCTGGAATGATAGAAGGAACAATGAAGTCATCTTAAAACAAGTTAGCTCACAAAGAGAACTGGTAACTCATATCAGGAGAAGATAGTCCACATTCTTTGTTCAGGTCATGTGAAGGGGGAAAGCCGGAGTATGTCGTCACAAGGAAGAATGGAAGCAAGAAGAAGAAAGAGACTAAGAAAGAAGATGCAAGACATGTTGACATCTCGGCGTGGAGGAACATCAGTATCCAAAATGATTGGCAGCACACGAGACAGAGGGCTGTAGAAATACATGACCACCAACGCCACACGACATAGACCACGGGACAACCACATAGGTTAAAATAATAAATATAGAAAGAGCTGAACTATATGCCGTAAAACCTGTAAAGAGTCACATAAAGATAAACATCTTGCATCACAGACAGGCACTGAATGAATCACTAAAAATGAATCACCACATTTCTGGCTCAGTCGCTTTGTTGGAATCATACATGCGGATTTCACGAAAAACGTGCTTAGTCCACAACAAGGATACAAATGAGTAACTTTTAAATTTCTATTTTCATGTAGTATTGTTCGCGTCTGTTTTTGTTTCTTTGCTGACTGAGGCTTTGGCCACAACTTAAATTTTATTACTTATGATCGTATTCTAAAACTTAAAGTCTACTTCTCGTTCTTTAGTGATTCATTCATAAACAGGCAAGCCCGTCTTTAAGAGTTAAAAGCGTTTCGCGATAGACAAGATTATTGAGTGTTTTACTCTAGAACGAGTTAACAAAGAGGTTCACAGTTTCCGTTTGTGATCTAGAACTCTCTCTAGATTTAACGTCGGCATCTCCACACAGGTGAACAATATGGCGGATACAGCGCAAACGAACACGAGGGAGGCCGTCCCATATACAACCTGGTGTGATAAATAAAATACAATCTTTTACATTGCTCAATATTTGCTTAAATATAATTTTGACATTTAGCCAGGATGTAACCTGTTATCACCCGAACTTCTCGATGTCCAGCTGCCAGGGGATTTGTAGCTTACGCAACATGGAGCATCCGTGAAGAAGATGGCGAGCTCCGTTTACGATTTTCTGTTGTTTCATGATTTGCGAGATTTTAAAGTCTTGGAACAATATTACTATTACACCGGCACAATTTGCAATATCCCGATTCAGAACCATCAGTGGATTTCTTGAGCCACACTAATGTCTTTTCCCATTGATCATTATATTTCTGAATGATATCATAAGATGGTTTCCACTTTGGCATGATAATGGGCTCAATAATAAGAAATACTTGCCATGAAGGTATAATGAATTTGAAAAAAAACTTAATTGAACAGTAAGGTGGCTGTGCTATGTGTGTTTATTTATGTTTCAGTGGCCTCAACGGATTCCCCAATTTATTTCCTGTGTAATACGTGTACAGAATTAGAACCGACAAATCATCTCTCTTCTTTAAATGTTTGTTAATATACTAGACACAGCATTTACGGCCGATGTGTTTGTGTGTTTGTTATTTGGCCTATGATGGTTTAATATAAATTATGAGACCTATGGTGCTATATCAATAGTTTGACACGAATTCTGTTCGTATTCCATAGTTATAGGTTCATGTGTATGATAGAAATGACTAATGAAGACACTTTTTTTGGAGTGTCTAGTTGTTCATGCGTCGAGGTACACTTGCTCCTGCAGCGAGGCGCTGTCGTCACTTAGAGGTGACTGCCATGTACCGACATAGAGTTTACGGTACAAGTTACAGTCGACAAGAACAAGCTAGAGTAGAGTTAACAATAGAATAGTTACAATTACCACGAAAGCGTGTTAGAGTATAAGACACGGAGAATAGTGATGATAATTCAGCAGTGAAACGATGAACACAAGAAAGGGAAACTACTCAAGGTTACGACCTCAAAACATCACGTGACGAGACGGAGGTCGATATCTTTAGGCAGGCAAAAGGTGCTCGATTGAGAGGTTTTAGAAATGTATTTAGACGTTTGAAACAGCAAATAAATTATATTAACACTACCAACAAGTGTGTCAAAATGTCCCGCGACAAGCCAGAATAACTGATAAAGTGATTACTATGAATTCAGATCAAACTGAACGCATTTTTGGATGTCAAGGTTGGTTGCACTATGTGTCCAAGATAGCCAGTCAACAACGTAAGATGAAAATTTGCTAAACATTAACTTTGTAATTCTGTGAATAAAGTCGCTGCGCTAAAACCGATAGCAGCCAACACCTGTGACTAAGAAGAATATTTATGACAGTCGTCACATAATTAAAATGCAACGTCCGTCTACCCTCCTACCTACTGTGAGCATGACGCGACGGTGAAAGACTGTATTGCTGTAACATTTGTCAACAATAAAGGTGATTGCCTCTATGACGTCAGCGTTGTACTGGATCTACAGCTACTGCTTAGATGTTTTCGTGGAGTGTGTCACATCATCATAACGAGCCAAGAACAGATGATTGGCAGTGACAGGTTCGAATCCCGGTCGGTAACTATAGCTTTCAAATTTTATGTTGTCTAGTTTGTCCTCTAGTCTCCATTTCCTTCTTCTCCTTCTGTGAGCGCCAAACAATACTATGTCTGTTTATTTATGCAATTGTGAGTGCGCATAGAACAGTACAAGGTACAAGTACAGTACGAAAACCACACGTGTTTAATACTTGTTAGCTGTTACGTTCGTTCTCGAGAATGAACCAAAAGCAGTATAAGATAAGCTTATAGTTTTGCATTTGTTTTAGCTAAAAAGAACGAAGAGTCACATTGTTAATCGTTCCCACCGCTATCTGATATAAAGTTCTCGTGGTCTTCCCTCTCAGTTTTGAGATTCTTCTAGAACCCCTGCCGATCCCCAGCAATCTCATTCTTTCTACTACATGCAAGTTTCCTGAAAGACATGCAACTAAATAATACAAAACAAAACAAAACAAAACAGTGAACTGCGGAATGGTCGATTCTGGGCAGTTTTCTCAGAGACTCCTGCGGGTCGTGGAACTACAGAGTTCGTGCTTTGTGCGACAATTTTGACACATCGCCCTTATGTGAGATAAAAGTAGCAACATTTTTTTTTCTTAGTTTCATTTTCTCTTCATTGCTCTCATTTTTCTCATCTTTGTATTCTTCTCATCCCGTCTTTACTGCTTAATATAGTCACCGGAGGGTCTTCACATGTACTGTATGTTGTGTTTCGTGCATGTATTTGTTTGCTGATGAAGGCTAGTCGTCGCAACGTCCTGTATGTGTCGTAATTCTTTTCTGTAAAGCTGCATTACTTTGTGTTATTTTATATTGTTTACATTTCCACAACTTTACAGCAGTTACATCACATTTTATTCATATTTTACCATATTATGTATAGTGTGGCTGTCTGGTCAGTGCAGGATCTATTTGGTCGAAAGCCTGCCTGTTCATCCCTTAAGTGTTTTTCAGCGCCTCTAATAATCTCTGCAGAATGACCCTGCTTTAAATTTTCACTAGAACTGACGGTAATGTTATTTCTTCAGTCTTCAAGCCTCTGCTAAATAATATGTACAGGAATTCAGTTGAAATGTTATACTTGCTTCAATAGCGTTTACTGGGATACCATCGGGACTATCAGCTTTCTTATCCTTTAGGAGTGTGATAGCTTTTCTAATTTCTTCCCGCAGTTGATAATTTTGTTTACATTGAGATAATTAAATTCGTGCACTTAATTGGACTTGGGGTGTTAGGTCATGCATTGGAGACGTGATCGTGTAATTTAATATAAACAAATATTACGTATTAAATATAACACACAGACCCAGTTGTGCACATTATACTCAACATCATTACAAGCGGCTTTTTTTTTACAACTATATGCTAAGCAAATTACCCGCCTACTAACTTAAATGACTATAATTCTACCCACCTGCATCTCCAGTTATCCATCTACCTGAATAATTATTTGCCTGTCCATCTATCTGTCTACCTACCTAACCACCCAGCTACTGTCATAGCTACCTACCTTCTTCACAGCTGTCTGTCTGTGTTGTCCAGACAGATATCTATTCAGTTATCAATTGTGACATTCATTTATCAAGCCACCTATCACGATCCGATTCGATATGTTAGAAAGACATAAACAAACCAAAACTTTCCACCTCGTTCAAACAGCTTTAGCAGCCTTGGTTATAACTGTGATGGTTCCTGGTGCGGGTTTAGTTTCTTTTTTCCTTCATGTCAGGTTCACCAGATATTATGCCTGTGACATTATTTGGGGGCTTGGTCGGTGGGATTTACTTTGTGTTTGTTTCTTTTTGCTTTTCCGTTTGTCAGTGTTGGCCCCTATCTAGTCCGTTCGTAGTGGATGTTGTCCTTAGAAGGACTCATATTTTGGTTTAATTGCTGTGTTTCCTTTTTGTGTGTGGCCTTTTTTGTACCTGAACAATGAACATCGTAGTCACCCGCATGACTGCCTCCTCTTAGGAAGGTTTGCTGAATTTCTTGAACCTTTCGAGTACTTCTTTGTGATCTTTAAGAAATGCATCTGTTTTATCCTCTATGATGTCTATGCTTTCGTTGCCTTCCCGGGTTAAAACTGGTTTCCCTTTGAATTAATTGGTCATTGTGAATGGGTTTCTGACTTCAGCTGAGGTTTCTCAGTGGTCTTTGGCGTGGCTTCAGCTGAGGTTTCTCAATGGTCTTTGGCGTGGCTTCAGTTGAGGTTTCTCAATGGTCTTTGGCGTGGCTTCAGTTGAGGTTTCTCAATGGTCTTTGGCGTGGCTTCAGTTGAGGTTTCTCAATGGTCTTTGGCGTGGCTTCAGTTGAGGTTTCTCAATGGTCTTTGGCGTGGCTTCAGTTGAGGTTTCTCAATGGTCTTTGGCGTAGCTTCAGTTGAGGTTTTTCAATGGTCTTTGGCGTTGCTTCAGTTGAGGTTTCTCAATGGTCTTTGGCGTGGCTTCAGTTGAGGTTTCTCAGTGGTCTTTGGCGTGGCTTCAGTTGAGGTTTCTCAGTGGTCTTTGGCGTGGCTTCAGCTTGGGGTTTTTCAGTTGTCATCGTGGTTTCAGCTGGCGTGATTTGGATTAGCTCCTTTCCGATTCTTTGTTGTTTTATTTCTGTTTGAAAAGCGTGCAGTATCATTAAGCTTCAGGAAGTCCTTGTCACATTTGGTCAGCGGACATTCATTGAAGGCAGGTCTTTGGTGCAGTGTCGGCAGATATCTGTCTTGTCACCACATGTTGTTCTACTGTGGCTAGTCCTCTGGCACCGACAGCATTGTGTAATTCCAGAAATAAAGCACCCAGGCTGTTGTTGTTTCCTGTCCATCGTCACTTTGACAGACATCTAACTCCCCTCCGTTGTCACAACCGCTAGTGTTATTGGTATCTTGAGGTAAGTCACCCTGTACTATTACACCTGGGTTGTCACAGGGATCTGCCATGTTCTCAGTGCTCTTTATTTTCTACACCAGCAAAGTCGCAGCTATTGAGTCATCTGGTGTTGGTGGAATCTTGATATTTACAGATGATGTGCTGGTGTACAGACAGGGCAGGGAAGGAAAAGTTTGGCTAAAGACTTTCAGATGACAGTAAACAGGGTGGCGAGATTGTGCAGGAACGCAGGAGCCGTTATAAACCCAGACATGTCATCGGTTGTGTGGCACTACATGGATAACCGGACTGTGAAGGCAGATGCCCCATGTATTATATTGAATGGATGTCCTCTTAGTAGAGAGAGTTAATTGAAGTACTTGTGAATCACCTTCGACAAGTGTATGTCTTGTAAAGATCATGTGGAGGCTGTGGTAGTGAAGGCTGGTTGGGGACTTAATGCTTTGAGGGCGATGGCAGCAACCGGGGTAGAGAAGAGGATGCTTTACAGTCTCTTTCAGCTGTTAATAATTTATGTCATTGAGTATGATATGGGGCTGCTAACAGTATCGAAGAGCCAGCTTGAAAGGTTGGCGCGCACACAAAATGCGACCATGCGTGTGATTCTGGGGTGCACAAAGGACATACCAATTATATGCATGAGGCATATCTTGAAGCAACCAATAATGGCGGATAGGCATTGGGTCCTTCAAGCCAAATGGTACCTGAAAGTCGCTGCAGATAGCGATCACCACAGTATGAAGTCATGGATATGGTCAGAGGTCATAGACTAAGACGAGGCAGGTCCTGAATAACACAGGCAGAAATATCAATACTTCAGGCGTGTCATCTAGATATCATCAATCGTGAAAATGAGTGGGTTGAAGTACCGGTAGACATGACGGACTGGTACACTGTAATAGTGACTTTGGGTCGTGAGTGCAGAGAATGGACAGTGGGCCGCACAGAGGTTGAGGTGCAACAACTGATGCACAGTAACACAATCAAGGTGACATAGTGATCTATACTGATGGGTCAGTGGTGAGAAACAGACAGAGTGGTTGGGGTTTCATTGCAAAGGCTAATGGACGATTCTAAAAAT
Source organism: Cepaea hortensis (assembly GCA_963921405.1). NCBI lineage: Eukaryota > Metazoa > Mollusca > Gastropoda > Stylommatophora > Helicidae > Cepaea > Cepaea hortensis. The sequence goes on along the minus strand of OY992887.1, from coordinate 15,269,173 downwards.
AGGAGAGTTTGGCATATGAGGCTACGACCTCCAGCATGAGAATGGAGGTGAAAGCAGTCACAGCGGCATTCCATTGGTTAGAGGAGACAACTGCAACACATAATGTATTCATCACGGACTCAAGGAGTATGCTTAGTAAGGTGGAGAAAGGAATGGTTCGTGTGGAATGGCTCAACTCGCTTAAGAGGTCACAGACTGTGAGAATTGTATGGATTTTTTGCCTTGGTCATGTGGAAGTGCAAGGGAATGTACAGGCTGATAGACTGGCAAGGTATACAACTCTTGATGATAGATTACATATGGCCACGGGGGAGGTGATCGTGCGCCTGTGGGACCAGGTGGAGAAGGTGGGTGAATAGACTGAGAACCCATAAGTGGAAAGGATTAGATTGTGGGTTAATGGTAGGAAAATATTCATAAGCTACAAGTGAAGCGACCACTAGCAAAAATGACGACAATCCGCAGCAAACAAGATCCACAACTACCGAAGAAGCAGAGTGAGGAGAAAGACACGATAGTCGACAAAACCGACGAGTGGCAGATGATTACATGGATGTCAAGCACTTCAAAACGGAAATAACAGTCGACAAGATACACAATCAGCTGCAGCAGGAGAGCCCTTACATTTGAGTTATAAAGGCCTTTGACTTACCCCAGTTGAGTTGAGTTGAGCTAAGAACTGACATTACCGCATTCAGGACATTCCCATACGCGCTGTTATATTCGTCTACCGATCTATCTTTCGCTTTCTATTGTCTGTACATGATTTGTAAACAATACAGTTACCTGATGTTTCTTATCAACACATAAGAGAAAGGATGACGCCTGTGATAACCTACCACAGAAGCAAAGTTTAAATAAGGCGGCTGCTCCAAGTTCTCTAGTATGATCGCCATGATGGATAGCTGGATGAGGTAGCCAGTGTAGGTCAAGCGTCCCAGAACTGTAAATGGTGACCAGGACAGGAAAACGCTGACCGGTCCTGAAAAATAACACACTGAGTAATGTATACTGTTTTATATAATGTACTGCTTCTGTGCGATGGTTATTTAAAATGGTGTAGAAATGTGACAGACAGGATGAACAAACGACCTGAATCAGAGGCTGCATTGAGCTTAACTGCCGCGGAAAGTATCTTAGAATATTGTAACGTGCATGGGTGTGCGGAAATCGGGGGTTAACGTAATAGGTAGGAATTCCAAGAACAATGGCGGGCCCTAAAACACAAAGGAGTACATCATGGAATTGGCAGTCTTAGTCACGTAGGCATAAGATAAAACATGAGAGCAGACGTGAGGCCAAGAGGGTAATCCCTATCTTCAACAAACTGTGATAGTCTTAGACTAGTTAATGTTTTAAGCACGGACACGTCAGTATAAATCGTCATGCTAATGGGGGAAGCCCCACACAAGTGGTGAGGATATCACTTACTTGTCTAGATTAGAACTCTCGGTGGGAAGGTGAATCGTGAGAGACGAGGTAGAAAACTAAGGAGAATTCTAATGTAATTTTTATGGGAACTGATAAGTGGGATCACGAGGTTAAATGATGGCTCTTAGGAGGTCTGGGAAGAATGAATAAATACACAAGTCGGGAAAATTGTGGGAGAGTGGAGTTTTGAGTTAAGTCAGGGAGACTTAACAGGACAGTCGGTCTTGGGGCGAAGACGGGGGGAACTTCAGCCGGGAGGATCGTTAAGCACTGAGTATTGGGCCAGTGAGGTTTGGAGCTGAGTCGAGAGAGAGAGGAGACTCAGAGGAGGTTATTAGATTCACGGGCGGAGTCTTTAACAGTGTAGTGCGTGAGGCCGAGAGACGGCAATAGCGTGGTTGCTGGAGTTACTGTGTTATCTCCTAATCTCAGTGTGCTGGACCTTGGAAGTTGTAATCTAGATATATTTCCCTGTTGACTGTTCCTGGAAAATATCTTATATCATCGTGTTCGTTTCTAATTAAAAATCGTGTGAGCGCAGCCTGCTTTTCGGTGTTGATTCATAATAGTTGATCAGTCGTTTCAATATGTTTTCGGCAATTGAACACTGTAGCCATACTAAATGTCACTGTGGCCTGAAAGGAACAGCGACGGAAGGGATGATCTTTGGAAGAAGAAACATGTGTTGACCAGCAAGAATATGGACACATGAGGCTGCAGACACTTTGGTCATGAGGGTGTCTGAGGCGGAAGAACTGGCAAGAGATCGCGATACTTTGCTGGGGGATTGTGAAGATTCTCAAATTAAATTATTGACTGTTAGCTACTTTATGATTTTTTTTCCTCTGAATTCCACATCCGAGAACATCTAATAAAAACTTATTATATACGAATTGATTTGTCTTGAACTGAGTTGAGTTGAATTGAGTCAAGAACTGGGGTTATTCCCATGCGCGGTTCGTCCTCATCTTCAACAAGCAGCGAAGAATCGCAATACCGATGGTACCAGTTGCAATCTGATTACGTGTCCGTCTGGCCTTTCCTTGGAACCATCATTGTTCGTTGCAAAAATATTTGCTTGACTTTATTTTGGGCTTTCTTAGAGAATGAGTACACATCCACTGATTTGACTGTTCCTTCGTCTCTGCATTTACGAAATGAATTAATGTCTCGTCCCCAGTCATTATTCTGTCCAGAAATGCATTCCCCTCTTACCAGTAGCGCTTAAAGCCGAGCCCATTCTTTGAGCTTTGTGAATGTCAGTCACTTGATTTGGTACCCGCCGTGAACAGAGTTTGTGGTAACTTAACCTCTCTGTGACAATTCAAAGCAGACCAGTCCTAGAAATTTGCGGAAATTATAAAGAAAGATCTGAAACTGAGAAACGGCGCTTTTCCACTGCGACTTGGTCGACTTTTTAAATGAGCTCATATGTCACACACGAATGCCGTCCTGCTCCACCATCATCATGCACCAATCCCTCACATAACTGTCACTCATAACGTTATAACCGTACACTCGACACCATAGATGATAAATCTCGACCGCATTTTGACCTTCTGCTTGAAGTAAACGAATAACACCACGAATTTCACAGGTGGCGGGAACGGCAATAACAGTGTCCATGTTTATTAGTTCGCGATTCGTGAACCACTGAACAAATGTGACTGTAGGTTGATGTGTAGTGAGCTAAAAGATTACTGAATGATGCAAGTATAGAACGGTATCGCTATGCAACCGATTTAATTTTACCAGGCAATGGCTGTTGATTTTGGAATAGCTCTCGTACATGACCCCCAAAGGGCCCTTACCACATCTGCATTATCGCGCACCAGTACCCCACACTGAGGTGTAGATCCAGTCATCTTTTCCCAGCACACACTCATGCCTTGGGGAAAAGATCCAACGGATGCCACGTTCGATGTTTTTAATTGACGCAGGCCACTTTGCACGAACCAGACCTGTCTTCACAGCTGGCTCTGTGAGTCTGTGACAATCACCTACTTATATATAACTTGCTACATGTACCTGGGAGTCTCCGTGGCCAAGGGATTTACACCGCCTGCCTCGCGCTTCGAAGGTTGTTGGTTCGACTCCGGCTTACGTCATTCGGTTCACGAGTGCAATTTTCCCTGAGACCTCTGGGGGTCGTCGCTGGGGTTTGTGCTTAGTGCGACGTTTTCGTTACTTGTCCAGTTAATATTACCGAATGTTCTGTACCTGTTAGTGCAGTTAGTGACCATTACCCAATATGTTGTACATAGTCGAAAATTGGGTTCAAAACTCCTAAAAATAAACATTTAAGCATCAAATTTAGAAACTTTAAAGCTCTCAACCAAAATTTATTTTTAGATGACTTAAAAAATGCAGCCCTTGAACATGTTTACCAACTTCCTGATCCGGATGATGCACTAGCTTACTGGACAAAGACAGTCTACAATGCATTTGATAAACATGTGCCAGTCAAAGAAGTTCGAGTCAAGAATCAACATAAGTCCCCGTGGGTCACTAGCGAAGTTCTCGAAATCATGAGAGAACGAGATACAGCACACAAAAATAAAGATTTTATCAATTACCGCAGACTAAGAAATAAAGTTAAATATGAAATTCGTAGGATAAAGAAAGATCATTTCAAAAATTTTATTGTAGATAAATCAAATAACACAAATATATGGAAGGCTATTAACTTGCTAACCAACAAGAAACACGCTTCAGAGTCAGCAATACCAAACTCTATAAAATGCGAGGATGTCAATTACTTCTTTCAATCAGAAATAGAGAATCTAAAGTCCTCAATACCAGACTCAGTATGTAATTTAAGTTCACTGTCATCATTCTGTGAAGGGAAGTGCTTTAGAAATATCCCCCCTGAGATTCCCTTGATGTCTGTTGCAGAAGTATACAAATATATCTCGAATCTCAAAGCAACAAATTCAGAAGACCTAGATGGTATCAGTAATAGAATTCTTCGGTGTGCTGCACCAATTATTAGTGAGTCCTTAACGTTCATATATAACCAGTGCCTGTCCAAAAACTACTTTCCATCTTCCTTTAAAGTTGCTAAAGTGTATCCTCTACTTAAAAATGGCTCAACTGATATTAGCGTCTTGGGTAATTATAGACCTATTTCCTTACTATCGTCGCTATAAAAGCCATTAGAAAAACACAAGCAAAAAATAACACAACATCATTTAATTAACAACGATCTAATAATTGACAGTCAATCTGGGTTTCGACCTAAATATTCTTGCCATAGTGCCCTTACAAAAATGACCGATAACTGGCATCTTTGTATCAACAATGGCAACATTTGTGGAGCAGTATTTGTAGACTTTAAAAAAGCCTTTGATATGGTAGATCATGATATTTTAATTAGAAAATTAAAATACATGAAGACTAGCACCAATATGGTGAACCTAATTAAGTCATTTTTATCTGACAGACAACAAGTAGTGTCCTTCAATAACTGTCTATCAAGACCCACACAACTTAATTTTGGTGTGCCTCAGGGCTTAATACTAGGTCCGCTGCTTTTTGCAGTGTATATTAACGATCTTCCTTTATACCTCAATACTTAGTGTGACCTATTTGCGGACGACTGCACTATTTACACAAGTCAAGAGAGCCGTTGTGACTTAGAGATCTCTTTACAAAACGAACTTGACAACCTTAGTAGATGGAACAATGAAAATCGCATGTTAATTAATGCCTCGAAGTGCCTACACCGGCAACCGTCGAGGTATCAACTCGTAATAATGCAAAACAGCAACGAAGGACGAGGAATTAAATTACGTCCTTACCTTGAATACAATGATAACGGCAAAAGTCAAGATATCAAAACGCTACCAGAAGTTTATTCCGTAGCAGACATGTGAACATTAAACTCACGCAGACCTGTAGGTTGACCCCTATAGACAGGGTCGGCACCTACTTTACTAATCCACCGATGAGTGTCCAGTCTACTGCGCTCTGCTTGACGCCCTAATCCACTGATTCCATTTAAGCTGTAATTCCACTCTAGGTTTTTCCGCCCGGTTACTTCACTGCCGTATTATCATCAACAGATCCCTCTCCTGATTCATAGCTGTCTCACGCTCATATCATCGCGTCCAGAGGTCACCTCACACAGATCCTTTGAAACACGTCCTTGTTCGAAATCACAATCACAGCGTCTCCTGTTGCTGTCCTATTACGTTCTCCACATTCTCCTTGGATTCCTTTGTTGACGTCCACTTTCGTGTCCGAGTGGGGAATTCCCATTTTCCAATTCATATTTTTCGTGGTGGGCCGTGGCGCTGTATGGCATACTGCCCCCTCCCAGATAAAAAAATGTGTAACATTTTTTTCCCTTTTAACTATATGTGTATAAATATATTGTATAATCACAACTAACTACAACTATAATAACAATAGACTAATACTTGGTTGTCCCCCTTATCTACCCTAAAAAAATATAAAGTTATACGACGGGCACGCCCACCTGTCCAAACCCCACGTTGGACGTCGTGTGGCTGATCATGGGGAATCAGACCAACTAATAAACATATTAGTCCCTACCTTGTCTTAATAGACAAGTGTGTCCTAGCTCTAGGTACTACCATGAGTTTCGGACGAGGGTAATAATGGGGTTTCCAAGTAGATCATCCTCATTGTTGATTATCGTTGCTGTTATTATTGTATACTCCATATATTTTCCTTCTTACAATTTTTCCATCTGTGGGTAGGGTGACATGTGCTCCACGAGAATCCTCAGAAATATTTTTTTTACTTTTGTGGATATGTTGAGAGCGATGACTGATTATTATGGATCTTAATGTGATAATGACACGCAATACAATTAATTCAACTAGAGATTCATTCTAATGACTTAAACCTTATAATCAAATACTTTCCCGAACAATGATTAATTAACCCAAAACCAAACTATAATATTTCAATTAATTAATACCTAATTAACTAACATTTGTTATTTAACCACAGAATCATAACATTTAAATTAAAATGTTCACTTTTCACAATTTTCACTGTCACAGTTACAAATACAATACTTGTGCGCTCGACTCCATGTCAGAATAGTTACTGTTTGACCAACTGATCGATCACACATTGAGTAGATAACTCCTATGGCGTAGTTATTCCTTCATACACTCTGTCAATATGGAAAAATTGCCACCATGTGTATCCATATTTAACTAAATCACATCTTACATTACATTATATATTTTGTCAATTAATGTAACATTGTTATTCAACAAGGTGCGTTTTGAATTTATGTTTATTAAATTTTCTAACACTCATAAAAGAACAGAACATTAAATATAATTAAAGAACTTATAACATAAATCTGTTCCCTTATTAATTATAATCGACTGAGAATGTCTCTGATTGACTGATTAAAATCTTGCAGACATTGAGTTGTGAAGAATCATACCTATTAAAGATTCAAGACATCTAAACAAAAATTAAATCAGGAATATAATATTCAACAAGAATAAATATTGAAATCAAATAATATTCATTTAGTAATGTTCTCTATTACAGACATAATTATCAAAGAATAGAGAATCAAACTATTTCTAAGACGAATTATAGAATTATTAGATAGTGTGAACAATTCTGACAAGTGATACCTTGTATAACTAAGTAATAAGACCTAAGACTCTAATGTGTTTGTAGTGTATGTGACCCTAACCTTTCATCCCATTTTATTTTCCTTTATTTATTTATTTCAGTCTGCGTTTTATTCCCTTTCTTTCTTTCTCTCTTTCTTTCTTTCATACTTATGGTGTTCCTGTACTGTATGGATGTTAATATTTGTACTTTTCAATTTTGTTAAATTGAACACTGTCATAATTTTCAGTCGTATATATAATGACAATAAAGTATATTTGAATAATTTGTAGCAGAGATAAGCCAAGTAAATACAGTACGTATTGCTTCTTGCATTTTGTTCATTGTAATTTTGTTTGTTGTTATTGGCTTGTGTATAAATTTTCCTGAGTGATTGAATGACTGTATTTTTATTCGTAATATCATCAATATATGCCTTTGTTTGTGAGGCTGTGTTTGTGACAATGGATGTAACCTGATATAAGGTCAATTTAAGCCAACTCAACATGTTTGTCATAAATATGGTTACAACATCCCATTTTATCTGTTGTTTGTAACTTTTGTGTTTAACTTTTGTTCTATTTTTGTGTGCCACACTGTTGTTATTACCAGTCAGTTGAACTTTTAATGAATGTGTAATTCTTTCTTCTTGTGATACGTGGGTATGTGTTGTTGTGAGTATCACATCAGGTTTGCGTTATATAGTTTGAGCGTAATCTTTGACATCAGCGATGTTACCAATTATCAACCCAGCACATGGGTTTGGTAGTACTGCTGCGCACACTCGACCTTTATAGTATGGGCATTTTATGCTGACCCATGCAGTTTTGTACATTTCTATTGTACCCCCAAATGTCCTGCACTCAATACTCTTACCTGTATAATCACTTTCTCTTATGAGTTTGTGATTAACACCTGTAATATCGGACCTTGTGTCTCTAAAACAGGTTGTTGGTAAACCATTAACCGACGCTTGGTGTATCGTCAGAGTACCTTGACGAGTGTATGCTGCATTTGCTTCGTCAATATGTCTCTTATTGGCTGATGTCGGTTCATCATCACTATTATGACCTTCTTTACCTGTTTTGTTATTGTATGACTCTATAATGGCTGCGTGTGTGTCCTCTAGATCATCTGAATCGCTACTACAGCTAGACAACACTTATGCGATACTCGCTTCTTTCCAGGAATTTCTCATCGGACAAGACCTGCTAGTATGTCCGTACGCCCGACACGAGAAGCATTTTATACTTCTCTTGAATGAGTCATACTTACTTCTCTTCTTAGCAGTAATGTCTTTTAAGTAAGCTGTATAGCCTGGGTGACGATCACACATTTCTAAGTTACCATGAGACAACTTACAGTATTGGCATCTGGTGAAGTGTCCCTTCCTTGGTCTGTCTCCCTCTCTATTATAAGGACTATTTCTATTGCTATTGCTACTAAATTTTCTAAACTTACCATTGCTTCTCTGGAATTTGGCACTTGCTCCTATCACCAGTTCAGGTTGAGTACAGTTGGCAAACACGTCTCTATGTGCATTAAAATAAGACTCACCTTTAGCTTCCATCTCGGTCATATTCTTACATTTATTCTCAATTAGGAATACAGCCATAGGTTCTGGTATAGCAGATAGAAGTCTATCTCTGATTATTAAATCTCTGACTTTTTCATAATCAGAACAAATATCAGCGGCCTTACACCATTTATCAAAACTTGAAGACATTTCAGAAGCGAAATCGAGAAACGTTTGGTTCGACTTCGGAGTAAGTGTTTTAAATTTCGTACGTAAACCCGATTCGTCCAAAGAAAAATGTGACAGAACACGATCGCGCATATATTTATAGTTTGTACGCAAGTCCTCAGGAATCAGTTCTATCACTTTTAACGGCTCTAACGCGAGTTGACGGTGAAATAGTATCGGTACGTCCTTCTCTGGTACCTTGTAGTACTTTACAAGCACCTCGAAATTAGTTATCCACGAACTAACCGAATCACCTTGTTGGAAATTCCTGAATAGACCTTGGTACTTTTTCACAGGATCGTTCTGTTTAGCAAGCATTTTCTCTCGTTCAATCTCAGCTTCATGTTCCATCTCAAGTGTCTTGACCTTTAGGTTACCTTCAACCTCTTTGTCCTTCCAAAGTGTCTCTGTTGCAAGCCTTTCCTTATCCAATGCCAATTGTTTCTCTTTAATCTCAGTTTCTGCGGCTATCTGTTTTTCCTTCAATTGCATCTCCATAATTAACTTCTCTTTATCTGCTGCTATCCTTTCGCGTTCCAAAATTATCTCATTTTGTTTGATATCCATCTCTTTTTCTTTCAGTTCTCTCTCAAGAGCCATCTGCAGTTGTTTGGTTTCTTTCTCTGCTGTTAGTCGTTCCTGTCGCTCCTCCTTCTGACGTTGTTTCTCTTCACTGAACTCATGTTTAGCCCAACTCCTAAGTTCAGCACCAGTTAAACCAGTCTTTTCACCGAATTCCATGATTTCTTGTAGTGTAGACATCTTCTCCTACCTGTAAAATGAGCTATCTAGCTGAAATAAATAGCGAAGTGACAAGAGAAGAAAAGACTCAACAAATTTGCACCAAGGTTCTTCGTGGAACGGAGTAGTTATTGACTTAAATAATAAGTCCTGTGGTATCAACGTCGACCCAAAATATCAACTTAATTAATACGAATACTGTCACGTTGACGATCACCTAAGAATATATCACTCAAAATATACGATAATTATACGAACCGTGACATATGTAAGCCACAAAAATAATTATGGGAAAATATGTTCAATATAAGGAATATAAATATATAAGTACAGCGGACCAACACTAATACTGACAAGACAAAAGACGATTGACGTAAGACGAGAGTACATATTTTCATCCATAAAAGACAAAATTAATATTCTTGACATTTAAGTGACAACACGATAAACACTTTATATACTACTCACAATTGCGATACTCTTATAATGAATGAAATATATGTAAACCACATGAATAATGTGAGAATACGACGTTCAATATAAAAAAAAAATATATATATGACACTAGATAATTAATAGTCACAGTAGACGATTAACGAGGGACGAAAATACCAATCAATGTATAAACACGACAACAAAAACTTTCAGACTTAGCTTCAACATAACATACTACTGACTTATCCTACAAAACAAACGGTTGTTAATTTATAATAAATTTTGACATAATTGAAAATACGACACCTTATTAAACTTTAAAAAAAAAAATCAATGTCACACCAATTGACAATTACAATAGGTACTGGCCTTAAGAAAATTGCGGTGTCGGAAACACAATATCTCCTCGAAACACAATATCTGGTAAAATGACACGATGGTGTAATGCACTTACACCAGCACCTAGCCCCACGCGGTCTGTGGCCGACTGACAAAATTTAGTCGGTTATGGTGCACCCGTCGAACTTTGAGTTAAATTTTGTGTATATTATTGCAACGATACCCACAGTAGACTGGTGTGTTCTGTTGTCTGTGTATCCACATGTGGCGTTGTCCAAGTGACCTGGTATCATTGCCAATTAGCGACCAACTATGTTGAATATCGTATGCAGTTGTGGGTATGTTGGTCAGTAAGCACGACTGTATGATAGAAAACTTGCTTATAAACTCTCACGAGAGTACAATGAACTTGCACTCCGCCCTTGGATCACGTGATCCGTGACCAACCCATGCGTAATCGTAATTGGTTAGGGCGTGTACGTTGACCCTTGATGCAATGTAACAGACTTATTCTGATGCTAGGCTGGACGATGAGTGTTTGATGCAGGCCTCGGAAGTAAATCCTCCAACGAACGTCGAGTTCAGTTATGCATGACTCACTTTCGTAACACGCTCGAAATACTTCCTGTCGATTCGACTCGTGTTAATGTAGTGTCCCGTCGAATTTTGATGTGGTAATGAATAGATTACAGCTCCAATGTCCGGATACACCATCCATAATGTCCCATGTATAATGTAGACAATAATATTTTGTGACGCAACTTCGTGTCCGTTTATGCTAGTGAGGTGTCATTCTAGTATAATAAACTGTCACCGTGAGATAAGTGAAATGCTGTTTCAGGAATTAAAAAGTCAGTGATACTGACGGCGATGACTGAAATGTCGTTGTTAATTCCTTGACTCACTTGGTATGGTAGCGCAACGTGTACAAAATAAAATTCCTGCGTCTAGTATCCTATACCGGCATCATAATCCCTCGAGCAGCCATTGTTGACATCGTGAATGTGGCGTAAGTGAATATTGTGAAGGGCAGTATCAGTGAGGAAAAATGTCCTGAAAGGGTTATGTGGAGGGACACCAAGGTTTGGGAGTAGTGTCGTTCATTACAAAGTAGTATGTTCGTTTTCCACAGATTATAATAGTGCACCTCCGAAATTTACCGGTGACCCATGCTTCTCAACGTTGTCATGTTCATTATACCATATATATCTCTGACTGCAGTGTAACTTGCTGCTCTTGTATACTGCTCTGCTCTGTCCCCAAATTCTGATAGGATAATTCGTATATACTGTCTTCTGTTTCGGAGTTCCTCGATAATGTGGGGTATGTAACAACAATTAACACATCAATCTATTAATAGTTTAATGTGACAGCGCAGTGTTTATTACGAGCTCACTGCCTACTATGATTGATATAAGTATCTTCTATGTCGACTATATAGTCAAATTACTCATATGGCCTGTATCTGCTGTCTATCTTCTTTTCCAAGGTAACATTAAAGCTATAAGTGTCACACATTCGTTCTAAATATAATGTTCTTAAATATCTTATAATCTCTTATAATGTTCGTTGTTCACAAATATTTGATAGCGCTGTGTTGTGTTTAATATAGTGCCGTTTTGCGCGTATGTTGCATTCTTGCTGTGTAACTATTATACTGTTATTGTAATTCTTATACGCAACGGTGTTATTCCAGTACTATTTTCTCACTGTCTTGACATGTTAATTCTAGTCGAACTGATTGTTCTTGTGAAATATAACCTTCCAACTTACTGTTGTGACTTGCAAACTGTATGATCTTCCCAGTTTACCTATTCCTGCTCTTCTCCATTTTTGTGACGTGGAGTTTTCGTGCGTTCTTTCTTTCTGTGTGTGATTCGTGTAGTATGGTGCAACTCAAGATGTCGGCGTGCAAATTTTTCTACGCTCAGCTGACTGAATCTGGCAGGAATTTTCGTGTTGACAATTTTTTTATGCAGCGAGTCCAGTGACGACCCCCATATGCCTCGAAGTGCCTACACCGGCAACCGTCGAGGTATCAACTCGTAATAATGCAAAACAGCAACGAAGGACGAGGAATTAAACTTACGTCCTTACCTTGAATACAATGATAACGGCAAAAGGCAAGATATCAAAACGCTACCAGAAGTTTATTCCGTAGCAGACATGTGAACATTAAACTCACGCAGACCTGTAGGTTGACCCCTATAGACAGGGTCGGCACCTACTTTACTAATCCACCGATGAGTGTCCAGTCTACTGCGCTCTGCTTGACGCCCTAATCCACTGATTCCATTTAAGCTGTAATTCCACTCTAGGTTTTTCCGCCCGGTTACTTCACTGCCGTATTATCATCAACAGATCCCTCTCCTGATTCATAGCTGTCTCACGCTCATATCATCGCGTCCAGAGGTCACCTCACACAGATCCTTTGAAACACGTCCTTGTTCGAAATCACAATCACAGCGTCTCCTGTTGCTGTCCTATTACGTTCTCTACATTCTCCTTGGATTCCTTTGTTGACGTCCACTTTCGTGTCCGAGTGGGGAATTCCCATTTTCCAATTCATATTTTTCGTGGTGGGCCGTGCCGCCGTATGGCAATTAACATCGACAAAACCAAATCCATGCTAATAACGACCAGACAAAAACTACAGACCCTAGCCATAACGGGGACACCGCTCGAGCTCCACGTGGACACGTTACCTATAATTAATGTAAATGAACATAAAACATTAGGTCTTTTAATTGACAGACATTTAAACTGGATCCCTCATGTTCACGTCCTTACCAAGAGAATAGCACAAAAAGTTTACCAACTTACTAAAGTTCAGCACTTTTGGATGAAAGCACACGAAAAATATTCTATGCATCCCATATCAAATCACCTCTCGATTATTGTTCCACAGTCTGGGATGGTTGCCCTAAATCTAATATGAAACGATTGTGTTCGCTTCAAAAGCGCGCAATACGTCTAGTTTCTAGCATAAAGCACGTTGAAAGTAATAAATTATACAGCCATCTAAGACTTCTACCACTTCAAAAGCGCTTCATTTTTAACAAAGCCAAACTAGTGAATAAAATTATATCTGAAAATACCCCAGAGTATCTTCTACCGTTAATTCAATCTAATGCAATGAACAGCAAGCGCTTAAATTTATTACAGGTTCCTAAGCCTAGACTGGTCTTACACAAAACATGTCTCGCGTACTCTGGTGCTCACTTGTAGAATAGCCTTCCACCAGATTTGGAAACGCCAATGAATCCCTACACATTCAACCAAAAACTCTTTCAATACTTACTTCATACTGACTATATGCCTCCATAAGTCACCTACTGGTATCATTTTTTCACTATCATTTTACACTGTGTGAGTGAGAGAGTGGGTGAGAGAGTGAATGAGAAAGAATGGGAGTGAGAGAGTGAGTATGAGACAGAGAAAGTGAGAGTGTGTATGCGCGTGTGCCTGCGAGGGTGAAAGATTAAGTTAATGTCTGTGTACACGTATGTGTGAGAGGTTGAGTGAGAGAATGAGTTAGTGTGAAAGAGAGGTTGTGTTGTGTGTATACCTGTCTGTGTGAGAGAGTGAGAAAGTGAGTGAGTGAGCGTGAGTTAGAGAGCCGCCGGGTGAGTGAGTGAGTAAGGGAGAGTGAGTTAGTGAGTAAGGGGGAGAATATGTGTGTATGTGCATGTGTGAGTGAGTGTGAGAGTGAGTGAGTGTGCAAGACAGAGACAGTGGGTGAGTGAGAGAGTGCATGAGAAGTTAATAAGTGAGAGACAGAGAGAATGGGTGAGTGTGTGTGTGTCTGTGTACTTGTCTGTGCGAGTAAGAGAGTGAGTTAGTGTGGTTTAGAGAGTAAATGAGTGAGTGAGATGGTGAGATTATGTGAGGCAGCGTGTATGTGTGAGTAAGTGTGTGGGTGGATGGGTTGGTGTGTACATGTGTCCATATGTGTGTATGCGTGTGTTTATGTGTGTGCATGTGGGTGTATGTGCGTGCACGTCTGAATGTCTGTGTGGGTGTGCATGTGTAAGTGTGTGTGTAAGTATGTTTTTATGTGTGTTTATGTGTGCGTACATGCGTGCGTGTGTTTATATGTATGTGCGTGTGTATATGTGTGTATGTGCGTGCGTATATATATATATATATATATGTTCGTGTATGTATGTGCATGTTTGTGTGTATGTGTGCATGCATGCAGTGTATGCGAGGGAGTGTGTATCTGTGTGTGTGTGTGTGTGTGTGTGTGTGTGTGTGTGTGTGTGTAAGTATCTGTATATGGGTGTGGATGTGTGTATGTGTGCGTGAAGATATGTGTGTATTTGCGTGTGTATATTGTGTGTATGCTCGTGTGTGTATGTGTATATGCTTTCGTGTGTATGCGAGGGAGTGTGTATTTACTAGCGGGAGGGTTTGCGAGAGAGAGTGAGAGAGAGAGAGAGAGGGGGGGGGAGAGTGAGCGAACGAGAGAGACAGTGGAAGAATGGATTTGTTAATGTGTGTCTGTGTGCGCGCATGTTTTGTGAGTGTCTATGGGTGTGTGTTGGTGAGAAGAGAGAGATATAGAGAAAGACAGAGAAAGAAAGAGAGAGAGAGAGAGAGAGAGAGAGAGAGAGAGAGAGAGAGAGAGAGATTTAAGCGCATGCATATCATGTAACATGCTATTCCATATATGTTGTGTATTCTCATGTTCATATTACCATTTAGAGTGCCAATTGATGTTATAATTTATAACATGAACACATGTACAGCACTGTAGAGTGGATGAGAGAATTAGGGAGTATGAGTGAGAGAGAGAGAGTTAATGAGTGCGAGTATGTGTGTGTGTGTGCCTGTGTAATAAAGAGAGAGAGAGAGAGAGAGAGAGAGAGAGAGAGAGAGAGAGGAGAGAGAGAGAGTTGAGTGCACGCATGTCCTGTAACATGCCATTCCATATTTTTTGTGTATTTTCATCTTTCACATTATCATTTTGTATGTATGCGACTTGACTTTATCATGTATAATATAACATTACTGTAATGTGAGTGAGAGCGTTAGTGAGTGGGAGAGAGAGAGAGAGAGAAAGAGAGAGAGGAAGAGAGAGAGAGAGAGAGAGAGAGAGAGAGAGAGAGAGAGAGAGAGAGAGAGAGAGAGAGAGAGAGAGAGTTGAATTGCATCACTAATTGTTAAGTTACAAAATGTATATGTACAAATGTAAATTTTTTCTCCATTTTCTTTACAATTTTGCGACAATGCTTACGACAATTGTCACTGTATGTGTGTGTAAAGTGTGGGAGTTTGATCATAATAGTAGGTTGGGGGATGGGGGGATGTGTGTGTGGGTGGATTTGTGATGTGTGTGTGTGGGCTCAGGATGTGTGGGTGGGTGGGGTTGGATTGTGTGGGTGGGTGGGGGATTTGTGTGTGGGTACGTGCGGGATGTATGGGTTGGCGGGGAGATGTGTGTGTGGGTGGGGATGTGTGTTTGGCTAGGTGGTTGTGGGTGTGTGTTTGGCTAGGTGGTTGTGGGTGAGTGGGTGGAGGAGGATATATTGGTGGATGATTGATGGTGGGTTATGGGATGGGTGGGGGATATATGTGTGGGTGGGGATATGTTGCGGGTGGGAGATGTGTGCATGTGGGTGTGTTGTGGGTTTGGGGATGTGTGTGTGTGTGGGTGAGGGATATGTATGGGTGTGGTATGTTTGGGTGGATGGGTGGGGAGTGTGTGTGTGGGTGGGAGATGTGTGTGGGGGATGTGTGTGGGTTGGGGGAGGGGTGTGTGATGGGTGTGGGTGATGGATTTAGGGCTGTGTGTGTGGGCGGGGGATATGTCTGGCTGGGTTGGGGGGTGTGTGGCTGGATGGAGGATGTATGTGTGGGTAGTGAGGGTGATTGTAGTTGGGGGATGTATGGATGGGTAGGAGATGTGTGTGTGGGTGAGGGATGTGTCTTTAGGATGTTTTTTTGGGTGTGGTGTTGTGTGGGAGGTGAGCTGGGTGTGGGTAAAGGATGTGTGTGTGGGTGGGTGGGGGTGTGGTTGGGAGTGCGGGTGGGTGAAGGATGTGTGTGAAGGTGGGGGATGTGTGTTTAGATGGGTGGTTGGGGTGTGTGAGTGTGGGTGGGTAGATAGGAGATGTATGTTTGATGAGTGGGTGAGGGATGTGTGGGTGTTAGTGGTTGAGGGATAACTACGTGTGTCTAGGGATGTGTGAGGGGATGAGTGTATGGGTTGGGGATGTGTGTGTGTGGGTTGTGTGTGCGTGGATGGGAGGTGTGTGTTTGTGAATGGGGGATGTGTTGGTGGGTGGGGATGTGTGTGTATATCTGTAGTGTTTATATGTGTGGTAAGGGATGTGTGGCTAGGGGATGGGTGGGTGGAGGATGTGTGGTTGGGTAGAGGATGTGTGGGTGGGTGATTGTATATGAGTAAGGGTGTGTGGTTAAGGGATGTTTGGATGGGGGATGAGTGGGTAGAGGATGTGTGGGTGGGTAGAGGAAATGTGTGTGGGTGAGTGTGAGTAGGTTATGAGATGGTGGGGGATGTTTGTAGGGGTGGGCTCGGGATCTGTGAGTGGGCTGGAGGAGATGGGAGATTATGTGGGTGGGTGCGGAATTTGTGTGTGGGTAGGTGCGGAATATGTGAGTTGACGGGTAGATGTGTGTGTGCGTGGGAGATGTGTGGCTGAGCAATGTGTGTTTGGCTGGGTGGTTGGAGGTGTGTGGGTGGAGGAGGATATGTGGGTGAGTGATTGTTGGTGGGTAATGGGACGAGTAGAGGAAATGTGAGTGGGTGGGGGATATGTGTAGGTGGGTGGATGTGTGTAGGTGGGGGATGTGTGGGTTGGGGAATGTATGTGTGTTTGGGGTGTGGGTGGATGGGATGTGTGGTGGGTGAGAGGTGTGTGTGGGTGGGGGAGATGTGTAGGTGTAGGGATGTGGTGGATGGGTGGGGGAATGTATGTGTGTGTGTGGGTTACGTGTGTGGTTGGGTGGGGGAGTTGAAGTGAATGGGGGATGTGTGGGTGGGTGGTGGATGTGTCTCATTACATATTAATATGCATTGTTTATGTTTACAAAATTCATGTGACAATGTTTTTTCCTGTGCACTGTTGATGAAAGAAAGATGAGTGATTGGAAGGGCCAAATGTAAGACGGGCCTGCATGCCCAATCTGTTACTTTTTGAAAATAAAGTCTGTTCGTTCGTTCGTTCGTTCATTTCCCTTGGTCTCTTCCCTTCGATCTTGCCAGTTGTCACCAATTTCTCCAATTGATTTCTTCTCATAACATGCCCAAAAATTTTGACTGTCTACGTCTAATGACTCTAATCAGTTTACGATCTTCATTTGTTACTTGAAGGACTTGTTCATTGGTTTTTCTATCTATCCATGGTATTCTTTGCATTTTCCCCAGAAACCACATTTCCACAGCCATTAGTTGTTTTTCATCTTGACTGCTTATTGTCCACGCTTCATATCCTACAAAAGTATAGGTTCTATGTAGCATCTTAACACTCTTTTTCTCGTTTCAATTGATATCTTTTTGTTGGTCAGTATGTTTTTCATCTTGCAAAAGGCTACCGTCGCAATGGCAATTCTTGTTCTAATCTCTTCAAGGCATCTCCCATCAGATGTTATGACTGTGCCGAGATAACAGTACTGATTCACTTGTTTAAGAATATGTCCATCTACTCGTATATCACATTGTGGTATTTCCTTCTTCCTAGTGACGACCATAATCTGTCTTCTTAATATTCAGTTCTAACCCTAGTTGTTCACTGTGTGCAACAACCTGAAAGAATCTACTGAATTGATTACATGTAACCCGATTTGATGGTTATGATTGTGATGATTTGTGTTTGTTTGTCAAGGTATTAATTGTTTTCCATATATCTTTAGTGTTGGTTTTATCTATTAAGTTCTTAAAATAGTTTTTATTTTCCTTTCGAATAACATATTGAACTTTGCTTCTCAGACTACGGTACATGGTTAGATCACTATTTTGATGTCCCATGTCCCGGTCTCTCATAAGTTCAACTACCTCTTGAGTGATCTACGGGGGCTTAGTGTGATGTTTAACTCGAACTTCCTTAAATGGAACATGCTTATAAAATACTCTTAGAAAGGTCTTCAGCCAGTGGTCCAGAGCATCGTCTGGGTCAAGAAACTGGTAAACATAGTCCAGAGATGAGTTGAGCAAGTCTTGTAAAAAAGACATCTTGATTGAAATTTTTATAATTTCTATATTTTATACTTACATGTTTGTGTTTTGGAGTTTTCGACCACGCGCAACATACTGGGTAGTGATCGCTCATTGCATTAATAGATACAGTACATTCTGTGATGTTGTCCGCACATGTAGTATAAATATGATCTATAAGTGTTGCAGATGATTTTGTTATTCTAGTGGCTTGTTTGACTAACTGTTGGAAGTTATATGACTCTATTATGTTTTCCCATGTTTTGTTTGATTTGTTAGTGTCTATGTTGAAGTCACCTAACAGTATTATTTCTCTCGCATTACTAAAGACTACATCCATCATAGTGGTGAATTTTTCATACCAGATGTTTCCTGCACTGGGGTTTCGATAAAGATAGCCAACTACTAGGGGTATGCAATTTTGAAGTTTAACCTCAAGCCATACACACTCAATCGCACAGGTTTCCAAATCTAGCCTGCGGTGGATATTAAGCGAGTTAGAAATATAAACTGCAATACCCGTCTCTTGTTTCTGATAAGGATCTCTTCTAATGGCTTTAAAACCTCTGATAGTGATGTCATCATCTGAGATGTTACCATTTAATCGACTTTTGCTAACGCTGAACATGTGAAAATTTTGATTAAGTATAAGTGATAGTTCGGGCAGCTTCCCTAATAGATGGCAGATATTTAAATTCCCGATTCTGAGCCCATCATTACTGAGCCAATGTTCGTACTTATTAGACATTTTAACAATGCGTAATGATACATTAAAAAAACAACAACACAAAATGAATAAACTTACAGCCCTTATTACAATAAAAAAAAAAAAATGTTTTGCGTATCCTTTTACAGGACTTAGCTGTCAACAGCAGCATCTTTCAGCTGTCTGTTGATCTCTTGGCAAGATTACGCTCAGTAGTTTGCCATTGCTTTCTGAGCGGCCGGCTCAGTATCCGCAAGTCACGAGCGGGGGTCGAACCACCTCAGTTCTCGCTCCGCTGCGAGACTCTGCGTGATAAACGGGATTACAGAGAGAAAGTGTTGTAACCCCACAGCCAGAGAGACCGGCCCTTATTACAATACACACTCTATATTACAGAGAAATAGTAATATCTCTCTCAATATACAAAAATACATATACAGATCAGTAAGGATGAGCCGTGAAGAGCGAAACAACCCATACTCAGAAATGAGCGGAGGCTGTTGTTATGAATAAGCTACATAGATAGCATATGAGTCTGCTGCTAGAAAACCAGCAGTTGCACACACATTACTGCTGAAGGCTAGTTCAGCAACTGGAAGAAAACCAGAAGCAAAAACACTTCAGAGGCCTTCACAACTTAACAGCCTATCCGGCACATTGGACTGGAAATTGGAGGCAAAGGGTCCCGACATTATACTTCTTGCTCGGGTGATGAACCCTGACAACTCTACTATTCATGAATTCTTGGTTGGATGGTACACCCTGTCAAGTCTACTATTCATTAAGTTTTGCTCAGGTGGGACACCCTGATAAGACTACTATTCATCAATCTACTGCTGTATTCCAACTTGCACAACTCCAGTTGCACTTTTCCCCTCCAGTATCATCATCATCATCATCATTATCATCACCACCATGATCACCATTATTATCATTACCACCATTATCATCATCACCACCACCATTATCATCATCACCACCTTCACCATCCAGTGGCTTGTCCTGCGTAGAACTTTGCTCCAACAATGGCCTTTCGAAATTTCTCTATTATATGTCAGATATCCAGCCTCCGTTGCTGTCAATAACGACAGGAGAAAGACACCTGGGAGTCATGATGCTGTTGGCCTGTCTTTGGAATGTGTCAAAGAGCCGAAACATTCCTCAAAGTGGAAACAACTCTGACAATCAGAAGCCTCCCTGTTGTACTTCTCCATGGCAGTGTTCACATCACTCTATCACACCTTGAATGCATATACTTTGTGGTCCTCCTCTTTTCCACTTTCCCCCACAGTGATCTCTTCAAGATATTCCTGTTGTTTTACATACCCAAAATATTTCATTGTGTTTCACATAACCACAGGAGGTTTCTGCTACAGGACTTTTTTCTTTCTTTAATAACACATCTTCAGTACTAAATTCTAACTGGACAGATCTGTTTGTTCTCTTTTTCGTCCAATGAATGTTTACTACTTTAAGAAACATCCTTTAGTATAGCCATTTATAAAAGCGTCATCTTTTAATTTGGTCAAATTATATCACACCTTCATAAGCCCTCCTTTCATTTCCAGCTTCATAAGAACCTCTACTCTACATGTTTCCTTTTGTTTCCACGAAACCTGGTCTATTCTTCTGTTTGTTTACATTTACAAGGTTTTTAAGAGATCTCTTAATTGCTTCTTGATCAGATACCGATACCTCCTGTCAAAGCTTGAAGATCACTGGCCCGGTTTTATGTTTACCACACCTGCTGCATACTTTATTACTGAAATGACTAACGCTAGACTCTAAAGCTTCCCGCCCCCTAATTTTAAAAATAAAAACTAACAAAAATAAATCAAGGTTAAGGTCACTCAACAAAACCTGTTTCAGTGACTAACCGCACAATGCCACCCACGGCAACCACACAGTTGGACGTTATACTAACCTGACACATGGCTGGATAGGTTATGTTAGTAGTACGTCTATATATATATGTTTGGGGATAACACGTTTAAGCATGTGAGTACAGCATGACACTAGTATCTGTTGGACGGGGCTGCATCATGAGTAGCCAGGGTACAGCCCCAACGCAATTACTGTCTATAAATATCCTAGGCCATGGCATGAAGTGGGGGGCAGTCATTTCCTCCCCAGATGATTCTGATATCCCCTGCCCATTTGATGATGACCCAGGATGTGTTGACCCCAAGAGTTTTACTGGTCAAAAATAGAATTCTGCCATTGGTGAGGATTGAACCCTAACCTGTCTCTGTAAGAAAGCTCGTTACCTACTACACCACCACAGCTTGTTAAGTAGTAGATTATGTTAAAACACCTCCCCTGTACTGGGATATTCTACGTATAGTACAGTATGTTACTGTACACCATCGAATGGACTGATTTACGGGGTATTAGACTATGTTAAAATATCTCCGCTACACTACAATAACATATAGCAAAGCATGTCATGACACATCCAATGCAATGGCCTAACCCATGGTTTGTAAATTATGTTAAAACATCCCAGTACAAGAACAACAATGTGTTGCTAAATTGGTCAGACACATGGAGAACGACCACAAGAATTACTAATGAACTACCAAAAAAAAATTACTAATGAACTACAAAAGAATTGCTAATGAAACTACTAAAGAATTACTAATGAACTACAACAGAATTACTAATGAACTACAAAAGAATTACCAATGAACTACAAAAGAATTACTAATGAACTACACGCAATTGGCTCCTGCACAGAACAGGGAGACTAAAATGGTGCCACATAATCACCAATTAAAACTAAACACATTCCAGCAAATTAGAAGGTGAGGAAACGACACTGGTGCTGGACAGGACACACATGGAGAAAACCTGATGGCAGTATAACAAGACAGGACACGCATGGAGAAAACCTGATGGTAGTATAACAAGACAGGACACACATGGAGAAAACCTGATGGTAGTATAACAAGACAGGACATGCATGGAGAAAACCTGATGGTAAAATAACAAGACAGGACACGCATGGAGAAAACCTGATGGTAGTATAAAAAGACAGGACACGCATGGAGAAAACCTGATGGTAGTATAACAAGACAGGACACGCATGGAGAAAACCTGATGATAGTATAACAAGACACTGCTGCTGGACACGACACTTTGTCATCCGTGTGTCAAACCTGTGTCTTCCGAGATGATGTTTCTGAGGGCCAAAAAGGTGAAAATTACTAGGAGCCAAGCCAGACTATAAGGTGGGTGTGGCAGTACCTCCCATTGCAACTAGTCTATAACTGCCATAGTTTGGGCAGTTGTATGGGGGTCTAGCGTTGTCATGTTGAAGAATGATAGCTGCACAGGACAGTCCTACAACATGAGACTGTGTGCTATTGATGTTTCAGATCCACTAATCCAGCTTTCATAGAACATGTACTTTTGTATGGATGTAAAACGTGGACAATGAGCAGACAAGCTGAAAAACATCTGATGGCGGTGGAAATGTGATTCCCGAGCAGACAGAAAAACCCATGACCAAGTCCTACAAGAAACAAATGAAAACAGTAAACTGATTAGATAAATTAGACGTAGACAGTCACAATATTTTGGACACGTTATGAGAAGAAATAAACTGGAGAATAAGGGGATATAGCTCAGTGGTAGAGCATTCGACTGCAGATCAAGAGGTCCCCGGTTCAAATCCGGGTGTCCCCTGAGCATTTTTAAACTACTGAGCATAATCTTGCCTAGTACATCAACAGCAGCTGAAAAATGCTGATGTTGACTGCTATGTCCTGTAAGTGATATGAAAAAAAAAACAAAAAAAAACAAACTGGAGAACTTGGTGATAACTGGTGAGATTGAGAGGAAAAGAACAAGGGGCATACAAAGAAGTAAGTACCTGGATGGCTTGGCCATGTGGTATGGTCAGACAAGAACACAGAGGTAATCCATGACTCTGGTGATCGTTTGAGATGGCGAAACATGATCGCACATGCTAATCAGCTTGGCACATGATGATGATGATGAATTTAGTGTTCAGCCATTCATTTCAAATGCAAAGCTTGGGTGGGTTTAGACTAACTACCTAATCTGTCAGGGAACCTTCCACGAACAATGACATTCTCAAGCAGAAGGTGTTGCAGCAGATACTTTACACAGAACTATACATGGTTCAGGATTGTTGTGTCTGACACCACTCTACCACTCTACCACACAACAGGATCTGCTATGTAATTTCCCCAAGCATTGACATGTTGTTGTCTCAGTACTACCGAGCTCAACGTATGAAGTTAACCAGATTACTGATGTCATCACTGCGAGAGTTATGTTTCCGTTGTGTAATGACTTTAACTATGTGTTATTTACTGTTTGATAGATATTGTTTGACAATTGTAAGTTACTGCTTTGTTTGGTGCTCAACTATCTACCTGCAAGAGTTATGTTTCCGTTGTGTAGTGACTTTAACTATGTATTATGCACTATCAGCTGGATATTGTATGACAATTGTATGTCATTGCTGTGTTTGGTGCTCAACTATGTACCTGCGAGAGTTATGTTTCCATTGTGTAGTGACTTTAACTATGTACTATTTGATAGATATTGTATGACATTGGTTTTGCTCCCTGTATACATGTATCTACTGTGTTCACCAGGAATGAGGCACTGGAACCTCTTGCCCCCGGGATATTTGGGCTTGTTAGCTATTACAGCGGCGCAAATCTAGGAGACGGAAAACCCCGATTATAAACCCCCAAGTTTAAGGTGGACCGACGTGCCGAGGACTGAATGGCCACAGGTGAGCTGGTCGTGAACGTGGAACATCTGGTATGCGGGCGGGGTGGCGCCAGGCGTATGGACTCCTGAGGGACATCCCCTGCCCCTTCCCTAGCAGGCAGGCTCTACTAGGGTGGCCGATTATATCCTGCCTTCATATCAAACCAACTATGGAAAATACAAAGAATTATCACCGAAGCAACGGAGTACGCGCTTTATGCTCGATACCTTTGACAACAGCCAGCAGGGAGAGAATGAAGGGAAGAGAAGAGGTAGGGGAGAGGGGGGAAGGAAAAGGAAGAAGAGGGCTGGAGCCAGAAGGGGTAGAAGGAAAACAGATCGTTTGGGACTAAAAAATGCACGGGTTGGGTATTGGAATTGCCGTAGTGCAAAGCAACGAGGACCAATACTGGAGAAACTGGTTTACGATTTTGATGTCCTGATGCTACAAGAACTGAATACAAACTCTTTTAAGTGCAGGGAAGACATGGGCAGGCTCTGGTGGTCAAGGATGGTTTACAGCATTCGATACTGGATATGAGTGGGTGGGGTCAGGAGAGTAAAGAGGTGCATGGAATGTGGATACAAATCGGCCGATACAGCTGGAACCTGATAAATATATATGTAAGTGGGGAATCTTGCATAAACAGAGAGAGTTGGGACTGGTTGAAAGGTTCAGTGGACATCCCTGGTACCAGGTATCTGATATGATGTGACTTCAATGCCCAAGCCAAGGAATGGGACAGGTCGGGAGAGAACAGACAGGGTACTGCTCTTGCTGAGGCCCTGCTTGAGACGGATGTGATCTGTATAAATGACGGGACACCCACTAGGCTAGCAATGAGACCAGGGGACCCTGACATGGCCATCGACCTGGCACTTGTATCCGAAGAGGCGGTATCAGACATAAAATGAAGCGTCCTTGGAGACCATGGAAGTGACCACCTCCCCTGTTCTGCGCTGTTACCTAAGTCCAGCACAGTTAGGGCTATAAGAGCTCACAGGGCATTCAGTTATGATCGCGACCACTCTTCACTCTTGGGGCGCGTTGATCACAGGAAAGATCTAAACCAACAAGAAGAATTTTCACCCAACCACCATGGTGGACACCAGAGATGGAGAATTCATGGAGGGAAAAGAGGGCAGCCATAAGGAATTGGCAGATGGTGCGGAGAGCAACCAATTCAGTTGACACAAAATTGGAGGAGGCTGAAACATATTAAAAACTAAAGGTGCAGGATTTTAAACTCCAGGCAGCTAAGGCAAAAAGGATTATGTGGAAACTGTTTATCAATGAAGTCGGTGGGGATGTGACATTGGGAACATTTTGGAGGCTGCACCGGCAGATGAAGAGACAGGCGATGCCTGGTACACATGGTACCGTTCATGATGATAACAACCGATCTATGACAACTGACAAGGACAAAGGGGAGGCTTTTGTTGCATGATTCTTAAAACATACGAATCAGCAAGATAGAGCTATTAGAGATAACGCCAGAGAAGCCTTGTCACTGGTCACTAGGAAGGAGGACTGTGAGATTAAGGTGGAGGATATTAGACGGGTACTGAAGCGGGCTAAAGACACAGCGCCAGGTCCGGATGGGATGAGGTACTCCCATATGAGTAACATAAATGATGGGGACTTGGAGGAGATGGCTCTTTGTTTCAGCCTAAGCATCAATACGGCGGAAATGCCCCACGATTGGCTACATAGCTACCTTGTCCCACTCCTAAAGCCAGGTAAGGATCACTCCAGACTTAATGGATACCGAATCATAACCCTGCAAAACACGTATGGCAAAGTCCTCGAAAAGAAAGTAGCACGCAGACTCCAGCAACATTTGGAAAGTCGTAATCTGCTTCTCGAAAGACTCTGGAGTTACCAGCCTGGAAAGGACACCTGGGCCAATGCTGCAACTTTTGCATTTGATGTCTACGAGGGCTTCCAGGGTAAACAGGAGACAGTGGCGGTAGCTCTTGACCTGGAGGATGCGTATAACAGGGTCAGGTATGATCGGTTGATATACATACTGTTGGACATGGAGGTCTGCCCTTGCCTTGTTAGATGGGTTGCGGCAGTCCTTTATGAGCGCAAGGTTGAACTGCGCATGGGTGCCTGGACTTCTCACCCATGTACTATTACACCTGGGTTGCCACAGGGATCTGCCTTATCCCCAGAGCTCTTTAATGTCTACACCAGCAAAATCGCAGCTGTTGAGGCACCAGGTGTGGGTAGAATCTTGACATTTGCAGATGATGTGCTGGTGTACAAACAGGGCAGAGACAGGGTCAGTTTGGCAAAAGACTTACAGGTGGCAGTAAAAGGGGTGGCAGAGTGGTGCAGGGATACAGGGGCCGTTATAAACCCAGACAAGGCATCGGGCGTGTGGTACTCCCTGGATAACCGGATCGTCACGGCAGATGTCCCAGGTATTATGTTGAATAGATGTCCTCTTAAACGAGAGAGTAAATTGAAGTACTTGGGTATCACCTTTGACAGGTGTTTGTCTTTTAAGGATCATGTGGAGGCTTTGGCGGTGAAGGGACTTAATGCATTGAGGGCTATGGCAGCAACCGGGGTAGGCCAGAGGATGCTTTACAGGCTCTTTCAGCAGTTAATAATTTCTGTCATTGAGTATGGTTTGGGGCTGCTGACAGTATCAAAGAGCCAGCTTGAAAGGTTGGAGCGCATACAGAATGCCGCCATGCGGTTAATCCTGGGGTGCACAAAGGACACACCAATTATATGCATGAGGCATATCCTGGTGCTACAAACAATGACAGATAGGCATAGGGTCCTTCAGGCCAAATGGTACCTGAGAGTTGCTGCAGATAGGGATCACCCGCTGCATGCAGCCATTGATATGGTCAAGGGTCATAGACTAAGACGAGACAGGTCCTGGAAGGCACAGGCAGAACTTTCTATACGTCAAGTGTGTAATCTAGAGACCATCAATTGTGGAAGAGAGTGGGTTGAAGTTCCAGAAGACATGACAGACTGGCACAATGTAATAGTAACACTGGGTCATGAGTGGAGAGAATGGGCAGCGGGCCGCACAGAGTTTGAAGTACAACAGCTGATCCAGAGTAACACACATCAAGGTGACATAGTCATCTACACCGATGGGTCAGAGGTGAAAAACAGACGTGGTGGTTGGGGCTTTATTGCAGAGGCTAATGGACGAGTCTTGAAAAAGGAGAGTCTGGCATATGAGACTACGATCTCCAGTATGAGAATGGAGATTGAGGCAGTAACAGCAACATTCCGTTGGCTGGTGGAGACTACTGCAATACACGTTGTATTCATTACTGATTCAAAGAGTATGCTTAGTAAGGTGGAGAAAGGAATGTTTCGTGTGGAATGGCTCTTGTCGCTTCAGAGATCACAGATTGTGAGAATTGTATGGATATTTTGCCATAACCATGCGGGCGTGCCGGGGAATGAACAGGCTGATAGGCTAGCAGGGAATGCACCTCTTGGTGGCAGATTGCCTATGGACAAGGGGGAGGTGGTCGTGCGCTTGTGAGACCAGGTGGAGAAGGCAGAGGAACAGATTGAGAACCCATATGTGGAAAGTATGAGGTTGAGGGGGATCGGCAGGGGTTCTGGAAGAATTTCAAAACTGAGAGGGAAGACCAGGAGAACTTTTAATCATATAGCGGTGGGAACGATTAGTAGTGTGACTCTTCGCTGGCCGTTGAACGAGGGGACGGAGCACGTATGGGAATGTCCGGAGTGCAGTAATGTCAGTTCTTAACTCAACTCAACTCATTTCAAATTGAGCTTGTGCTACAATTGAGCTTGCTCTACAAGTAGTAGAGTTTCACTTTCAATGACATTTTTTAAGGAAAAAAATCAGCTAGTGAATAAGCCAGGGAAATTTGAGGGGATCTCCCTTCCAAATATAGATTCTTAGTAACAGGTTGAAAACAGAAATTGTATTTAAGCTCAAAGTTAGTCTCAGCCCAACTAGATGAGAAGGATGGATCAATTTCTGAATGGGACAATGCGGGGTAACATCATTGATGGAAAAGAACTGGATATTTTGATAAAGATTTTAATTCTATTAACTATAATGTTTAATTTTATAAGTAATACAAGAGGACCAATACAATGTTTATGTTTTGTAGCATTTGTAATGCTAATAATAATAATGATATGGCTTATTTATTTGTTTACATTAAAGTGAAACAAAGTATGGTATAAAGTATAATATTAAATGATAAATCTATTAACAATGATTTTATAAGAATATATATAATTGATTGATTGATTGATTGATTTAAGAACCGACATAAGAATATATATAAGAAATTTTATAAGTAATACAACGTAAGTTACCGATGTGGAGAGAACCGCGACTGATTCTCGCACGTCACGTTACTCACGAGAGTATACGGGATTACGGAGAAAGTCGTGTCAGGGAGACCGGCTTTTATAAGAATACATTTAAGAAATTTTATAAGTAATACAAGTGGACCAATACAATATTTATGTTTTGTAGCATTTGTAATGCTAGTAATATAACAATGATTTTATAAGAATATATATAATTGATTGATTGATTGATTGATTGATTTAAGAACTGACATAAGAATATATATAAGAAATTTTATAAGTAATACAAGTAGACCAATACAATATTTATGTTTTGTAGCATTTGTAATGCTAAATAATAAAAATGATATGGCTTATTTATTTATATTAAAGTGAAACAAAGTATGGTATAAAGTATAATATTAAATGATAAATCTATTAACTAAAATGTTTCATTTTATAAGTAATACAAGTGGACCAACACAATATTTATGTGTACCATTTTTAAAGCTAATAATAATAATCATGATAGGCTTATTTATGCATTTATTTATAATTAAAGTGAAACAAAGTTATTTACCGATTTAAATGGCAAGACGTTAAGTTATTGGCAGAATTAAACAATTAAAAAATGTATTTTTTAAATTTAAATAATAAATAAAAGTTTTAATAATTAAAATCTATTTAATAAAAAAAAAAAATTAAATCCCATTTAAACAAATTTTTAAAATTCGTTTAATTCTTTAAAAAAAATGAAATAATAAAAAAATGGGATCAAGATGCACCAGATAGCTGACTGCTGGTGTCAAGAGTCAGTAAAATGATGTAATGAGTCAGCAAAGTCGTATCAGAGTCAGCATACCAGAGCTGACCAGTGGCCTACTCCACCTCCAAGTGGTGGTCCTGGATACAGGCATGAGCCTGGCCAAGAGAGTAGACAGCAGAAAAACAGAAAATCTGATAACTATTTAAGACAAAAAGAAAATCTCATAAGTATTAAAGACATACAGAAAATCTCATAAATATTAAAGACAAACAGAACATCTGATAAATATTCAAGACAAACATCTGATAAATATTCAAGACAAACAGAAAATCCGATAAATATTCAAGACAAAGAGAAACATGAAGTCAGAAGTGAACCGTTAAGAACTGGTAATGAAATTAACGCATCCTTCACACTCCAGGAAATCTTTGTATGTACTTTCAAAATCTAGAATGTCATCATTACTAAAATATCACATTCATTAGTAAGGTTGGATTTCTAATACGACACAGGAATGTACCATGGAGTATTAAATCAGTGTAAAACATTAGTCTGTCAACTGTCACTATTGTATTTTTCCTTCTGGTGTGTCTATTAGTTTTGTTGTTTTTCGAAAACATGTTTTTTTGAAGGTTGTTTGAGGGTCTTCTTGTGGTTTTCCAGCATTTTACACAAGAAGACTTTCAACGTATATAAAGATTTCCTGTAAGGCACCTGTCGAAAGACAGAGGGTCCCAAGTCCCTTCAGTCAATGAACTGTAAATTTGCCGAGGGAAGGAAATCCTTTTTAGTGGAAGTTAATTTCTGAGCTTAGAGAGGGGAAGGAGGGTCTGCAATCCAGACCCCACAAATATGGTACTTCAGTACTGACTATGGAGGAGAGTCTCCACACCAATCTCAACCAACCAGCCAGCCAACCACCCTATAACCATCCAGCCAACCAACCAACAACCACCCAGCCAACCACTCAACCAACAACCCAATGAGCCAACCACTCTGACAACTAACCAGCCAACCACGCCATAACCATCTAGGCAACCAACCAATCAGCCAGCCAACCAACCAGCCAGTATACTAACCACACAACCAACCAACCACCCAGTGAGCCAACCAACTAACCAGTCAACCAACCAACCAATAACCATCCAGCCAACCAACCAACGACTCAACTATCCAGCCAATCAATGAGCCAACCGACTACTCAACCAACCACCCAGTGAGCCAACTAACTAACCAACCACCCTGACAGCCAGCCAACCAACCACTCACCCAACCAGCCAACCACCCGGTGAGCCAACCAACTAACCAGTCAACCAACCACTTAATCAACCAACCGATAACCATCCAGCCAACCAACCAATGACTCAACCATCCAGCCAATCAATCAGCCAACCGACTACTCAACCAACCACCCAGTGAGCCATCCAATCAGTCAGCCAACCAACCACAAAGACAGTCATCGTGCCTGAATGTGCGCCTGCAAGTGCCTGTCTATGTCTGTATGTGTGTGTCTGCTTGTATGCTTGTATGTGTATGTTTATGTGCATTTTTTGAGTCCTTATGCCTCCCTGTGTGTATGTATGTGTGTGTGTCTCTGCATGAATATGTCTGCATGTATGTATGTATATCCATCCATCATGTGCCATGCCGGTAAGCGTGGGCGGTCATGTTCTGCCATCTCACTCGATCAACAGAGTCGTGGATCAGTTCCGTGTTTCTGTATCGACCATGCCACAAGGCCAAGCCATCCAGATACTTGTTTCTAGGTCTTCCCCTTGGTCTGTTCCCCTCGATCTTACCAGTTGTCACCAAGTTCTCCAAATCATTTCTTCTCATAACATGCCCAAAAAATTGTGACTGTCTACGTCTAATGTCTCTGATCAGTTTACGATCTTCATTTGTTTCTTGAAGGACTTGTTCATTGGTCTTTCTGGCTGTCCATGGTATTCTTTGCATTTTCCTCAGAAACCACATTTCTACAGCCATCAGATGTTTTTCAGCCTGGCTGCTCATTGTCCAAGCTTCACATCCATATAAAAGTACAGGTTCTATGTAGCATCTCAACACTCTTTTTCTCGTTTCAATTGACATCTTTTTATTGGTCAGTATGTTTTTCATCTTGCTAAAGGCTACTTTTGCCATGGCGATCCTTGTTCTAATCTCTTCAAGGCATCTCCCATCAGATGTTATTACTGTTCCGAGATAATTGTACCTATTCACTTGTTGAAGAATATTCCCATTTACTTGTATATTACACTGTGGTATTTCGTTCTTCCTAGTGACGACCATAATCTGTGTCTTTTTACAATTTAATTCTAACCCTTGTTGTTCACTGTGTGTAACAACCGCATCTACTAAATTTTGCAGATCCTGTTCATTGTCTGCAATCAAGACTGTATCATCTGCATATCTAATGTTATTGATGCATCGTCCCCCAATGTTGATTC
This sequence comes from Cepaea hortensis, assembly GCA_963921405.1. Lineage (NCBI taxonomy): Eukaryota > Metazoa > Mollusca > Gastropoda > Stylommatophora > Helicidae > Cepaea > Cepaea hortensis. Next base: position 15,237,708 of record OY992887.1, on the reverse strand, counting down.
CTTCCATATTTTCAATATTTCTGAAAATATTTTCACTGTACAGGGAAAACAGATCTGGAGACATTACACATCCTTGTCTCACACCTCTCTTAATAGGCTGATATTGGCTTACTTCATTATCAACTCTTATGGCAGCTTGTTGTTTCCAATATATGTTTTTTACAAGTCTAAGGTCTTTCCCATCAATTTGTAGATCTTCAAGCATCCTTATCATGTTGACATGTCTCACTTTATCAAAAGCCTTTGTGTAGTCAATAAAGCAAAGGTGTAGATCTTTGTTTACTTCTATAGAACGTTCGATTACGGTTCTCAGTATATACACAGCATTTACTGTACCCTTGCCTACTACAAACCCACATTGTTCTTCTCCTATTTCAGGTTGTATTTTCCTCCTAACTCTTTGCATGATAATTCTTAGCAAAATCTTCGTGATGTGACTCATTATACTAATTGTTCGATGTTGATCAGATTCCAAGGCTCCTGATTTCTTTGGGATTGCAATAAATACAGAATTACATAACTCATGAGGTATATTTCCAGTATCATATATTGTATTAAGTAGACTGGTAACTTTATCTATTCCATATTCTTCTAAAGCATTAATCATTTCTGTTGTGACGCTGTCTGGACCGGGGGTCTTGCCAGATCTCATATGATCAAGAGCACTCTGAACCTCCGTCTTCAAAATTGCTGGCCCTTCATTGTTATTTTGAACAATATATTGTTCGTCTCTGTTATCGTCATAAAGGTTTTTCACCAGGTCATGTATATATGTGTGTGTCTGCATAAGACTGCATACATCTCTGTGTGTCTGTATGTGTATGTCTGCTTGTATAAGTCTGCATGCATGTATGTTCATGTTTAAGTGCGTCTGTGCGAATCTGCATGCATCTCTCTGTTTGTGTCTGCATATCTGTGATTGTGTGTCTACATATCTGTGATTGTGTGTCTGCATATCTGTGATTGTGTGTCTGCATATCTGTGATTGTGTCTGCATATCTGTGATTGTGTGTCTGTATATCTGTGATTGTGTGTCTGCATATCTGTGATTATGTATCTGCATGTATGGGTATTTGTGTATTTGGTGGTGTGTCTGTCTTTGTACCTGTCTGGATAGCTGTGGTCTATGTTTATGTCTATGTTATTGGTTATTTATATGTCTGTATAGCTAGGTGTTTATCTGTGTTCATGTATGTATCTCAGTGTATGTGTGAGTCCATCCGTGTGTGAACACGTCTGTATGTGTGCATATGTTTTTTGTTTGTGTGCGTCTGTCTTTTGTGTGTGTGTCTGTGTATGTCTGTCTCTGTGAACATGCCTGACTTTCTTTGTCTGTCTATGTGTGGATCTATGTGTATGTATCCACATATGTGCCAGTGAGCATATGTATGTGTATATATGTGCCTGTCGGTATGTTTCAGTGCATATTTCTATGTGTGTGCTTATGTATGTTAGTGTATGTCCATATAAGTGTGCGCTGTGTCTGTTTAATCGATAGATCAACATCACGGCACGGGGGTGTAACCCATAAGTGCTCCATTCTACTCCTAACCCAAGCCTGAGTCTGGAGAATCTCAGCTCAGTGTACGAACTACATAGCACCGGTGAGGATCCTGAAATACTTAGGGTAGATTTTTAACTGAAAATGTTGCCTGGACAGCGCCATTAGGCTACTCTTTTTCGATTTCCAACTGCCAAGGAATTTTTTACATGCGCAACAATACACATGGGCATCCAATCTCACTACCAAGAGACCAGGGGAAATTTTGTTACCAGAAGTCCATGTGAAAAGATCCCGGCCCTCACTGCGGCTTGAACCCGGGACCTCCAGCACTCGAGGCGGACACCGTATCTCGAGACCACTCACCCCGCCTGTTATGTCTGTATGTCTATGCATCTATCTGTATGGGCGTGTTGTTAGGTCGGTATGTCTATATATCTTTCTTTATGTTGTTAGGTCGGTATGTCTCTATATCTTTCTGTATGTTGTTAGGTCTGTATGTCTATATATCTTTCTGTATGTTGTTAGGTCGGTATGTCTATATATCTTTCTGTATGTTGTTAGGTCGGTATGTCTATATATCTTTCTGTATGTTGTTAGGTCGGTATGTCTATATATCTTTCTGTATGTTGTTAGGTCGGTATGTCTATATATCTTTCTGTATGTTGTTAGGTCGGTATGTCTATATATCTTTCTGTATGTTGTTAGGTCAGTATGTCTCTATATATTTCTGTATGTTGTTAGGTCTGTATGTCTATATATCTTTCTGTATGTTGTTAGGTCGGTATGTCTCTATATCTTTCTGTATGTTGTTAGGTCGGTGTGTCTATATATCTTTCTGTATGTTGTTAGGTCGGTATGTCTATATATCTTTCTGTATGTTGTTAGGTCGGTATGTCTATATATCTTTCTGTATGTTGTTAGGTCGGTATGTCTATATATCTTTCTGTATGTTGTTAGGTCGGTATGTCTATATATCTTTCTGTATGTTGTTAGGTCGGTATGTCTATATATCTTTCTGTATGTTGTTAGGTCGGTATGTCTATATATCTTTCTGTATGTTGTTAGGTCGGTATGTCTATATATCTTTCTGTATGTTGTTAGGTCAGTATGTCTCTATATATTTCTGTATGTTGTTAGGTCTGTATGTCTATATATCTTTCTGTATGTTGTTAGGTCGGTATGTCTCTATATCTTTCTGTATGTTGTTAGGTCGGTGTATCTATATATCTTTCTGTATGTTGTTAGATCGGTGTGTCTATATATCTTTCTTTATGTTGTTAGGTCGGTATGTCTATATATCTTTCTGTATGTTGTTAGGTCAGTATGTCTATATATCTTTCTGTATGTTGTTAGGTCGGTATGTCTATATATCTTTCTGTATGTTGTTAGGTCGGTATGTCTATATATTTTTCTGTATGTTGTTAGGTCGGTATGTCTATATATCTTTCTGTATGTTGTTAGGTCGGTATGTCTATATATCTTTCTGTATGTTGTTAGGTCGGTATGTCTATATATCTTTCTGTATGTTATTAGGTCTGTATGTCTATATACCTTTCTGTATGTTGTTAGGTCTGTATGTCTATATATCTTTCTGTATGTTGTTAGGTCGGTATGTCTATATATATGTCTGTATGTTGTTAGGTCGGTATGTCTATATATCTTTCTGTATGTTGTTAGGGCGGTATGTCTATATATCTTTCTGTATGTTGTTAGGTCGGTATGTCTATATATCTTTCTGTATGTTGTTAGGTCTGTATGTCTCTATATCTTTCTGTATGTTGTTAGGTCTGTATGTCTATATATCTTTCTGTATGTTGTTAGGTCGGTATGTCTATATATCTTTCTGTATGTTGTTAGGTCGGTATGTCTATATATCTGTCTGTATGTTGTTAGGTCTGTATGTCTATATATCTTTCTGTATGTTGTTAGGTCTGTATGTCTATATATCTTTCTGTATGTCTATATATCTTTCTGTATGTTGCTAGGTCTGTATGTCTATACATCTTTCTGTATGTTGTTAGGTCGGTATGTCTATATATCTTTCTGTATGTTGTTAGGTCGGTGTGTCTATATATCTTTCTGTATGTTGTTAGATCGGTGTGTCTATATATCTTTCTTTATGTTGTTAGGTCGGTATGTCTATATATCTTTCTGTATGTTGTTAGGTCAGTATGTCTATATATCTTTCTGTATGTTGTTAGGTCTGTATGTCTATATATCTTTCTGTATGTTGTTAGGTCGGTATGTCTATATATCTTTCTGTATGTTGTTAGGTCGGTGTGTCTATATATCTTTCTGTATGTTGTTAGATCGGTGTGTCTATATATCTTTCTTTATGTTGTTAGGTCGGTATGTCTATATATCTTTCTGTATGTTGTTAGGTCAGTATGTCTCTATATATTTCTGTATGTTGTTAGGTCTGTATGTCTATATATCTTTCTGTAAACCTTCTCACGCTGTCTTCCTCTATATTTCTTTCAACAAATCAATCCGGTCGTCACATTATGTATCAGTATTTGTCTTCTCATAACGTGGCCAAAAAACGATGACTGCCTCTTTCTGTTTGTGATAAGTTGTCTTTGCGACTCAGCTTCGCAATAAAATGTCCTAATTGCTCTTTTTTGGCTGTCCAATTAATTTTCAACATTATTCTATAAAACGACATCTCCAATACTTCCAGGATGTTTTTCGCCTGTTTACTAATTGTCCAGGATTCGCAGCCGTATATTAAAACTGGTTGTATGTAACATGCAAGAACTCTTGTTCTAACTTTCAAGGACAGTTACTTATTGCACAAAACGTTCTTCACTTGATAGAATGCCATTTTTGCTTGTCCTGTTCTGCTCTTTATCTCAGTGAAGCATCTTCCATCTGATGTTATCCACGTGCCTAGATATTTGCATTTCTACACTTGCCCCAAAATAACGTCATGCATTTTAATTGCACACTTAGGTACAATCTGTTTCTTTGATATCACCATGACTTCTGTCTTTCTATTATTCAAACTAAGGATCAATTTTTCACTTTCTAAAACCACCGTATGTATCATTCAGTGTAGGTCGTTCTGACTTATTGCTAAAAGACGGTGTCATTAGCATAACGTAAGTTATTTATACTATGTCCACCAACCAGGCTCCCTGGCATATTTTCATATATCTCATTATATATTCACTATACAATAGGAACAAATCAGGAGACAATACACAATTTTGTCTGACGTCCTTATGTATACACTGAAATGTTCCTACGAGGTTGTTCATTCTTATGATTGCTGTTTGCTGCCAATATATGTTCTTTATTATTCGCATATCTTTGACGTCAATGTTCAGTTGCTTTAGTATTTGTATTATTTCGTCATGCTTCACAATGTCAAATGCTTTTGTGTAGTTTATGAAGCATATGTACAGGTTTGTCTCCTCGTCCAGTTGGGAGCATCATGTGCTACAAATGATGCCAGATCGTCATCAGGCAACTGTATGCAAAGTAAAAAAACAATAAAGAAGTATGTGGGTCATATTAATAAATATGTTGGGCAAATTAAGAAATGTGTTGGCCAAATTAGGAAATATCTTTGCTAAATAAGGGAAATATGTTGACCATATTATGAAATATGTTGACCATATTATGAAATATAAAAGCGATATAAATAAACATGTTTGCCAAATTAGGAAATTTGTTGTCAAGATTAAGAAATATGTTGGCCAGATTAAGAAGTTTGTTGGCCAGATTCAGAAATATGTTGGCCAGACTAAGAAATATATTGGCCAGATTAAGAAATATGTTGGCCAGATTAAGAAATTTGTTGGCCAAATTAAGAAATATGTTGGCCATATTAAGAAATATGTTGGCCATATTAAGAAATATGTTGGCCATATTAAGAAATATGTTGGCCATATTAAGAAATATGTTGGCCATATTAAGAAATATGTTGGCCATATTAAGAAATATGTTGGCCATATTAAGAAATATGTTGGCAAAATTGACGACGACGACGACGACGACGACGACGACGACGACGACGACGACGACGACGACGACGACGACGACGACGACGACGACGACGACGACGAAGACTACTACTACTACTACTACTACTACTACTACTACTACTACTACTACTACTACTACTACTACTACTACTACTACTACTACTACTACTACTACTACTACTACTACTACTACTACTACTACTACTACTACTACTACTACTACTACTACTACAACTACTACTACTTCCAATACGTCTACTCCTACAACAACAAAAACAACAACAACAACAATTGCTACTAATACTTCTACTGCTTCACTTCAAGAAACGCAATCATACTTATTTAGGTAGGAAAGTCAACCACGATTGAAAAGATACAGATAAAATAGAAATACACAAGGCAAGGGGAGCTTTCATAGCACGAGGACATTTATAGCACCAGACTCAGAAAAGTCAGTTCTAACGTTAAATCAAATACTGCTGTATGGATGAGAAACTCAGAATAGTCAATTCTAACGTTAAATCAAATGCTGCTGTATGGATAAGGAACTCAGAATAGTCAATTCTAGCGTTAAATCAAATACTGCTGCATGATGAGAAATTCAGAATAGTCAATTCTTACGTTAACTCAAATATTGCTGTATAGATGAGAAACTCAGAATAGTCAATTCTAACGTTAAATCAAATACTGCTGTATGGATCAGAATAGTCAATTCTAACGTTACATCAAATACGGCTGTATGGATCAGAAACACGATAAACAAGTAAAACGACTACGAATATAATACAAGCATTCGCTGATCAGTGTATGCACATAATAGAAGCAATAAAATGAAGTGACAGAATTATCAGTGTGAAGCCCATGGAGAAAACTAAACAAATACAAGTAAATCAAGAAGCAAGGCTTAGAATAGGACAGAAATTGAGAAACATTAGATATTATCAGGAGATTGTTTGGAATCAACAGGGAAAATAAAACTAATGAAAAACTAAACCCACAGGAGAAAAAAATTACAGACATTAATAAATTAATAGTTTGGAGAAGACAAGGAGAGAGTCGAATGAGAAAGTAAAGGATAGGGCGGTTTGGAGTGAGTTGGTTGAGGTATAATGCTCCAGTAGGGGATAAACTGCAAGAGAGGAAAGAAGGAGAAGACCACCAGCACACCCGCTACCACTGCTACTGATCTTGTCGCTGTTGTTACTGCCTTTACTATACGTTGCTAGTATTAGGACGACTAGCACCACTACCACTACCACTACCAAAACTACTAGTACTACTCCGTTTGCCATTGCTGCTGCTGCTGCTGCTGCTGCTACTACTACTACTACTACTACTACTACTACTACTACTACTACTACTACTATTACTACTACTACTACTACTACTACTACTACTACTACTACTACTACTACTACTACTACTACTACTACTACTACTACTACTACTACTACTACTACTACTACTCAAGTGCCTTGCCAGCTGGCGTAGGCGTTCTTGGCTCTCCACAGATCTCGGTCTTTGGTGTTCTGGATCAACTCTGCTGATGATATTCCTCCATGCCACCGTCTCAATTCGTCCAGCATCATTTCGCTCGGTCTGCCTCTGCTTCTCTTCCCTTCGATCTTTCCATTTGCCACGATGCTCTCCAATGCCTCTCTTCTCATCACACGACTAAAGAAAGCTGTTTGTGTCTTTCTTATTGTTGTATATAGTTTTCTAGTTTCATTAGCCTCTTTCAGGCAATCGTTGTTACTTACTCCAGCAGTCCAAGGAATTCGCAACATTCGCCTCAAAAACAACATCTCTGCTGTTTCTAAGTTCTTCCTAATTTGTTCATCTACATTCCAAAATTCACTGACTACTACTAATACTACTTGTATATAAATATCGGGGAAAAAACGGACCAACCACTTCATTTAGTTCTACTCTATAAATGTTGTTGATGTATAGCGGTAGCAACCACCAGTTTCTCTCACAGGCTGGTTTATCATAAGGTTACACTGTGGGCGCCGTGGCGCCGTACACAAAGAATCTCTGCAGGCCAAGGATCAAGATGAAGACCACCATGTAAGTCGGTGTTAATCTGTTGAAGACACAAGATTTATCGGTTGCTTAATGTTCAACTCGTAGTTCATACCCGTACTACTAGTATTAGTTACTACTAGTGAGAAGTGCATAGACTGAACTTTGCATGTGGATTGGTTTTCCCTACTACCAATGTTCCTCGTTATGAGGCAAATCCACTCCGACTTCTGAGGTACTTGTAATTTACACCCCAAAGTCAAGAACCAGAAGTGAACATTTTAGTCAATCTGAACGTTGTAGGGGTTAAACCCGCTATCTCGCCATCATCGCATAGGAGGTTTAGGAGCGAACGCTTAAGAATTGAGCTACGATAACCTGTTTATTTGTATAATTATTATCATAAGTCCAAGAAAGTAAAGTGCAGATGCCGAGTCCCCACATTGAGACCCCATACCCTGGGTATCCGGTGCTAGCGTTATAGATGCAAGGTTAAAGGCGAAAGATCGACTTCATTGCGCCTGGTTTAACTCCATCTGGCACTGTGTCTCTCCGCAGAACGGCATGCCGCCTTGTCTAGAGCAGGATACACAGCACGAATATAGTAGTCCCAGCTAGGGAAAATTCCACTTGTGAGCTCAACTAGGTAGGTCAAAAGTGAACACACCACCTTCAGAGCTTGAGGCAGATGGTTTAACCACTTCACCACATAGACTCTCTATTTTTAACCGTTCTTTGCATAGACCAAATGGCACACGATGTGTGGTGGGGTCAAAATAATCCGACCGTCTTTACTTTCCAGAACTGTTCCTGGGACACAGTTTAGATGGGTCGACCCAAACCAATTAACACAAATTCCTGCCTGAATATGGATTTGAACACATCAGCTTTCCCGATCAGGCAGCTTCTGCAGCTGATTGTGTTCCAGATGCATGGGTGTAGTCTCCGTGGCGAAGTAGTCAAGCTGTTTGACTCGGGCTCCAAAGGTTGTGGGTTCGATTCCGGGACACGTCTTTCTGTTCATGAGCGCATTTTTTCGGAGACTCCTCGGATCATCGCTGGAGTTACGGAGTTCGTGCTTTGTGCGACGCTTTCCGAGCTGCGGAAAGAAACTGAGCCATATGGGATAAAAACCCGGTGCAATGAAGTCGACCCTGTCGAGTTTTAAGCGACTTTTAAGGCAGGCCGAGAGACGGATCATGCTGCACGGGCAACACATAGTTTCTGCAATTCATCCCGGGCTTTGTGTTATTGAGCGGTATAACTACACCCATGGTATCCGTAATGAATTGTAGTTATTATGCCTTTCTGTAGAACAATGTAACAGACTATCGTCTGTCAAGACGGCCAGGAGCCAGTAGCAGTAGTGGTTATGGTGTCATTCAATTCTTGCAACTTTTACAATAGTATATTCCTATCAACACTATGTGATCAGTATAACATATAGTTCGCAGTCTCACATCATCACGTGTCATGGATCAGGTATGTAGTCTTCTCCCGACTATGTTGTATGGCCAAGCCATTCATGTATATATTTATTTGCCTTTCCCTTGCTCTTTTCCCATAACAATTGACTGTTTTCACAAAATTTTCCAGTGTAAGTCTCCCCAAAACTTCCTCAAATAACCTTCACGTTCTGCGACTAATTTCTCTAATCTTTTACAAGTTTAGTAATTGTTTTTAATTGCAAGACTTTCTCATTCGTTTTTCCCCCTGTCCATCCATGCATCGTATTATTATCACATTTTCATCAGAAACCATATTTCCACTGCCATTAGATGTTTCTCAGTTTACCTGCTTATTGTCCATGTTTCATGTGTGGGCAAAGTATGGGTGCATATTCTACAGATCTTATTAATTACATCAGGTAGCTGTTGATTAACAGAACTCTTATAAGAATCCATGATGCACTTACCTCCAGTACCGATGTAAGAAATAATGTGCCCAATTAAATTTCCACCCCTTCTCGAGGACTTTCTTCATGTTGATATAGGACACAAGAAAGCCACTGTAATTTAGACAAACAAAAAAAAAAGCAAATTACATGCTTTGACCATGAATCACGATTAGCAGTTTCTAGGAAAGCAATATGACTCAGATTTGCAGGAGGGTGGTAAAAGCAATAAGCCCTTGGATTAAAAGACGGATTAACGACTCAACCGAGGAACCAAAGACACGGTATATGGGACAGGAGGCAATTGAGCTCAAGCAAGGAACCCATGACAGGTCCACAAACCGGCAGGACATTTACTCGATCCTAGAAAAACTATGCTCATGAATCATGGAAGAAATCGGAGGAAAGGCGCTAGTCTTAGGCGCTGGAACTCCAATAACCCCTTCTCTCTATCTCTTTTTCCACAAATCTTTCCAGTTGTCACAATATGTTCCACTTTTTGTCTTCTCAGAAATAAAGACTGCCTCTTTGTGATAAGTTGTCTTTGCGATTTATCCTCCCTCAAATTGTCCAGAATGCTCATTTCGGCTCCAAGGAATTGTCAGCATTTTTCTATAAAACCACATCTTTAAATCCAACAAGATTTATTTCTCTTGTTTATTAATTGTTTAGGATTTGCAGCCGTATGTTAGAACTAGTTCTAAGTAACATACACAAATTCTTTTTCAATCTATATCTATAAAACAAAGTGTATGTATGTAAATATGTATGTAAATATATATGTATGTCCTTTATTTGTTCGCGAACGGCCCATCCGATTGAGATGAAATTTTCTACACGCCTTCCTTTCATTCCAGAGCTGTCAACTGTCATAGTTTTTTTTTTCTTCTTCCTCCTCCTCCCTCCTGCCCCTCCCAAAATACGTACGTAAATATATGATGATGATGATGAAAGAATCCCCGAACCAAAACGCTAGGGAAAGGGAAGAAAATGACGTGACTACACAGAATCGTCACACGGCAATCATCATCATCAAGTGCCGTGCCGGCTGGCGTAGGCGTTCATGGCTCTCCGTAGATCTCAGTCTTTGGTTTTTTGGATCAACTCTGCTGCTGATATTCCTCCATGCCACGGCAATATCAATAACAATTCATCTTTTTATGTGTAAGGAAGTTATCTACAGTCGTGTAGAAGGGAAGAACTAGACGAGTATGAATTCGGAATGGCGAACTCTCTCCTCCTCTCTTCTCCTCCCTCTACCTCCTCCCTCCACCCTTCTCCTCTTCCTCCTCCCTCTCCCTCCTCCCTCCTCCTTCTCCCTCTTCCTTCTCCCTCCTCCTCCATCCTCCTCCCTCCTACTCCCTCCGCCTCCTCCCTTTCCTCCCTCATCTTCCCTCCTCCTCCCTCTCCCTCCTGCCTCCCTCCTCCTCCTGCCTCCTTCTCCCTCATCATCCTCCCTCCTCCTTCTCCCTTCTTCTCCCTCTTCCCTCTTCCTCCTCCTACCTCCTCCTCCCTCTACCTCCTCCTCCTCCCTCCACCCTCCTCCACCCTTCTCCTCATCTTCCTCCTCCCTTTCCTTCCTCCTCCTCCCTCTACCTCCTCCTCCCCCTACCTCTTTCCTCCTCCCTCCTCCTCCTCTTCCACCTCCCTTTCCTTCCTCCCCTCCTCATTCTCCCTCCTTCCTCTCCCTCCCTCCTCCTCCTCCTTCCTTCTTCTCCCTCTGCCTCCTCCCTCCTCCTCTCCCCTCCTCCCTCCTCCTCCTTCTCCTCCTCCCTCCTTCTCCCTTCTTCTCCTCCTCTCCCCTCCTCCTCCTACCCTCTTCCTCTTCCCCTCCTCCCTCTCCCTCCTCCATCCTCCTCCTCCCTCTTCCTCCTCCTCCCTCTTTCTCCTCCTTCCTCTTCCTCCTCCTTCCTCCTCCTCCCACTTCCTCCCTCTCCCTCCTCCATCCTCCTCCCTCTTCTTCCTCCTTCCTTCTCCTCCCTCCTCCTCCCTCTTCCTCCTCCTCCTACCTCCTATCTCCTCCTCCTCTCTCCTCCTCCCTCCTCCCTTTTCCTCCCTCCTCCTCCTCCCTCTACCTCCTCCCTCCTCCTCTCCACTCTTCCTCCTACCCTCTTCCTCTTCCCCTCCCCCTCCTCCCTATCCCTCCTCCTCCCTTCACATTCCTCCTCCTCCCTCTTCCTCCTCCTCCTCATCCCTCCTTCTCCCTCCTCCTCCTTCTTCCTCCCTCCTCCTCCACCTCCCTCCTCCCCCTCCTCCTTCCTCCTCCTCCCACTCCTCCTCCTCACTCCTCCTCCCTCTCCTCCTCCTCACTCCTCCTCCCTCTACCTCCTCCCTCCTCCTCCCTTCACATTCCTCCTCCTCCCTCTTCCCCCTCCTCCCTCCTCCTCATCCCTCCTCCTCCTTTCTCCTCCTCCTCCTCCTCCCTCTACCTCCTCCTCCCTTCACATTCCTCCTCCTCCCTCTTCCTCCTCCTCCCTCCTCCTCCTCCTCCCTCCTTCTCCCTCCTCCTTCTTCCTCCCTTTTCCTCCTCCCTCCTCCCCCTCCTCCTTCCTCCTCCTCCCTCTCCTCCTTCTCACTCCTCCTCCTCCCTCTACCTCCTCCCTCCTCCTCCCTTCACATTCCTCCTCCTCCCTCTTCCTCCTCCTCCCTCCTCCTCATCCCTCCTCCTCCCTCCTCCTCCTCTCTCCTCCTCCATCCTCCTCCTCCCTCCTCCTCATCACTCCTCCTCCCTCCTCCTCCTTCTTCCTCCCTCCTCCTCACTCCTCCCCCTCCTCCTCCCTCTCCGCCTCCTCCCTCCTCCTCCCTCCTCCTCCCTCTACCTCCTCCTCCTCCCTCCTCCTCCCTCTACCTCCTCCCCCCTCCTCCCTTCACATTCCTCCTCCTCCCTCTTCCTCCTCCTCCCTCCTCCTCCTCTCTCCGCCTCCCTCCTCCTCCTCCCTCCTCCTCTCTTCACATTCCTCCTCCTCCCTCCTCCTCCTCCCCTCCTCCTTTTCCCTCCTCCTCCTCCCCCTCCTTCTCCTCCTTCTCCCTCTTCCTCCTCCCTCTTCCTTCTCCCTCCGCCTCCTCCCTCCTCCTACTCTCTCCTCCTCCTCCCTCCTCCTCCCTCTCCCTCCTCCTCCCTCTCCTCCTCCTGCTCCCTTCCCCTCCTGCGTTCTCCTCCTCCCTCCTTCTCCCTCCTCCTCCCTCTTCCTCCTCCCTCCTCCTCGCCTCCTCCTCCACCCTACTCCTCCCTCCTCCTCCTAATCCCTCCTCCTCCCTCCTATTCCTCCCTACTCCTCCTGTCTCCTCCCTCCTCCTCCCTCCTCTTCCCTCCTCCACCTCCCTCTTCCTCCTCCCTCCTATATTTACCCAAGACAGACAGACAGTCAGACAGATAGTCGGGAACGGGATCTTATATGACTACTTATATAATTTAAATGAGATGCTCTCCACCATGGGCTGGGCCGGGTCAGACAGACAGACAGATAGATAGATAGACAGACAGACAGACAGACAGACAGACAGACAGACAGACAGACAGACAGACAGACAGACAGACAGACAGACAGTCGGGAACGGGAACTTATATGACTACTTATATGAATTAAATGAGATGCTCCCCACCAGGAGTTGGGCGATGCCGGGCCGGGTCAGACAGACAGACAGATAGATAGTCGGAACGGGAACTTATATGACTACTTATATGAATTAAATGAGATGCTCCCCACCAGGAGTTGGGCGATGCCGGGCCGGGTCAGACAGACAGACAGATAGATAGTCGGAACGGGAACTTATATGACTACTTATATGAATTAAATGAGATGCTCCCCATCAGGGTCTGGGCGAAGACGGGCCGGGTCAGACAGACAGACAGACAGACAGATGGACAGACAGACAGACAGACAGACAGACAGAAAGACAGACAGACAGACAGACAGACAGACAGTCAGTCAGTCGGTAACGGGAACGGGAACTTATATGACTACTTATATGAATTAAATGAGATGCTCCCCACCAGAGTCTGGGCGAAGCCGGGCCGGGTCAGCTAGTTACAATATAAACTTACATAGAGCAGAGATATACACTACACTATAGCAATGAAGGGTAACTATTTTATACCATAGGTGTAAACTAGACTGCAAACTGCGCAATAGTATACAGAACATAAACCAAAGTATAGCAAAGAGAACATGACATGTTTCAATGCAAACAAGAACATAAAATACCTTACAGCATTGAGAACATAAAGTACCTTATAGGAAAGGGAACATAAAATATTTTATAAAAAAAAGAACATACAATGTGTAGCGAAGAAACATAACATATCTTATAGTACAAAAAGAACATAAATACCTCACAGCAAAAAAAGAGAACATAAAATACCTCATAGCAAAGAGAACATAAAATACCTTAGTGCAAAAATTAGAACATAAAATACCTTGTAGCAAAGAGAACGTAAAATGCCTTATAGGAAATGGAACATAAAATATCTTATAGCAAAGAGAACATAAAATACCTTGTAGCAAATAAAAGAACATAATATACCTTATAGCAAAAAAAAAAAAAAACAAAAAAAAAAAAAACAACAACCTTATAGCAAAGAGAATATACAATTTAAAAAAATATATAATAACATAAAATACATAAAAAACATATAAGAACATAAATTACCTTATAGCAAAGAAAGTATCCACTGCTAGTTGCATGTTGGTGATGATATCAAACATCCTGTAGCGTACAACGGAGGCGTTTCCTTGGAATAAATTACCTAGGAAGGAAATCATTGAGTTATATTATGAAATGCTTGTTCACCAAGGTAGCAGATGATTTGGTTGTGATGTTCAACCTGAAATGCACACAAGCCACAAACAAAATGTTGCACGATTTTGTTGTTTTTGCATATCCCTTACAAGACGTTGCAGTCAACATCAGCATTTTTCAGCTGCTGTTGATGTACTAGGCAAGATTACGCTCAGTAGTTTGCCATTTCTTTCTGTGCGACCGACTCACATACCACGTAAGTTACCAACGCGGCGAGAACTGCTACTGATTCTCGCGCAGATTACGTTGCTCACGAGAATATTCGGGATTACGGAGAAAGACGTTAACACCTAGGCCAGGGAGACCGGCATGATTTACTGCCTAGTATATTTCGCCGCGTCTCGTCAGGTTCATACTGCCGAGTTATACATCATATGAAGTGAATAAATGAATAATACTTTAGTTTAAATACTTAAAGCTAATAGTCATCGGTATTGTTCGAATGTGAAGTATTTGTTATCCTTTGATACAGAATACGAGCCAGAAGGTTGCGGACAAACATGATCACAAGCGCCATACGGTATATATTAAGAGAAGGAGAAGAATACATTTATGATTATATTTGGTTATTATATTTTAAAGATCAGTGCTTACGACACACTTTTAAATGTGCATTCCACCATATATCAAAGCACAAATGACTATAAATGGCCGGTAGATATGCTAGAGTAGAAATCGAGTCACATATTTTAAAGATCAGTGCTTAAGACACACTTTTAAATGTGCATTCCACCATATATCAAAGCACAAATGACTATAAATGGCCGGTAGACATCCTAGTATATGGAAATCGAGCCACATATTTTACATAATCCGGATTTGTAGAGCATTAGCTATTGGAACAACCACAGCTGGCCATACGTTTTCACACTGTCTCCTGACTATTTAGGAAATGTTATGGAGAACTTAAACTTGGTTTACTTGTTATTCCTTCTCAAACTAGTCACCCTTGTATTGACACACTTATGCCACCCCTGTTTGACTCTGACAAGTCCATGGAAATTTAATGCCCCCTTTCTCTAACTAAACCAGTTATCGCGCGTCTGTATGACTTCTTCATTGAGGTGAACATGATTTCGTTTGATGTTCCTCCAAGCCACGATGTCAAAAAGGTTCCTATATATTCCCTTAGTCTCCCTCTGACTCTTCCCCCCCCCCCCCAACGTTCCCATTGTCGCTATGTTCTAGATATTTCTTGTTCTCATGATATGCACAAGAAATGTGCGATGCCTTTTTCTAATGCCAGTAATAATTTCTTTTTGTGAGTTAACTTCTTTCAGCAGGTCTGCAAGGTGCAAAGCCTCTAGTCGCTTGAACAATGCAGGTAAAGGAATTTGGCAAACTGGCTCCCTAACTAAGCGAATTGGTCCCAGTCGGTGAGAAAAAGGGTTCAGTTGGTAAAGAAAATTTGATAGGTCCAGCAAACCGGTAGGAAATTTACTTGATCCTAGAAAATGTATGCTTATGACCCATGGAGGAAATTGGAGTAAACTAGGCAGGCCCAGAGAGGGATCATGGCTGCATGGGCAACACATGGTCTATACCGGGGGGGGGGGGGTGCGTGGGATTTTAGGGTTTCCAGGGGGGCGGGAATTAAGATTATTTCAAGATCGCATTAATACAAGAACCAGTTACGTGATATTGTTTTTCCTTTCCCTCAAAATGTTACGGTTCTGTACTTCTCGCCGTAATGAAATTCATTTTATAATGTAAGTAGACCCGCAAATGACGTTTTATGTAGATGTCTAGACTTGTTCTAGTATGTGTTATTAAATTTAGTTTCCATTTTTATGTATACTGTGTAAGGGTGGGGGGGGGGGTGATTTATAGGAAGGAATTTCCAAAAAGGGGGGGGGGGATGACGTTCTGAACATATAGTAAAGGGAAGCATGGGCCAAAAAAGGTTGAGAACCACTGGTCTATACAATTCAGCCAGGCTGTGTGCTATGGAGAGGTTATTATCGTCTGTGAGGACTGCCGGGTGCCAATATAAACAAAGGACAAACATGTTTCAAGGTAAGCGTCTTTTTTATTTCACAGTTCTCGTTGCTTTGGTAGGACTAAGTGTTTGCACACATAATAAATGATAATATATAAGTGTTTTGTACACATAATAAATGATAATATATAAGTGTTTTGTACACATAATAAATGATAATATATAAGTGTTTTGTACACATAATAAATGATAATATATGTGTTTTGTACACATAATAAATGATAATATATAAGTGTTTTGTACACACAATAAATGATAATATATTAGTGTTTTACAAGCATACTAAATAAAAGTCGCTTAAAAATCGACAGGGTCGACTTCATTGCACTGAGTTTTTAATCCCAGATGACTCAGTCTCTTTCCGCAGCAAACTGCCGAAAGCGTCGCACACAGCACGAACTCCGTAGCTAAAGCGACGACACCCAGGAGTCTCCGAAAAAATTGCACCCATGAACAGAAGGACGTGGCCCGGAATGGAACTCACAACCTTCGGAGCCGGATTCAGACGGCTTGACCACTTCGCCATGGAAGCTCCCACACATAATACATATAACATATGAATGTTTTACACACACAATAAATGATAATATGTTAGTGTTTTAGGCTTTCATGGGCCCAGACAAGTGGACAAATAAAAACGACAGTGTGTGTATCGCTTTCTGAAATCCCAGATCAACACAGCCCAACATGGCTATAAGGAGTTGGTGTGGACAGTAAAGCCGACTGGTATAGTGATACTCATCACATCACCCATAACTGGGCTGGACAGTAAAGCCGACTGGTATAGTGATACTCATCACATCACCCATAACTGGTCTAGACAAACATGGGGCCAGCATCATTTACCCAAATAAAAAACAAAATCAAAAACAGAAACGTGGGTATCGCTTTTCGTCGATGGTGGTTTTCCAACTGGGGTCTATCCCTAACCCGCTGTATTGGCGAAGTCTTACAGGAAACTATAATTGCTATTGTATAAAATAAAAGTCGGTACAGCATGAGAATGTTAGCAAGTGACTTACTGGAAACAATGATGTTATCATATAAAACAAAAGACTGTAGAGCATGAGAATGTTAGCAATTGACTTAGTGGAAACAAAGATGTTATCATATAAAACAAAAGACTGTAGAGCATGAGAATGTTAGCAAGTGACTTAGTGGAAACAATGATGTTATCATATAAAACAAAAGACGGTACAGCATGAGAATGTTAGCAAGTGACTTACTGGAAACAATGATGTTATCATATAAAACAAAAGACGGTTCAGCATGAGAATGTTAACAAGTGACTTACTGGAAACAATGATGTTATTATATAAAACAAACGACGGTACAGCATGAGAATGTTAGCAAGTGACTTACTGGAAACAATGATGTTATCATATAAAACAAAAGACTGTAGAGCATGAGAATGTTAGCAATTGACTTAGTGGAAACAATGATGTTATCATATAAAACAAAAGACGGTACAGCATGAGAATGTTAGCAAGTGACTTACTGGAAACAATGATGTTATCATATAAAACAAAAGACGGTACAGCATGAGAATGTTAGCAAGTGACTTACTGGAAACAATGATGTTATCATATAAAACAAAAGACTGTAGAGCATGAGAATGTTAGCAATTGACTTAGTGGAAACAATGATGTTATCATATAAAACAAAAGACTGTAGAGCATGAGAATGTTAGCAAGTGACTTACTGGAAACAATGATGTTATCATATAAAACAAAAGACTGTAGAGCATGAGAATGTTAGCAATTGACTTAGTGGAAACAATGATGTTATCATATAAAACAAAAGACTGTAGAGCATGAGAATGTTAGCAATTGACTTAGTGGAAACAATGATGTTATCATATAAAACAAAAGACTGTAGAGCATGAGAATGTTAGCAATTGACTTAGTGGAAACAATGATGTTATCATATAAAACAAAAGACGGTACAGCATGAGAATGTTAGCAAGTGACTTACTGGAAACAATGATGTTATCATATAAAACAAAAGACGGTACAGCATGAGAATGTTAGCAAGTGACTTACTGGAAACAATGATGTTATCATATAAAACAAAAGACTGTAGAGCATGAGAATGTTAGCAATTGACTTAGTGGAAACAATGATGTTATCATATAAAACAAAAGACTGTAGAGTATGAGAATGTTAGCAATTGACTTAGTGGAAACAATGATGTTATCATATAAAACAAAAGACTGTAGAGCATGAGAATGTTAGCAATTGGCTTAGTGGAAACAATGATGTTATCATATAAAACAAAAGACGGTACAGCATGAGAATGTTAACAAGTGACTTACTGGAAACAAAGATGTTATCATATAAAACAAACGACGGTACAATACAAGCAGAAAAGTTCCTCAGCATGCCAGGCCACCACATGAAGAACCGATTTGAAAACTTAGCTATGGGGCGGTTGAAAAGAAGTAGTTTTATCCAACAGGCGAAACGACTCTGCAGAGAAACCACCGTTCTGCCCACAGTTGACATCCCCCTGACAACTATTCAAGAGCGAACTCCATGGAAAGATGCACATAGACTATCACTACAAATCCAGACTAAAGTGCGAGGAATGTTTGACAAGGAAGAACAGAACAGTGTACAGCGCAAAACAGCCACTCTCAGCTACCTTGATGACGAATACTCACAGGACTTCTAGATCCGAGTCTACACAGATGGGTCAGCACAAAATGCTGTTCGAAATGGAGGAGCGGGAGTGTACATAAAATACCCAAATAATACTAGGGACACAGCCAGAGTACCAACAGGAAAGTACTGTCATAACTATGATGCTGAAATTGAGGCA
Source organism: Cepaea hortensis (assembly GCA_963921405.1). Lineage (NCBI taxonomy): Eukaryota > Metazoa > Mollusca > Gastropoda > Stylommatophora > Helicidae > Cepaea > Cepaea hortensis. The sequence continues at coordinate 15,218,677 of OY992887.1, read as the reverse complement.
ATCAAGATAGTAGCAGAGAAATTACTAAATACCAACCATGGTACACAACCTGTGGTGCTGTTGACAGATGCAAAATCAGTACTGTCTGGGAAATTGCCAGTGCTAAGGACACTACTTTCTGAACTTAGCAGTCAGTATAAGGTCACCATGCAGTGGATACCATCCCACTGTGGCGTACCAGGAAACAACAGAGCTGATCAATTGGCTAAGGAAGGAGCCTAAGAAGAACAGCCTGATGTGCCCGTTACATACCACCAAATGAAAAGAATGATCAAATCAGTCAGAAGGCCACAAAAACCTGCTCAAGACAGCTACCACGTTATGGACAGACCAGAACAAGTCATTATTCTGCGCCTCAGAACAGGACACAATAGATTACGCAACCACATGTAAAAAAAATTCAAGATTGGTGAATCAGCCATGTCCACATGTGGATTGGCGTCGCAGAGAGCAGAGCACATACTCCAAGACTGTTCAAACTACACCATACCCAGGCATAACTTCTGGCCTAGAGAGACAATAGTGGAAGATAAACTCTATGGACCGCTGAGTGAACTAAGAAAGACAGTTACATTCATACAAGAGACAACATTGCAGTTATAGACATATTTCAAGCGAACGAAAGAAGAAAAAGAAACGACGGCACAACATGAGAATGTTAAGAAAAGACAGTACATTATGAGAAGGTTATCAGGGACTTACTGGAAACTATGAATGTTATCATATAAAACTATAAAAATAAACGGTACAACATGAGAATGTTAACAAGTGACTTACCTGCACGACCGTATATCATTGCCCAATATGCATGTCCAAAGACAATCCCTGACATGGCCAGAAATCGAAGACCAGGGATGACCATGATTGACCCTGGACCTTGCGATGTAGACAAGAGACGCTTCCCATTTGTGTACATGGAGAATGCCAGCAGAACTTTCACCCACACACCTGCAAGACAAACATTAGGGATTCCAAGAGACATATTGTTATAAAATATGTAAAAATGTGCGTACCTTAATGAATATAACAGGAACTAAATAAAATAATTCGTTACTGTTATTTAAAATGGCATTCTCACGTTGACCACACGCATTGTTGGTTAATATAGGTGAAGAGGGGTGCCGAGGTAATGCAGTAATACCATTGTCTGTCTACCCAGTAGTTACGTATTTGAATCCCCATCAAGGTCAGAATGCGAGAAGAAATGTCAGATATGTGCAAGATCAGATTCACACTGGATAGGGCAGTGGCTTTCAAACGGTGGGGAATTCCCTCCAAGAGGGGAATTTTAGGATTTCCGGGAGGGAGGGGGGGGGGGGGGATAAGATTATTTCAAGATCGCCTGTTAATACATGCACCGATTATTTAATATTGTTTTTCTTTCATATTTTATGGTTCTGTGCTTCTCGCTCTTCTGAAATTCGTTTTATAACGTAAGTAGACCGGCAAATGACGTTTTATGTAGACGTTTAGACTTGTTTTCATATATGTTATTAAATTTAGCTTCCATTTTTACGTAAACCGTATAGGGGTTGGGGGAATTTATAGGGAGGAAACACAAGGGGGGGGGGGGGATGACATTCTGAACATATGGTGAAGGGGTGCATGCGACATATAGGTTTTGAACCACTGAGATAGGGAATATAGGAATTGGCCAGCAGGCAGGGCTGAATGGAAGATGCAGCAACTGACAAATCGCGCCCAGGTGATGTAGTCATCTACACGGATGGTTCTGTGCTAAGAAGCATAAGAAGTGCCTACAGGTTCATAGCGAAGTGTAATTGCCAGTGTTTAGTGCAGGGACAGTATTTAGTGCAGAGAGTCTGGCAGACAATACAACAGTGCCATGTATTAACAGCGGGTATACAGTACCAGTGATAAGTACTAATAGAATGTATACAGTACAAGTAACAATCGACAAGATTATGCAAGAGTAGAATTAATAACAGTATATCGACAATCACCAAGAAAACGTGTCCAGTCAGCCACACAAAGAATAGTATGATGAACTAGAAAAGGGAAACCACTCGAGGGGCCTCAGAGATCACGTGACAGGACGGAACTGACGTCACGGCGACGAACGTTCTAGGTTAGGCCGGAGTTGTGTCAGAACGGTTGTGAAAAACGCACCCAAGCGTTTATGAACATTCAGCAAGTTATTATACGATTGTCATTAAGTTCGTCAAGATGCCATTTGATAGAATAGAACCTCTATCCAACTTGTGATGCCGAGTCTGCTGAAAGCAAGCGAAGTTGTCTGTATCAAGGGTGATTGCGCTGTTGTTCAAGATGGCCAGCATGAAAACGTGAGTTTGTCTGACATTAGAATATTAACAGGTAGATTAGTAGAGAAGTAGGCGCTTCGAGACGACATTTACTAACACGTACAAATAAGAACAGCTACGCCAATCATAATTTATTTAATCATGATGTGCATCTACCCTCCGAGAAAGAAGGAGCATGGTGTCACACGAGGGATCATTGGATGTTGTAACAATGTCAAGAATTAAAGATTGTATTCAGTTCTAGGACGCTGAGTTGCTCTTCCTACAGTTGCTACATGTGTGTTATTCGTGAAAATGTCAAAGTATCTGCTCAACAAGCCACAGATGTAAAGCAGGTATTTGGCACATAGCATCAATTGTAAGACAAGATTTTAAGCGACAAGGTAAGCGTGGTGGTTTAAGACATTTTAGACTCAAGTGTCACCGTCTAGGACTCAGGAATATCCGTATTCTGTATTGGAACTGCGCCAGCGTAAAACAACGGGGCTCTATTTTAGAAACCCTGGTTTACAGGAATGACATTGTAGCGCTCCAGGAGACGAGACTGGGTGATCAGCTACTCCGAATTGCCGGCTTCAAATGTTTCTACAACAGACGACATTTGGAAATGGCGATTCTCGTTCGCGAAAGCATGGTAGCGTCAGAGCTAGACATGTCCAGTTGGGACAGTGACGATATACAAATACAGGCGTTGAGAGTTCAATCCAGTATACCATTCGTGTTGGTTAATGTTTATGCCCGCAACGCGAGTATGGATTCCCAGAAGTGGCAGTGCTTAAGTGACATATTAGGTCACGAGAGAAATGTTATTTTCTGTGGCGATTTCAACGCTAAAGGCAGATCATGGGGAAACATTTTCTCCAACACACAAGGGGAGGAGCTCGAGATTGCACTTGAAACCATTGACCTGGTTTGTATCAACAGTGGCTGTGTCACCAGGACAGCAAGCCGTCCAGGCGATGTGGACAGTGCTATTGATCTGGCGCTGGTTTCACCTTCACTCAATACAGTGTGTAGATGGGGTGTCGTGGGACACCATGGCAGCGACCACCACCCATGCAGCATATTGGTGGAGAAAGACAGAACCAGGCAGCACAAGCTAAAGGTAAAGACTTTCCAGTATGACAGTACAGGGCAAGATGTGGTGAGTAAAATAAGACACGCGCAGAAAGTTTCAGGGCAGGAAAAAAAAGCTGGGAGCAGCCATCTTGGTGGAATTTCGAGGTGGAGAAGGCTTGGGTGGATAAGCGTAGTGCTGTAAGGAGATGGCAAAATGCCAAGAAGAACAGAGCTGGTCATCCTAGTCCCTGCATGCACTTAGAAAGAGAGATGCACACAAAAGTAAGCTATTAAAAAAAACTGGTCAAGCTGGTTAAAAGTGAAAAATGGGCAGAGGTGTGTCAAAGAGTAAGCACAGACAAGTCACTGAAATTGTTCTGGCGATTACATAAAAGCATGAGTGGTGTAGTAAAGAATAAGAGCATTTCTGACTTCCAAGGTGCCCGACCTCATCTGGCAGAGGACTAACGAGGACAAGGGCAAAGCCCTCTTTGAACGCTATCTAGAGCAGAGCAACCAGACAGACTTGGGAGGCCGAAATCTGGTCAAGGAGATCACCTCAGACAGGTGCAAGGCCCAGAAAACTTCGGACGAAGACACAGTGACAGTGAAAGAAATCAAGGCTGTGCTTCGACGATAAAAAAACAGCGCTCCAGGGCCTGATGGCATAAGATACGACGTCATCAATAGGTGTACCGACAACGAGCTAGAGTAACTAGCAGACATGTACAACAACAGTATAGAGAGTGCTAGCATCAAGGAGGAGTGGTTAAACAGCTATCTGATTCCCTTGCCGAAGCCTGACAAAGACCACACAAAAATTCAGGGATATCGAATTATAACCAAGCAGAATACAATAGGCAAGCTGCTGGAGAAGGTAATTGCCATGAAAATATCAAGCCAGCTAGAGAGGCAAGGTGTTTTCCCACTTACCCTGGGTGGGTACCGTCCAAAGAGAGAAACCTGGACGAATGCAGCAGTTTTTGCCCATGATGTCTATGAAGGTTCCCACTCAGGCATTGCAACCTTTGCTGCAGCGATTGATCTTGAGGACGCGTACAACAGAGTACCATTAGATTTTTAAATGCTTCAGCTTCTTGAACTAAAAGTAAGTCCATTCCTCCTTAGTTGGATCGCTGCAGCCCTCTTCCAACGGAAAGTAGTTTTTAGATGTGGCAGTTGGACTTCGGAACCAACAACAATATATCCTGGCCTCCCACAGGGATCACCATTATCTCCGGTGCTGTTCAACGCCTACACAGTGAGAATCACCACTGAGCAGATCACTGGACCTGGCAGGCCATTGTCATATGCCGATGATGTTTTAGTGTATCGTCAGGGTAAGGATACAGAGCAGGTTGCTGTGGAACTACAAACCGAACTCAATCGCATAAGTACTTGGTGTGATGAAGCTGGGGCAATGGTCAACCCAGCAAAGGCAACATTGACTTGGTTCTCGTTGAATAATCATATTGTCAACACTCCAACACCAACTGTAAAGCTGTGTTCAGAGACGGTGGAAAGAACGCAGGCAATGAATTACCTGGGGATACGGTTTAATCGAAGCCTTGCTTATAATGAGCACATAGACCAGGTGATAACAAAGGCCAAGCGGGGTTTGGCTGCGATGCGGGTGATGGCGGCAGCAAACTGTGAGCAGCGCCATCTATGTCTTCTGTACGAGGGGCTGGTCATATCTGATTTTGAGTATGCAATGGCAATCCTGACTCTCAGCCGTAAGCAGATAGAAAGGATGGAAAGGATACAGAATGAAGCTATGCGCATTATTCTTGGATGTACAAGAGATACAGCATGCAGGGCTGTGATATACTTTATTTTCACAAACGTAACATGCTGTAATTTCCCGTCGGCATTTAAAACCTGACACCACAACAGGATTGGGTGTTCCACAGTTGTACGATCAAAGTTTTAATATACCCATTGGCAATGAAAAACGTGAACCGGAAAAGGCACTGTATAAATAGAAGTGGACATCCCTAAGACAGCCAGTTTTGTTTACCACCCAAGCAGAGGAACCAGGAGATTCGATGAGCGAAGGGAGTGATAGTCTCTTCAAAATCAACTTACCAAAGATAATTTAGTATAAGTTAGATAGACGAAGACAAACATAAGCCCACGACATCGCTTTGGAAAAATCTGAATCCTGGCGCCGAAGTGTGGAAGAAATTCATTTTACATGAAAGGTAGTGATCTTATTCATGTAAATCCAGACCTGACTTGGTGAAGATTGAATGCAGCACCTGTTGAGTGAGCACATTGTTGAGTGATGCCCTTGATAGAGTAGTGCAGAAACTTATCTACCTGCAACCATTCCTTTGTCTCATAGGAGAGGTAATCTTTATTTAAACATTTACCTGCCAACAAAAGGTAAATAAAACAAAGAGCCAACTTATGTTCTACTAAGACCTGGAACACTAAGACTACAGAACATACAGCAATTAATTGATAGCCAGAGGGATTCCCAAAGCTGAAAGTGGAGAATTCTGAGTGTAGACAGTTTTTTTTTTCAGATCATCCAGGCCAGTAAAAGATTAGCATTACATGCCAGTGGAAAAAATATTGCTGTTATAATTGGCACATCAATTCTGTATATTTACTGTATATGTTTATGTCCTTATTTTATGACAGGAAATTGTAATTTTGAATGCAATTTACAAAATCCATGTTTGTGGTTATTAAATCATAAAAAATGAGGTCATGTCATGTATTGATTGTATTTTTACTTGTCATAGTCAAATTGTTTTAAACTACCCTAGATAGAATTAATTAGTTGGTAGAGAAGAGGCAAGGAACAACTTAAAGGATATTTTGGGTATAAAAGGGAATACACTTTTTCAGTTATTTTCTGAGGGTTAGTTAGTTAGTTAGTCGCAGTTCCAACTTCACAGCAACGGGTTGTCCCCATTATGCTCCGTTCCTGTGCCAGTGAATATCACACAAAATGCTCCCCACTGCCCAATGTGAAAAGTGGAAAAGACAGGAGTCTCGACAAACAACAGCCTGCACAGATACACTGTGCATAATGCTGCCGCCAGAATGTCAACACACCAGTCCCCTACGAAACACCCTGTTCATCTCTGATGGAATCGGCTGTCATTTTCCTATCTGAATGTTTCCTAGATGTTCACCCACACAGTCCACGAAAATACAGTTCATCGCTGATGGCAGTGGCAGTCAACCAGAAACCCAGCAGCCACGAATTTCTGCATAAGGCAAAAACCGGTCAACTCTGGGACATAACCACCTGCCATCACTCCGAATATGCAGTCACGTTCCAAAACACCTCAGGCAGATTCAAAAGCATTTCACACGAAACTCACAACTCACAGTGTCCCGCCACGCACTCACTCAGTAGCAGGGCGACGGAACCATCAAGCCTCCTTAGTCGCCTCTTACGACATGCGTGGTAGACTACAGTGTTGCTATTCTTTGCTTCCCTAATGGGCCCCGGCAACACACGGGAGTTCCTGAAGGTATTCCTTGGTTCTCTAAAACTCTATTTCTGGTCTCAAACAATTGAGTCAGTACAGCTAAATTAATTAAACGGGCAGGATCACATTGGGAAAAATGATTTTGCAATCTTTATCTCTTTGGGGTTGAGCCATCAATCTCGACGTATCCGACAAGGGCGATGCGCTACCTTCTTGATTTTTCAACCATTGAAGAGAGAATACAAGTTTGCAGAACACGCGCCTACCTCAGAGTTAACGCAAACACAACATCCACTGCATAGTGATATTATGAAGGTGAAGGGCAGCAGGTTAAAATGCGGACGGTCGTGGGTGGGTCAAGCCGAAGACATTCTTCAACAGGTGTGTTCACTTGAGGACTTAGAACTTGGCGAGGAGTGGGTACAAGTGCCAACAGATTTCTGCACATCTTTTTCCAGTTTGCATCCAACTAGACAGAAAATGCAGACAAGAAAATCCGGCTGCTGTGGAGGCTGAAGTACAAGCGTTGATTGTCGAGAATTCACTAGACGGTGATGCTGTCATCTACACAGATGGGTCGGTTGTCCGACATTTTAGGCTCGGGCCAGAGGGAGAATTGTGAAGGAGGACTCTGGTGCTTTCACTGAAACCACAAGTAACATGACTATGGAAGTCATGGCAGTAAGTAAAGCAACAACATGGCTCGAGACACAGACATTCCCTAGGGCAGGGGTCACCAAAATACGGCCTGCGGGCCGGATCCTGCCCGCGATGTCATTTCATCCGGCCCGCGACGGTACTCGAACTTGCTTGATATAACGTATGAAACACGAGACGTTGTGATACAATTTAAATGTAAATATTGTGTTTAGAATAATAGTAGATCTTCACACCACATGCGGAGACCTCCTGGCTGCTCTAGGCTGTTTATTTATGCGGCCATATTTACATATAATTTGCAAACCTTATTATGAGATATATTCTATTACCAAATGAAGCCGCCTGCCGCGGCTCTACAAGAGTATGGAGTAGCATATTCCTTGATACCCTGGTAAATAATTCATAGGATGCTTGGATGTTGTGTTGGCGTGCCTATAAGAGCCCAGTCTCGCCATGTTCCCGCCTCTTTGGCCTTGAGAACAACTGAGGCCGAAGAGATTCTGATGTCTAATTTTCAGCAGAGGGTTTGAACTCATCCCTCTGAGCCACTACCCAGCAGATGGGCGAACGTGCCCCAGGCACGGCCGAGCGTGGCCACTGTTTTTCCACACCGTAGTTGAGAGGGTAGACAGGCCCTGTGAAGATCCAAAAGATCCAAGAGGATCTTGATTGTATATTGACGATTATCTGCCGTGGGGTGAGTTTTGAATGAACCTTCATAGTTTAAATAGGAATATAGGAATAGAATAGCTATGTCTGTGCCCGAGAACAATAATGGAGGGGTATATGCCTGGGAAGAGAGGAAGAGGACAAGATGGGTGCAGGATGTGGAGGATGATCTCCAGATGGGTGTATCTGATGCGGGACATCTTGCTTATGATCGAGAGGTTTTCCGAAAGGTTGTTATGGGAGCAATGTTATGCAAAGGACATACTACCGAATGAATGATCTTTGTTCCATCTTGTTGTCTGATAATTGCTGGTGTTTTTATCAGTCTACAGTTACAGTGTTGGATGACTACCCATGCTGTGATGGAAGATCACTGGTACTGTGAAGGATGATCATGTGTATGTTTATTCATGGGGATGCCTATTTTGTTATTGCATCTAATCATGAATGTTATTTATTTGTGTATTGGCATTATTAATCAAATGTTGTTGTTTCTTTTCAATTACATTATTCTGATTCCCTGTACACGGACCTGAATTTCTTCTGATATTTCTAAATCTTTTCTTTTCTTGTTAGCCGTAGAAATAGAATGAGATTCTCTCTGTCTTCTTATTCCTCTCTTCTTCTACGGCCCATGAACAGTCGGCGTTGTGCTATTATCTCTATCATCTCTGTGCGGTTACACAAAGGTACCTATAAACTGTATATGTACCTTTGATGAGCCGTAGCTTCACCAGTGACCCCTAGTCCTCTGCTTTTCTTCTGTTTCAATAGGATGTTAATTATGTTTCTAATTTAATGTCTTTTTTTTTTCATTTTCAGATCCCGTGTACTTCACCCTTAATATGGCTACTAGGAAAACAATAGTGAACACCGAGTGTCGATTTTTCAATGAGGAATGAGGAGTAAAGTACTTCTTTGTGGAAAATAAAGGATCAGAAAACCAGTTGCGTAATATGCAGCGAAAGTGTTGCCGTTTTAAAAGAAAATAATCTTCGGCGTTACTACGAAACAAAACATCTATCAACATATTAAAAGTTTTCTGGAAAGTTACGCTCTCGGAAATATGAGTTCATTAAACGTGGTTTTGAAACACAAAGAAATCTCTTCACGAGAAAATGTCCTGAAAATGAACCTGTCACTCGTACAAGTTACAAAACAGTGCATAAGATGGCAGAACGAGGAAAGCTGTTTACTGATGACAACTTCATCAAAGAGCGTATGACCGAAACAGCAAATGACTTGTATCCTGAGAAAGCCGATTTGTTTGGAACTATCAGCCTTTCGTCAAGTTCAGTTGTGCGGAGAACAGAAGAACTTGGAGAGAACATAGTGCTACAGATACGCTAGAAAGCTAGGATCTTGTTGTGGTATTCTCTGGCGCATGAGTCTTCTGACCTCTAAAATACGTCACAACTTCTCGTGTTCATTCGTGGTGCCAATTTGGACTTTCAGATAACGGAAGAGTTGGCGTCCGTTTGCAGCATGCATGGAACAACAACTGGGAAAGACATTTTCATGGAAACGCAAACAATTTTGCAAGACTATAATCTTCAGCGGAATCCGCTTCGAGGTGTTACAGTTGATGGAGGGAAAAAAAAATAGCTGGATTGAGGAAGGGTCTGGTGGGGCAGATCAGGACTCAGTTGGAAGATTTGCAAATTCCGGGTGCTCTGTTCATACACTGAATCATACATCAGCAAGTACTCGATGGGAAGACTTAGATATTTATTGTGTACCGAAACCAGTCGTTTCTGTTGTGAACTTCATTCCGGAATTTGCACTCAATCACCGTTAGTTCCAGGCTTTCCTTAAATATATTGATTCTGAATTCTGTGACTTGCCTTATCACACATCAGTCAGGTGGCTCAGCTGCGGTAAAGTCCTGCTTCGGTTTTACAAGCACCGAAACAAAATAAATGATTTCCTCAAAAAGATAGAGCTGATTCACAGCTGTCAGATCCTAGCTGGCTGTAAAAGATGTCATTTTTGGTCGACATGAATGAACTGAACTTGAAACTTCAGGAAAAGATTTACCTCGTCTGTGATCTCTACAGAACCATCAAAGGATTTCGGAGAAAGCTGTCATTGTTGGAAGCACAAATGGAAGGAGAAAACCTTTCTCATTTTCACTGTTTCAAAGAGTTTGGAGAGATTTTCAGATTTTGACAGAATTGAGAGTGACATTTTTCTGTTCCAGATTCCGTTTGATCGTAACCTTGATGATGTGCCAGTTGAATTACAATTGGAGCTCATTGATTTGCAAGCAAATGACTTGTTGAAAGAGAAGCACAGAGAAGGAAAACTTGTTGAATTGTACCACTGCTTACCTGATGTTGAGTTTCCGAAACTTAAGAAATTTGCAGCTGGTATGGCATCAGTGTTTGGAACAACTTATGTCTGTGAGCAAACATTAAAAAAAATGAAGTCTGTGACGTCACCACATCGAACGCGATTGACTGATGAACATTTGAAAGCAATTCTCTTGATTGAATGCAGCAATTCCAAACCAAACATTGATGGTATTTTGAAAGCTACACGTCAGTTTTACAAATCTCCCTAACCTCTTTTGCAGCTTAGTTTGTGAGATTCGGATATGTGTACATTAGGTCTGATGTAACTATCTTTTTGCTAACGTCGCCTTCTTTGATAACTTTGTTTAGTAAATAAATGTGGTGGTTGTCTTTGTTTTATTTTTTGTGTGTGCATTGCACGCCCTTCCTATCATTAACTTAGTTTTTCGTCTTTTTTCCCAGAGCTTTCGTTCTAGCTTGCAATTATTGTTAAAGTTAGCTGTATATCCTTTACAGGACGATTGCAGTCAACACCGCATTGTTTTCTGTCGTTGATGTCTTGGCAAGTTTACGTTCAGTAGTTTACTATTGCTTTCTGAACGAACGGCACCCATAACATAGCACAAAACAAGTGCAACGTTGTCTGCTGCCAAATCGCGCCCAGCTGTGTTTCGAACGCGGTTATACCGGATTACGAACCGCGTCCGTAAGACCTTCGCCACGGAGAGCGGCGGAAGTATTGTACAGAATGACTATCCGGCCCGCGCCCGTCATTTTCTCAGCTAATCCGGCCCGCCATGAAAAAAGTTTGGTGACCCCTGCACCAGGGCATGTTTCCTTAGCGACTCAATGAACATGATCAAGAGGATAGAGGAGGGGTCGATCCGAAGAGAATGGTTGCTGCCTCTGGAGCAGTCTCGGCTGGCAAAGATTAGTTTCATCTTCCTGCCAGGGCATGCGGGAGTACAAGGAAATGAGCGGGCTGACAAGCTCGCAGGTGAGGCTACTGTGGAGGGCGGACGCGCCATGGACCAGGCTGACATTCTGAATGCTCTACGAGAAGTAAGAATTTTGCGTGAACCAAGTGATGACTGTGAATCTACAACCATGGACAGACTGCGAGAACAGCAAATTAAAAGAGGGGTGGCCAAACAAGAACACTACGCAGGAAGCCAAAGAAGATTGATAAACCAACAGAGAAGTGGCGTCGTTAGCCGCTACACGCTGCGGGATTTGCTGAGGAGGGGATCCGAGCACTTATGGACTGAATGGTTCGATGTGCAATGAGGATGATCTGTCGACTAACTATCAATTTTAAGAATGGAAGTGGAGGAATCACTGCGGTGATCCGCTTGCTGGAGGATAGCGAGCACAGACATGTGATTGTAACGGACTCACAAAGCATGCTTGGCAGGGTGAAGACATGCATGCTTCGTGTGAATTGGAATGTTTAAATTAAAAAAAAAAAATCTAAGATAGGGTTGATCCGAGTGATCTTGTCCCCAGGACATGCTGGTGTACAGGGAAATGAGCAGGCTGACAGACTGGCTGTGTCTGCACCATTGGGTGGGGTAATGGTGCAGGATGAGGCAGCTGTGATCAAATCCCTTTAGGATCGTGTGTGTGGTGTAAAAGAACAGAAAATATCACCATTGCCTGGGGAGAATGGTGCTGCAGGGAGTGACCAGAGGATCTGGCCGACACTCACTTCTCCATGAAAAGGCCAGATGTACACATTATCAGACTGGTACCTTCCAGAATGGGAGGCAAGCGGCTTAACCACATCGCCACGGAGATAACAACCCGGCCAAAATTCCACCCTCCAAAAAAAAAAAAAAATAAAAAAAAAAAAAATCAGTTGGGTAGAATAATAAAAATAAAATCAATTAAAACCCCTTTGTGTGATTGGGTGGGGTGGGTATGTGGGAGGGTGGGGTGGTTGGGGGTTGTGTAGGTGGATGGAGGGTGTGTGTATGGGTGGATGATATGTGTGGATGGGTGAGATGTGTGTGGGTGTGTGAGGGTTGTGTGTGGGTGGATGAGGATGTGAGTGGGTGGGTGGGAAGTATGTGGGTGGGAGGGGGATGTGTGAGTGGGTGAGGGATGTGTCTCATAACATTGTAATATGCATTGTTTATGTTTACAACATTCATTTGATAATGTATTTTCCTATGTGAATGTATCATGCACTATTGATGAATGAAAGATGAGTGATTGGAAGGGCCGAATGTAAGACTGGCCTGCGTACCCAAATTGAAACCCTTTTAAAATAAAGTTGAATAAAGTTGAATATGTATTGTCTTTACGTTGAGTGTTATCCACCTGTTCAAATTATGAAATCCCTTTATTATACTATAAATAAATGTGTATTTTCCTTACGTGGGGTGTTATCTTCCTGTTCCACGTCACACACTTGACACTCAGAAGTGTGACTTGCTGACGTCAGTTTGTGAAATTGGGCTGTCAGCTCGATCCCTGTGCCCGCGATGACTAATATCACCACCACCAGAATTATCACCCTGTGGATTGTTTACAATTTCCTTGAGTAACTCCTTGATTGAAAATCTAGATATGTGTTTCGGGCATGTTACTATTACTTGTTAATTTTGTTGTATATATTGTCGTATGGGAGATTTCAATGCAAAAATAGGTAGAGAGCAAACTCATAAAAAAGAAAAAAAGTGGCCGGTATGGAAAGCCTACATACAACTTCAAATGATAATGGATGGAGAGTCATCAACCTAGCAGAAGCCAAAGGACTGCAGATTAGCAGTTATTAGAAGTTATAGAGGAGCTGAGTGCCACAGCGACCACTTCCTCGTTGGAGCAAAATTTAAAATAAAACTTAAGAGAGCTTTCTATACTAAATTACAAAGATTACACCCAACATATAACAGAGAAAAACTACAAGAAATTACAGTCAAAGAGAAATTTACAGATGAAATAAAATGTAAACTTGAAACTCTGCAAAACCCTTTGGAGGAAAGCGTTGAACATCAAGAATACAATTCAGTCTACTGCAGAAGAATGTCTCGGTGTATTAACCACGCATAGAAAGAACAGATGGTTCAATCAAAAATGTGAAGAAGCAGTCATTAGGAAAAATAATGAAAGACACTTATGGTTAAATGACATCAACAACATCCAAAAGGAAGAGCAATATAGAAATGAATGTAAAGAGGCCACAAAATAGTTCGACAGCAGAAGCGAGAATATATGAGTAATATAACCAAAGATGTGGAAACTAATCACCAGAAAAACGAATCCAGAAAGTTTTTTTAAAGAACTGAAGTCAACGAAACGAGGACACCAACACAGCACATATGGTTTAAAAGACAAAAATGGGATTATGATAAATACCAATGAGGAAATGTGCAACACATGGAAAGAATATTTTGTTGAAATACTAAATTGTGAAGCTCCAAGTAACACTTTCCCACATGAAGAGGTTCTAACGTGTGAACCACAAATTGAAGAACCTGCATTTGAAGAAATCCTTTATGTAATCACACGACTTAAAAACAATAAGGCAACTGGGGCTGATGGAATTTTTGCTGAATTTATAAAGGCAGGTAGCCATGCATTACATCTAAAGCTGTACGAACTAATAATAAAAATCTGGAGGACAGAAGAATTACCCCTTGACTGGAAAGAGTCATTATTGATACCTATCTTTAAGAAAGAAGACAAGTTCCAATGTGAAAATTATAGAGGAATATCACTACTGTCCACAAGCTATAAGATACTATCTGCAGTATTACTAAATAGACTAAAACTATATTCAGAAGACATATTAGGTGACTACCAGGCGGGTTTTAGACAAAACAGATCAACAATAGATCAGATATTTATCTTACGAGAAATAGCTGAGAAAGATTGGGAATGTAAAATAGATCTCCATAACATTTTTGTGGATTTTAAAAAAGGCTTATGATAGTGTCTATAGGAATAGTCTATGGAATGCTATGCAGGAATTTGGAATACCAAGGAAGTTAATCAACATGACCAGACTATGCATGGAAGATACTTATAATATAGTAACATATAAAGGCAGGAAATCAGATCCTTTCCAAATAACATCTGGCTTGAAACAGGGTGATGCACTATCACCACTACTCTTCAATCTCGCTCTAGAGAAAGTTGTAAGGAAGGTAAGGGAGGAATGTGATATTGGAGGAACATCCAAGCTGCTTTGTTATGCAGATGATATAGATATTATAGGGGAAAATGAACAAAAGACATTGGAAATATTGATTCACTTAAAGGAAAAAGCCCAACAGATTGGGCTAGTTATCAACCAAGATAAGACAGAATATATGGTAATCTCAAGAGAAGGAATGGCTAAAAACTCTGGCCACATACAAATAGATAATATGACCATTAAAAGAACGGAAACATATAAATATCTGGGTACAATCTTTAACTGCTCAAACATCATAAAGGAAGAAATACAAACTAGAATCAATTCTGGAAATAAGATATACTATGCACTACAACATCTACTAAAATCAAATGCGCTATCTCGTAACACCAAAACCACAATATACAAAACACTGATCAGACCAGTTGTGCTCTATGGCTCTGAAACCTGGAATACAACGAAAGGAGACGAAGCCTTGTTACAAACCTTTGAGAACAAAGTTTTAAGACGCATCTTTGGACCCATTAGGGATACACAAAGTGGAGAGTGGAAAAGAAGAAGTAACAAAGACATTTATGATCTATTTAAGTCCCCGCTAATCACTGGTATCATGAAAGCTAATAGACTACAATGGCTGGGGCATATAGAAAGAATGGAAGATAATAGGGAAACAAAACTCGCTTACACTCAGGAAATAAATGACCGTAGACCCCGAGGTAGACCAAGAAGACGGTGGAGAGAAAATATATATACAGACCTACAAGCACTTGGAATCAACAACTGGCAAGAGAAGGTCAACCAGAGAGACGAATGGAGACGAATTGTATCTGCAGCAAAGAACCTCAATGGCTCGGAACGCTGAAGAAGAAGAAGAAGAAGAAGATATTGTCGTATGAGGTTGAGAGTGATGTACACTAAATGTCACTAGAATATTTGAGTGACAGAATTCACATACTGTCACTATAATTAATGAGTAATAGATTTAACATATTGTTACTCACATGTGTGTGAGTGATATAATTCACATAATTTCATGAGAGAGTGGGGGAGGGGGGGGGGGTGATGCAATCCTATGGCATGTGTTGACGTTCACATATTGTTTCTGTGGCATGTGTTGATGTCCATATATTGTTTCTGTGGCATGTGTTGACGTTCACATATTGTTTCTGTGGCATGTGTTGATGTCCATATATTGTTTCTCTGGCATGTGTTGATGTCCACATATTGTTTCTGTGGCATGTATTGATGTCCATATATTGTCTCTGTGTCATGTATTGACGTTCATATATTGTTTCTGTGGCATGTGTTGATGTCCATATATTGTTTCTCTGGTATGTGTTGATGTCCATATATTGTTTCTGTGGCATGTGTTGATGTCCATATATTGTTTCTGTGGCACGGGATGATGTCCATATATTGTCTCTGTGGCACGGGATGATGTCCATATATTGTCTCTGTGGCATGTGTTGATGTCCATATATTGTTTCTGTGGCATGTGTTGATGTCCATATATTGTTTCTGTGGCATGTGTTGATGTCCATATATTGTTTCTGTGGCATGTGTTGATGTCCATATATTGTTTCTCTGGCATGTGTTGATGTCCATATATTGTTCTGTGGCATGTATTGATGTCCATATATTGTCTCTGTGGCATGTGTTGACGTTCAAATATTGTTTCTGTGGCATGTGTTGATGTCCATATATTGTTTCTGTGGCATGTGTTGATGTCCATATATTGTTTCTGTGGCATGTGTTGATGTCCATATATTGTTTCTGTGGCATGTAGTGCTGTCCATATATTGTTTCTGTGGCATGTGTTGATGTCCATACATTGTTTCTGTGGCATGTGTTGATGTCCATACATTGTTTCTGTGGCATGTGTTGTTGTTGTTTCTGTGGCATGTAGTGATGTCCATATATTGTTTCTGTGGCATATAGTGATGTCCATATATTGTTTTTGTGGCATGTAGTGATGTCCATATATTGTTTCTGTGGCATGTAGTGATGTCCATATATTGTTTCTGTGGCATGTGGTGATGTCCATATATTGTTTCTGTGGCATGTAGTGATGTCCATATATTGTTTCTGTGGCATGTGTTGATGTCCATATATTGTTTCTGTGGCATGTAGTGATGTCCATATATTGTCTCTGTGGCATGTGTTGATGTCCATATATTGTCTCTGTGGCATGTAGTGATGTCCATATATTGTTTCTGTGGCATGTAGTGATGTCCATATATTGTTTCTGTGGCATGTAGTGATGTCCATATATTGTTTCTGTGGCATGTGTTCATGTCCATATATTGTTTCTGTGGCATGTAGTGATGTCCATATATTGTCTCTGTGGCATGTAGTGATGTCCATATATTGTTTCTGTGGTATGTGTTGATGTCCATATATTGTTTCTGTGGCATGTGTTGACGTTCACAGATTGTTTCTGTGGCATGTGTTGATGTCCATATATTGTTTCTCTGGCATGTGTTGATGTCCATATATTGTTTCTGTGGCATGTATTGATGTCCATATCTTGTTTCTGTGGCATGTGTTGATGTCCATATATTGTTTCTGTGGCATGTGTTGATGTCCATATATTGTTTCTGTGGCATGTGTTGATGTCCATATATTGTTTCTGTGGCATGTAGTGATGTCCATATATTGTTTCTGTGGCATGTGTTGATGTCCATACATTGTTTCTGTGGCATGTAGTGATGTCCATATATTGTTTCTGTGGCATGTAGTGATGTCCATATATTGTTTCTGTGGCATGTAGTGATGGCCATATATTGTTTCTGTGGCATGTGTTGATGTCTATACATTGTTTCTGTGGCATGTGTTGATGTCCATACATTGTTTCTGTGGCATGTAGTGATGTCCATATATTGTCTCTGTGGCATGTGTTAATGTCCAAATAATGTTTCTCTGGCATGGGGTGATGTCCATATATTGTCTCTGTGGCATGATATATATGGGTGAAATATATGGGTTTGGACGGAAAATGTCACAAGACTGAAACATGTAGAACGAATAATACCAATACTAATAAAATACAAACAATCAATAATCGATGTCCGAGCAGAATAAAAGGAATGCAACGTAATAACAGAATCAGCAATATTGAGTTCACGGAGAGAACTGAACCAATTGAAGTGAATTCATTCATTCACTGGCAGCTGCCAGTCTTGACAGACGATAGTTTGTTACATTGGGCTTCAAACAAGCATAACTATAACCCATGGCGGGTACCAGGGATGGAGGTATACATTTCCATAGCACAAAGCCTGGGCAGAATATATAGAGACCGCGTGTTGCCCATGCAAGAATGCCTAGTGTACTCCATAAGAAAGGTAATACCAATACGTCTGGAACAAGACAAGTTGCAGAAGCTACCGGATCAACAAAGCAATGTTCTAACTGTCCACCTATCTGAACTTCGATTCAACACCAGTTACTGACTATGGCGTAGAGCTTGATCTGCCGTGTCATGACATTAATTCTGTAGGCTGTATTTTCTCATACCAGGATCAGGCTTGTACCCTTCCAATTGTACTCATCCACCCGAAGCCGCTGCCCCAGATGGGTGTCGGGTTTGGTGTGCGCCGCCCAACATTCGGCGCTAACAGAAAACAGGTGGCACCGTCTACTGTTATACGGCAGCTCTGTCATATCTGACAAGACCTGACACATACCAGTGAATTAAGAGGCGAGAATTAGACGCTGTCGCTGAATGGGACATATTAGATACATTGAGTAAATCTTACTATCGCTAGAACGGTCTTTGGTTAGAATCCAAAGAGCAGAAGAAATAGAGACAGACCTAAAACACCCGAAGAAGAGTTGTAGATAGAAATGACAAATATTGGGAGGACGTGGATACAGCAGCAACTGATAGCTAAGGACAGAAGGGTGTGGATTGAGTGGGTTGGTGGTCTTTGCCCCAGTGAGGGTACATAGTGAAAGAAGATTATGTCTACTCACTATCTTACCGTCCAAGCGGTCAACAGTTCGATTTATATTGGAGTAGATTTACATTTGTAATAATTGACCTGGGGCCAACCTAAAATGTTACCAAGATATGCCTTGGGGAGTAGAGACTAGCGACGACATACTGACATATCCCAAGAATGCTGATTGGTCTATAGAATGTTACTCTACTGTTGTTTGTCCATCAAGAATGATGATGACCATTCATTTCATCCCGTGGGGTTGAAAGTAAGGAGCCGTGAGTTCTAAGATGGCTGATAAGGCCTATTTTGGCTCGAAATGTTCTTTGACAATGCGGGCAAAGAATGCTTGACGTTCCAGGAGGTGGATCTCTTGCAGTGGTTTTTCTGTACAGCCTTTTGTTTTAGTGACATACGTCTGATGCTCCCAAAGGCATGTACAAGGAATCTTTACTTAGCTGGGGGCTTGAAAGGGGGGGGGGGAGGATGGTGGGCGGGTGTTCTACTCACAGAGCAACGTTTGTGAACGTTGTAAATTCTTTCTCTTCCGACAGACAGTCCGTTGACAGAGCGGCGAGAAACGAACTCAAATTCATCGCTTGCAGTCCTAAGATAAAAAAACAAAACAAAAACATACACATATTAAATAATGGGCGTAGCCTGCAATAGGCGTGGAGCGGACAAGTGTCAGGAAAGTGCAGGTGACTGACATGATATAGACATATTACTCTAACAATATGGCGCCAGCACAATGTAAAGGCGTCTGACGAGATATAGACAGATTACTCTAACAATATGGCACCAGCACAATGTACAGGCGACTGACATGATATAGACAGATTACTCTAACAATATGGCACCAGCACAATGTTTAGGTTGGGTTGAACAGACCAGTGACCACCGAGTCAGTAGGTAAGTGAACTCGCTTCTGTGCCAGCACAGCTTCTCTTATGAATATTTCTGATTAAAGTTGCGTGTCCTTTACAGCGGTGCTTCACAAACTTTTCACTTTCGCGGACCGACATAGCATTTTCCTTTTGCACCAGGGACCTGGACCTTATTTTTTTTCTCCTTGTAATCTGGAAATTTATATGATCTCAATATACAATTTAATATAAATATAAGATTTAACGCAATTGTGGGTGTTGTCCTTGTGCGTTAAATACTGCTCCATAATATTAATGGATGACGGTGATTTATTTAATGGTGGTCCCATTTTCATGAGTAAAAATTGTATTGTAGAGATTTACAAATAAAAAAAAAAAAAATTTTCAAATGTCAAAACTACATTTAGGTCTTCTTGCAAAAGTATATATACTCGTAAACACCGACAGTAATGAACACCAATATAAAGTCATCATCATCATCATCATCAGGTGCCCTGCCAGCTGGCGTAGGCGTTCATGACTCTCCACAGATCTCGGTCTTTGGTGTTCTGGATCAAATCTGCTGATGATATTCTTCCATGCCACCGTCTCAATCCATCCAGCATAATTTCTCTTGGTCTGCCTCTGCCTCTCTTCCCCTCGATTTTTCCAGTTGTCACGATGTTCTCCAATGCCTCTCTTCTCATCACATGACCGAAGAAAGATGTTTGTCTCTTTCTTATTGTTGTATATAATGTTCTAGTTTCATTAGCCTGTCTCAGGCAGTCGTTGTTAGTTACTCTGGCAGTCCAAGGAATTCGCAACATTCGTCTCAGGAACCCACCTCTGTTGCTTCTAATTTCTTCTTAATTTGTTCATTTACATTCCAAGATTCATTGCCATACAGCAAAACTGGTTCTACATAACATTTCAGTGCTTTCTTTCTTACATTCAGTGACAGTGACTTATTGCACAAGATACTCTTCATTTTCTGAAATGCGGCTTCTAATTGCCCTATTCTGCTCTTAATCTCTGTTGTACATCTTCCATCTGATGTTATAAATGCCCGTAGGTATTTAAAATTATCCACTTGATTAAGAATTTTCCCTTCTATTTCTATTTCACATTGTGGTGTCACCATTTCCTTTGATATCACCATTGCTACTCTTTCCTTGATATTCAAGGAGAGCCCTTTCCTTACACTCTCTGTAACTACAATATCCAGCAATTGTTGTAGGTCAGTTGAATTATCTGCCACCAATACTGTATCATTTTCATAGCGTATGCTATTTATATTATAACCTCCAACTAGTATTCCTGGCGTCTCTCCAAACTCTATCATTATTACTTCACTATATAGGGAGAAGAGATCTGGTGACAAGACTGTCGTACTCCTAGCTTTATCTGTTCGTAACCACCCTCTTTATTTCCCATTTTAATTGCTGCTATTTGGTTCCAGTAAATATTCTTTATTATTCTTAAATCTTTTCCTTCAATGTTGATATTTTCCAACATCTTAATCAGTTCATCATGTTTTACTTTATCAAATCAATCAATCATGTGCCATGCCGGAAAGCGTGGGCGGTCTTGACTCGCCATTTCACTCGATCACCAGCGTCGTGGATCAGCTCAGTGTTCCTGTCTCGTCCATGCACTGGCTAAGTCATCCAGGTATTTTCCTCTCGGTCTTCCTCTTGGTTTGTTCCATTCGATCTTGCAAGTTGTCACTAAGTTCTCCAATTCATTTGCATTTTCCTCAGAAACCACATTTCCACAGCCATCAGATTGTTTCTCAGCTTGATTGCACATTGTCCAAGCTTCACATCCATACAAAAGCACAGGCTCTATGTATCCCCTCAACACTCTTTTTCTCGTTTCGACTGACATCTTTTTATTGGTCAGTATGTTTGTTATCTCGCTAAAGGCTACTTTCGTCATGGCGATTCTTGTTCTAATCACTACAAGGCATCTCCCATCAGATGTTATGACTGTTCCGAGATAATTGAACCGATTCACTTGTTGAAGAATATTCCCATTTACTTTTATATTACATTGTGGTATGTCGTTCTTCCTAGTGACGACCATAATCTGTGTCTTTTTACAAATTAATTCTAATCTCAGTTGTTCACTCTGTGCAACAATCGCATCTACTAATTGTTGCAGATCCTGCTCATTGTCTGCAATCAATACTGTATCATCTTCATATCTAATGTTATTGATGTTTCGTCCTCCAATGTTGATTCCATTTATATCTTCTACATTTCTGAAAATATTGTCACTGTATAGGGAAAAAAGATCTGGAGACATTACACATCCCTGCCTAACACCTCTCTTAATAGGCTGATATTGTCCCACTTCATTATCAATCCTTATGGCAGCTTGTTGTTGCAAATATATTTGTTTTTATAAGTCTAATTAATGTCTTTCCTAACAATTTAATGTTGACATGTCTTACTCTATCGAAAGCCTTTGTGTAGTCAATAAAGCAAAGATGTATATCCTTGTTTACTTCTAAAGCACGTTCAATAACTGTTCGCAGCATATACACAGCATTTACTGTACCCTTTCCTTCTACAAAACCACATTGTTCTTCCCCTATTTCAGGTTGTATTTTCTTCCTCACTCTTTGCATGATAATTCGTAACAAAATCTTTGTGATGTGACTCATTATACTAATTGTTCTGTGTTGATCACATTCCAGTGCTCCTCATTTCTTTGGGATTGCAATAAATTCAGAATTACATAATTCAGAAGGTATCATATAATGAGTTCATCAGTCTGGTGACTTGATCTATTCCATATTCTTCTAAAGCTTTCATCATTTCTGTTGTGATGTTATCTGAACCGGGGGCCTTGCCGGCTTTTATTTGTTTAAGAACATTTCGAACCTCCATCATCAAAATTGGCGGTCCTTCATGATTAAATCGAATATCATACTGTTCATCTCTGTTATCATCATAAAGGTTTTTCACATAGTCTGACAATACATGCATAATCCGATCTTTTTTCTATTATGATCTTGCCATCGTTAGTTTTTAGACAGCCTGCTGATGTATTTGTTCTTTTATTAGTAAGCTCCAAAATTCTTTTGTGCATTAATTTGGTATTTTGACCGTTGTGTTGTTTTTCAATTTCTAAGCAGTTTTCCCCAAGCCATGCTTCTTTTGCCTCCTTACATAATATTCTGACTTGTCTGTGAATTTCTTCATATTTGGCAGAATTATGTTTGTTGAGTCTTCTTTTTTCCATTAGTTGTAAAATTTCTTCCATCATCCATTTCTTACGACCCACATTCTTTCAATTTCAAATAGTTGTTTCTGCAGCCAAACTGATTGAATTCTTCATCATTTCCCATTGAACATCAACATACTGGAATAATATCTCTAGATCAGACAATATATCAAATCTTTTCAGTACTTCTATGTTGAATTTGTTTTGTATTTCCTTGTCGTTGCTAAATATTTGTTTTTTTAAGTTGCGTATCCCTCACGGGTCGTTGCAGTCAACGCCAGCATTTTTCAGTTGCTGATGATGTACTCGGCAAGTGTTACGTTCAGTAGTTTGCCATTGCTTTCTGAACGACCGGCTCCCATACCAGCACGTTATAACACAACGCGACACGGTCTGTTGCACAAATCGGTCGCAGCTAAGCTTCGAACGCCTGGTTCCCGGCTCACGAACCGCGTTCGTAAGTCTTTAGTCACGTAGCCGGTTAACTCAATGTACACAAATCACATTTAGTGTTTCCTGTTTTATACTTGACTTTCTTTAACTTTATTCTCAATGTTTCTGCAAGTAATCTGTGGTCCCTATAACAATCATCACTTGGAACTGTTTTTGATATTGTTAGCGCATTTTAAAATCTTTTGCTAATCAAAATGTAATCAATCTGGTTTCTAATCTTGCTATCAGGAATCCTCCACGTCCATAATCTTCTAGAGGGTGTTTCTTAAACCAGGTGTTTTCTACAATCATTTCCTGCTCTTTATCCCACTCTACAAGTCTGTATCCTCTTTCATTTCTCTCTCCTAAACAATAGTTTCCTACTGTGCATCTATCACCTTGATTTCCTACTTTTGCATTAAAGTCCCCTATTATGATGTTTATTTCTGAATTTTGACATTTCTTTAAGGCAGACTCTATGTCATTATTAAATTCATCTACACTATCTTCACTGGATTCTCCTGTTGGGGCATACACTTGAATAATATTTATACCAAAAGGTCTGCCGCTTACTTTAACTAGTAGAAATCTGTCTGACACGACCCGATATCCTTGAACAGATTTTGATGTTTGCCGGTCCTAAATAATTGCTATCCCCCTTTGTCGATTTTCTGCTCCAGAATAAATAATCTTAAAATCTTCATCTATCTTCATGCCTGCTCCTGTCCATCTCGTTTCGCACATCCCTAAAATATTAATTTTCTCTTTATCCATTTCTTGTTTGATGTTATCTAATTTTTCATCGTCGTTTAACGTCCGAACATTCCATGTTGTTAGTTTTAATGTCTCTGTCCTTGTCTTGCGATGGTCTGTCTTTAAGCGAATCATAATGAACTAGGCACTTTTAAAGAAGGTAGTTTGCCGTTGCTTTCCTTCTTGGCAGTGACCATACTGGCCGGGTGACCGTAGCCATTGTTTCGTGAAAGAGATCTTCTGCCTACCGTCGCGAAACTTGAGACGATAACCAACAACTAAACTAAACTTATATATATATATATATATATATATATATATATATATATATATATATATATATATATATATATATATATATATATATATATATATGACTTTATTTAGGGAGTCTCCGTGGCGAAGTGGTGACGTCGCCTGCTCGCCCTCCGAAGGTTGTGGGTTCGATTCCAGCCTGCGTTATTCCGTCCACGAGTGCACGTTTCTCGAAGACTCCTGGTAGTCGTCTCTGGAGATATGGAGTTCTTGCTTTTGTGTGACACTTTCTGCAGGCGGAAAGAGACCGCGCCATATGGGATCAAACCCGGTGCATTTTTCAACCATGCAAACCCTTTTGTGACTTTATCTAGAATGATTCTGTCCAAGGCGAGAGGCTTTATGTACCCGTAGCTGGGTTTCACCCAGTGATACAGTTTTAGGGTATTTTTCCTCATAAGGTATCCTATAATTTTCTTCCCACCTTGTTATAGCTTATAATGACATAGGTGATGATGATGAAAATCCCAATAAAGACAGTGATTATGATGTAAATGATGATTATGATTATATGTTGTTGTAGTTGTTAATAGTGATGATGATGATGAGTACGAAGAAGAGGTTGATGTTGGTTAGCAAGACGTACTTTCTTGAAATACACGTGTAATATCTCCCTCTGAACAGCTATCAGGTAAACACGTGCCAAGCTGGATTCTGGAAAACGCCATCAGCTCAATGACATTACGAATCTGTTTAGGAGAGCATAATAAAGAAACATAACATCATCCATGGAACCATATGAGTTGAGCGAGAAGTATTGTACAACAACCCGCGTAGTGTAATGAGGGAGTGGCTGGAGGGAGTGAAGATGAGGCTTGACAGAAGAATGTTGAGAATATCGTGGCCAGAGAAGAACAAGCGGAGGTATAAAGAGCAGTAGTTATTACAACATCACCTTTCAAGACCGTAAGACAATAAAAGAGAAATAAAATGTATTGGGCATAACGACAAAAGACGGGGTGGGGGATGGGTAAAGACAATAGGCTTATGTAGGAAAATACTAGTCAAATGAGGGGGATTAGGAGGATGAAGAGGAAGAAGATGACGAAGCCTGCCACAATAGCTGCATAATAGTCATTGTTACTTTATGCTTCAGTTGTTACTACATGTTCCAGTTGTTACTACATATTCCAGTTGTTACAATATGTTCCAGCTGTTACAATATGCTCCAGTTGTTACAATATGCTCCAGTTGTTACAATATGTTCCAGTTGTTACAAAATATTCAAGTTATCACAATATGCTCCAGTTGTTACAACATGTTCCAGTTGTTACAATATGTTCCAGTCATTACAATATATTCAAGTTGTCACAATATGCTGCAATCACGCCAATATGTTCCAGTTGATACACTATGTTCCAGCTGTTACAATATGTTCTAGTCATTACAATACGTTATAGTTGTTGCAGTGTGTTCCAGATATTACACTACGTTCCAGTTGTTACAAATATGTTCCAGTCATTACAATATGTTCAAGTTGTTACAATATGCTCCAGGTGTTACACTATGTTCCACTTGTTACAATACGTTCCAGTTGTTACAATATGTTCCAGTCATTACAATATGTTATATTTGTTACAATATGTTCTAGTTGTTACAATATGTTCCAGCTGTTACAATATGTTCCAGTTGTTATAATATTTTCCAGTTGTTACTATATGTTCCAGTTGTTACAATATGCTCCAGTTGTTACAATATGTTCCAGCTGTTACAATATGTTCCAGCTGTTACAATGTGTTCCAGTTGTTATAATATGTTCCAGTTGTTACTATATGCTCCAGTTGTTACAATATGTTCCAGTTGTTACAATATTTTCCAGTTGTTACAATATGTTCGAGCTGCTACAATATGTTCCAGTTGCTACATTATGTTCGAGTTGTTACTATATGTTCCAGTTGCTACTATATGTTCCAGTTGTTAATACATGCTCCAGTTGTTACAATATATTCCAGTTGTTACAATATATTGCAGTTGTTACAATATGTTCCAGTTGTTACAATATATGCCAGTTGTTACAATATGGTCCATATTTTACAATATGTTCCAGTTGCTACAATATATTCCAGTTGTTACAATATATTCCAGTTGTTACAATATATTGCAGTTGTTACAATATGTTACAGTTGCTACAATATATTCCAGTTGTTACAATATGGTCCATATGTTACAATATGTTCCAGTTGTTACAATATATTCCAGTTGTTACAATATGGTCCACATGTTACAATATGTTCCAGTTGTTACAATATATTCCAGTTGTTACAATATGTTCCACTTGTTACAATATGTTCCAGTTGTTACAACATGTTCCAGTTGTTACAATATGTTCGAGTTGTTACAATATGTTTCAGTTGTTCACTTCTTGCTTGCCCAAACACTCATTGACTGCCTCTGTCTGATGTTTGTAAAAGGCGTTCATCATCAAGCGCCATGCCGACCGGCCTGTGCGATCATACAGACATATCACATCTAACGGTCTCAAGCAGCATACACTGAAGCATGATTAACTATTAGTAGGACATGCTCAATCCCCAGGTGTGCTCAATCCCCAGGCATGCTCAATCCCCAGGTGTGCTCAATCCCCAGGTGTGCTCAATCCCCAGGTGTGCTCAATCCCCAGGTGTGCTCAATCCCCAGGTGTGCTCAATCCCCAGGTGTGCTCAATCCCCAGGTGTGCTCAATCCCCAGGTGTGCTCAATCCCCAGGTGTGCTCAATCCCCAGGTGTGCTCAATCCCCAGGTGTGCTCAATCCCCAGGTGTGCTCAATCCCCAGGTGTGCTCAATCCCCAGGTGTGCTCAATCCCCAGGTGTGCTCAATCCCCAGGTGTGCTCAATCCCCAGGTGTGCTCAATCCCCAGGTGTGCTCAATCCCCAGGTGTGCTCAATCCCCAGGCGTGCTCAATCCCCAGGCGTGCTCAATCCCCAGGCGTGCTCAATCCCCAGGCGTGCTCAATCCCCAGGCGTGCTCAATCCCCAGGCGTGCTCAATCCCCAGGCGTGCTCAATCCCCAGGCGTGCTCAATCCCCAGGCGTGCTCAATCCCCAGGCGTGCTCAATCCCCAGGCGTGCTCAATCCCCAGGTGTGCTCAATCCCCAGGTGTGCTCAATCCCCAGGTGTGCTCAATCCCCAGGTGTGCTCAATCCCCAGGTGTGCTCAATCCCCAGGTGTGCTCAATCCCCAGGTGTGCTCAATCCCCAGGCGTGCTCAATCCCCAGGCGTGCTCAATCCCCAGGCGTGCTCAATCCCCAGGCGTGCTCAATCCCCAGGCGTGCTCAATCCCCAGGCGTGCTCAATCCCCAGGCGTGCTCAATCCCCAGGCGTGCTCAATCCCCAGGCGTGCTCAATCCCCAGGCGTGCTCAATCCCCAGGCGTGCTCAATCCCCAGGCGTGCTCAATCCCCAGGCGTGCTCAATCCCCAGGCGTGCTCAATCCCCAGGCGTGCTCAATCCCCAGGCGTGCTCAATCCCCAGGCGTGCTCAATCCCCAGGCGTGCTCAATCCCCAGGTGTGCTCAATCCCCAGGTGTGCTCAATCCCCAGGTGTGCTCAATCCCCAGGTGTGCTCAATCCCCAGGTGTGCTCAATCCCCAGGTGTGCTCAATCCCCAGGTGTGCTCAATCCCCAGGTGTGCTCAATCCCCAGGTGTGCTCAATCCCCAGGTGTGCTCAATCCCCAGGTGTGCTCAATCCCCAGGTGTGCTCAATCCCCAGGTGTGCTCAATCCCCAGGTGTGCTCAATCCCCAGGTGTGCTCAATCCCCAGGTGTGCTCAATCCCCAGGTGTGCTCAATCCCCAGGTGTGCTCAATCCCCAGGTGTGCTCAATCCCCAGGTGTGCTCAATCCCCAGGTGTGCTCAATCCCCAGGTGTGCTCAATCCCCAGGTGTGCTCAATCCCCAGGTGTGCTCAATCCCCAGGTGTGCTCAATCCCCAGGTGTGCTCAATCCCCAGGTGTGCTCAATCCCCAGGTGTGCTCAATCCCCAGGTGTGCTCAATCCCCAGGTATTTTGTTTTTGTTTTTCGCTAGCTCGCTTTGAGCTCAAGCGTAGTTCATACCTCTACTTCTAGTAGCACTAGGCTGAATGTTTCGTGTACATTAGCTTTCCCTGTCCCCCGCCAGCTAGCCAACCCACTCCGACTTCAGAGGTACTTGTAATTTACGGACCCAAGTCAAGGACGATAAGTCAACATTTTAGCTCAACAGACATGTGTAGGGACTGAACCCCCTACCGCAGCATCAGCACACCGGATGTTTAAGAAAGAGCGCGCTATCCATTCTGCCATGCCGACCCCCAGTTCAAAGGTTTAAAACCATTACAGACTTTTAATGTGTCAAGGCCAGTGAACTGCAAAAATAGGACACCGAAAAGAAAGGAATTAAATGCTAACATAAGTAACAATCGACGTACCTGAAAAGTTGTTAAATTAGCCAAAGAGACCACGCAGTAATTGCCTCCAAATCCTGCCCTAGTGTTCACAGCGGGAGATCGTATACCTCTACATTGATGGTAGTTGCCCACAAACATTGAACGACCCTCCAGCAGTGATGGAGCACACCTGGGGATTGAGCACACCTGGGGATTGAGCACACCTGGGGATTGAGCACACCTGGGGATTGAGCTCATGTCAAGGTCAGCGACATACATTCACATCTCTTAGCATGCACTAATATGGCGGATGAGTTGGTGTAATAGCCAGGCGACTACGCTGATCAAGACATGATCGCTGACGGACCAGGGTTCGACGTCTGTGCGCACCGTCAGCTGATGGAAAGACTGACCCCATATCCCTGCATGTACCCCGGTCTCATTCATTCATTCATTCATTCAGTAGCATGTCCTTTGCAGAATCTCACTCCCGTAACAACCATCCGGAAAACCTCTCGATCATAAACAAGATGTCCCGCGTCCGATACACACATCTGGAGATCACCCGCCACATCCTGCACCCATCTTCTGTCTGGCCTTTCTCTTCCGCTCTTCCCAGGCATATACCCCTCCATTATTGTTCACTACAAACTTTCGTGACGTTTCAGGGGACCAAAATATTTCAATTTTCTTTGTTTTATCGTCTTTAATGGCCAACCTTCTTCAACATTCAGCTCTTGAATTATGGATGCATTTGTTCTTTTCTTTACCCAAGATATTCTTAGAGCTCGTCTATAACATTTATATTCAAAGGCATTTATGCACTGTTCAGCTTGTTTAGTAAGTGACCAGGTCTTAAAGGCTACAACATGTCACCCCGGTCTACAACATGTAATCATGACCTTAGCACATCTCGGACACTTGACCGGCTCCTGTTTCTTGACTTGTTTTAGCGGGCGCGTTAGTGTAATGGATAAGGAGCTGTGTTGATCAGGTCATGAGCGCGGGCGACGAGGGTTTGACTCTTGTGTTCGATGTCTCCCTAAGTGAGGCAAAGACTGACCACATTTACCTCCCAGAATTCAGGTCTGCAAGATGTGATGACGCTAAACCTTCACAGACCCATAGCAGAAAACTGCTTCCGTACAAACTGAGTATGTTTTAATAATGCACTCATACAGTGGAAGTCACAATGAAGTACAAACTGAGTATGTTTTAATAATGCACTCATACAGTGGAAGTCACAATGAAGTACAAACTGAGTATGTTTTAATAATGCACTCATACAGTGGAAGTCACAATGAAGTACAAACTGAGTATGTTTTAATAATGCACTCATACAGTGGAAGTCAAAATGAAGTACAAATTGAGTATGTTTTAATAATGCACTCATACAGTGGAAGTCACAATGAAGTACAAACTGAGTATATCCGAGGAAGGCTAACCTGATTAGAAAATTCCCGCCGCAGCCGGAAGTGCCGTCCTACGGGTGGCAAAATAAAAATTGGCACTACGCATTTACGTCCGAGTGAAATGTCTCGTCCGAATGTCTCTCGTGCTAGGAATAGCTCTGACTACCTAGTTTCCGAATGCCGCTCTTGTTCGGAACAGCTCTGACTAGGTAGTTTTCCGAATGTCCGTCGTGCCTGGAACAGCTCTGACGGGCGCAACGACAAGCACATGTCCGTGTCGAAAACTCGCTGAGTGGATACCGTCTGCAGACCTGCCTGGTTTGTGCGGGAACGGCCCGGGGTTAACGAAATGCCCAATATATTGAAGTGAGGAATTAAAGCAGCCATGAGCAGGACGTGACGATTCCCTCGGTGAGCCCAGCACCAGAGCATTATGTGTCGGCTCTGCAATTATGGAAGCCACTCAGGATGGCGGAAAATGCTATGGACTGTCCCTGCCTTCCTTTGAGGGATATGACCGCGAAGTCTCCGATTGTTCCAACTCGGCCAACTGCGAGGTGGACGGTACCACAAATGTGAGAGTCTCCCAGGAATGCAAACCTGGTCAAAAATGCACGCTAAAAGCCGGATGTGTTGACCTAAGGGTGTCGATCCAAGGGTGCCTAACCAGACATACCGCAATCACATCTGAAAAAACACTCCGGATGAACGCAAAGAAGAAACTGAGTATGTTTTAATAATGCACTCATACAGTGGAAGTCACAATGAAGTACAAACAACAGCAATACCTGTTTCAGCTGCTGTACCACACAGGAGGAGCATAACAAGTACAGGCTGGTAGTCCATAATTGTAACTGTGTGGGAACCTGGCAGAAATAAATGTTGACCACTAAATATCAGTACCCACATACAACCTCACACTGTGTGGGAACCTGGCAGAAATAAATATTGACCATTAAATATCAGTACCCACATACAACCTCACACTGTGTGGGAAACTGGCAGAAATAAATGTTGACCACTAAATATCAGTACCCACATACAACCTCACACTGTGTGGGAACCTGGCAGAAATAAATGTTGATCACTAAATATCAGTACCCACATACAACCTCACACTGTGTGGGAACTTGGCAGAAACAAATGTTGATCACT
Source organism: Cepaea hortensis (assembly GCA_963921405.1). NCBI lineage: Eukaryota > Metazoa > Mollusca > Gastropoda > Stylommatophora > Helicidae > Cepaea > Cepaea hortensis. The sequence continues at coordinate 15,187,650 of OY992887.1, read as the reverse complement.
AAATATCAGTACCCACATACAACCTCACACTGTGTGGGCTCCTGGCAGAAACAAATGTTGACCACTAAATATCAGTACCCACATACAACCTCATACAGTGTGGGAACCTGGCAGAAACACATGTTGACCGCTAAATATCAGTACCCACATAAACCTCACACTGTGTGGGATCCTGGCAGAAACAAATGTTGACCACTAAATATTCGTACCCACATACAACCTGATACTGTGTGGGAACCCGGCAGAAACACATGTTGACCACTAAATATCAGTGCCCACATACAACCTCACACTGTGTGGGCTCCTGGTAGAAACAAATGTTAACCACTAAATATCAGTACCCACATAAAACCTCACACTGTGTGGGCTCCTGGCAGAAACAAATGTTAACCACTAAATATCAGTACCCACATACAACCTCATACAGTGTGGGAACCTGGCAGAAACACATGTTGACCACTAAATATCAGTACCCACATACAACCTCACACTGTGTGGGCTCCTGGCAGAAATAAATGTTAACCACTAAATATCAGTACCCACATACAACCTCATACTGTGTGGGAACCTGGCAGAAACACATGCTGACCACTAAATATCAGTACCCACATACAACCTCACACTGTGTGGGCTCCTTGCAGAAACAAATGTTAACCACTAAATATCAGTACCCACATACAACCTCACACTGTGTGGGCTCCTTGCAGAAACAAATGTTAACCACTAAATATCAGTACCCACATACAACCTCACACAGTGTGAGCACCGCAGTGGCGAAGTGGTTAGCCTGCTTGCCTGCCGGCCCGCTGGTCGTGTGTTCGAATCTCCATCAAAACAGATTTTCTTTTTACAGTTGAGCTGGTCTGAGATGTTGACCCAGGGTAAAGTGGGTGCCAGGCTATGTCCCGGAAAGTAAAGGAGGCCGGCGAGATGTTGACTACATCACACATCTCCTGCAAGTGGATCTAACAATATGTGAGGTAGCACCACGGACCCAACACAGAGCGTGGACAGGTGTCCTTTATGTTATCTTCACGTTACCTTGCTGATACTGCTGATGCAGCTAGTGCGGCTACTACCACTACAGCTACTACCACTACTACTGCTGCTACCACTACTACTGCTGCTACTACTGCTGCTTCTGCTGCTACTACTACAGTTGCTACCACTACTACTGCTGCTAGCACCACTACTGCTACTATTACTAATGCTGCTACTGCTGCTACCACTACTACTGATGCTAACACTACTACTGCTACTACTACAGCTGCTACCACTACTAACACTGCTACTGCTGCTACTGCTGCTACCACTACTACAGCTGCTACCACTACTACAGCTGCTACCACTACTAACACTGCTACTGCTGCTACTGCTGCTACTACTACTACAGCTGCTACCACTACTAACACTACTACTGCTGCTACTGCTGCTACTGCTGCTACTGCTACTACTACTACTGATGCTAACACTACTACTGCTACTACTACAAATGCTACCACAACTACTGCTGCTACTGCTGCTACTGCTGCTACTACTACTAATGATTCTACTACTACTACTACTATTACTGATGCTAACACTACTACTGCTACTTCTACAGATGCTACCACTACTACTGCTGCTACTGCTGCTACTGCTGCTACTACTACTAATGATTCTACTACTACTACTACTGCTTCTGCCACTGCTGATACTACTACTGCTGCTACTGCTTCTGCTGCGATTACAACTACTGCTGCTACTGCTACTACTACTGCTACTACTACTACTACTACTACTACTACTACTACTACTACTACTACTACTACTACTACTACTACTACTACTACTACTACTACTACTACTACTACTACTACTACTACTACTATTGCAGCTGCTACTTTTATTACTATCACCACCACCACTACTAGTGTCACCATCACGTCACCACCACAACAACAATAACAACAACAACAACTACTACTACTACTACTACTACTACTACTACTACTACTACTACTACTACTACTACTACTACTACTACTACTACTACTACTACTACTACTACTACTACTACTATTTGTGTAAGAATAATACATCCTGAAACGTACACATCCACCTTGCAAACTTACACTGTCTATCAACAAAACAAAATAAATCTACCTCAAATGACTGACTGACACTTTGCCTTCTTGACAGACGTTAGTTTGTGAAACGGAGTTCAGCCTGAGATGAATTTAGAGACCAAGTGTTGCCCATGAAAAATGATCCCTCTCTCGGCCTGCCTAGTTTACTCCAGAGGAAAGGTAACGCACTACTTCAAATAACAGTCGTGGTTCGATATCTGATGCATGACAACGTGGTAAGTCACATGTCGCCAAAAGCAAACGTCACTACGATGTATAGTCTAAATGTAAATAGTTTTATATATATATATAAAAGGCGATGTATGTATGTATGTCCGTTTTTTATGCGTTCAATAACGGTCCATCCGATTGGGATGAAATTTTCTACATGTTTTCTTTTCATTCCCGTGCAGACAACTGTCGTAGTTTATTAGTGTACAATCAGCTATTTACTTACTAAAATTTAATATTTTAATATCTTATTCATTTATATATAGCGAGGGGACTTAACTTAAGAAAAGTTATTTCAAGGGGCATAACTTTTAATAGCATAGCTATATATTTTATATATAGATTGTTGCATTGTTTTCACAGATTTATAAACTCTTTGTCTACAGTTATTTACAGGCATATGAGTTATAATAAATAATGAAATAATCTTTAAGGCATTTTCATAGTTTTCATAAAAATAATGCATCTATATAAATAGTGAAAATTTTCTAACTCATCTTTTTATGTTTAAAGAAGTTATCTACAGTCATGTAGGTGATTAAAAACAGTTTTCATTAAAAATAATGGATGGTGTGTGGAAGGACATTCTGAAGTTAATTTTGTTTTGTTATATGAATTTAATGAGACGCTCCCCGCCAGGAGCTGGGTGAAGCCGCGCCGGGTCAGATAGATAGACAGACAGACAGACAGATAGTCGGGAACGGGAGCTTATATGACTACTTATATGAATTAAATGAGATGCTCCCCACCAGGGACTGGGTGAAGCCGGGCCGGGTCAGACAGTCAGACAGATAGACAGACGGACAGACAGGTAGTCGGGAACGGGAACGTGAGCTTATATGACTACTTATGTGAATTAAATCTGATGCTCCCCACCAGGATCTGGGCGAAGCCGCGCCGGGTCAGATAGATAGACGGACAGAATGAATTTAGTCCGGAACGGGAGCTTATATGACTACTTATATGAATTAAATGAGATGCTCCCCACCAAGAGCTCGGCGAAGCCGCGCCGGGTCAGATGGATAGACAGACAGAATTTAGTCGGGAACGGGAGCTTATATGACTACTTATATGCATTAAATGAGATGCTCCCCACCAGGGACTGGGTGAAGCCGGCCGGGTCAGACAGACAGACAGACAGATAGTCGGGAACGGGAGCTTATATGACTACTTATATGAATTAAATGAGATGCTCCCCACCAGGAGCTGGGCGAAGCCGGGCCGGGTCAGACAGACAGACAGACAGACAGACAGACAGACAGACAGACAGACAGCCAGCCAGCCAGCCAGCCAGCCAGCCAGACAGACAGACAGACAGACAGATAGACAGACAGACAGATAGATAGATAGATAGATAGATAGATAGATAGATAGATAGATAGATAGATAGATCCCCGCCAGGGACTGGGCGAAGCCGGGCCGGGTCAGCTAGTATATATATATATATATATATATATATATATATATATATATATATATATATATATATATATATATATATATATATATATATATCTTGCCAGTTGTCACAAAGTTCTCCAAGTGATTTCTTCTCATAACATGCCCAAAAAATGTTGACTGTCTACCTCTAATTACTATATAGATGTATACACAAAGTTTTCCTGTTGTGAATTTGATTATGGAAGGCATACATTTGAATAACGAAGAAATAAGATTGCATGATTTATTGCCTAGCATATTTCGCTGCATCTCGTCAGGTACATATTGTATAATTCATTCATTCATTCATTCATTCATTCATTCATTCATTCATTCAATCATTCATTCATTCAGTAGCATGTCGTTTGCAGAACCTCACTTCCATAACAACCTTCCGGAAAACTTCTTGGTCGTAAGCAAGATGTCCCGCATCCGTTAAACTCATCTGGAGATCATCTGCTACATCCTGCACCAATCTTCTCTCCAGCCATGGTCTTCTTCTCTTCCCGGGTATATACCCCTCCATTATTGTTATCTCCAAACTTTCATGATCTTTCAAGTGACCAAAATATTTCAATTTTCTGTGTTATTTCGTCTTTAGTAGCCAGCCTTCTTGAATATTCAGCTCGTGTCGGTAATCACACATCATAAAGTAAAGAAATAAGATAACGCCTTCAAACTGAATTATACAACACATATATAGTAATTTGAATTGCCCTCATCGGTAATTTTAAATTGACTATAATGTCTTTTTGTGTGCACACAGTCGGTTTTGCAAATGAATGGCGATTTTTTCTGCATCTTTAATGCGTGACCGTTTTGTGTGTCAAACAACTAACGAAACGCATTGTCCCTATTAGTCACGTAACCCATTTGCAGGAAATTTGCGGTGTAGTCTTTGTCAGCTAACCAGAGTCTTTGTTTATTATTCTGTCTATCCTATTGGGCATGTGTTCTACCACCCTGTTAGTCAACTGCCTCTCTGTTCTGCCGATGGAGGTAGACTGGCATCTGCATGTGAATTGATAATACAATTGAAATTGGCGTTCAGAGGGACAGGTTCTTTTACTGCTGGGGCGTGTCTATAACACTCTGTAAGTACGTCTATAGCACTCTGTAAGTATGTCTATAACACTATGCAAGTATGTCTATAACACTATGTAAGTATGTCTATAACACTATGTAAGTATGTCTATAACACTAGATAAGTATGTCTATAACACTATGTAAGTATGTCTATAACACTATGTAAGTATGTCTATAACACTATGTAAGTATGTCTATAACACTATGCAAGTATGTCTATAACACTAGATAAGTATGTCTATAACACTATGTAAGTATGTCTATAACACTATGTAAGTATGTCTATAACACTATGTAAGTATGCCTATATGTCTTATGACATTCTGTAAGCATGTTTATAACACTGTGTAAGTATGATTATAACACTCTGTAAGTTTGTTTATAACACTCTGTAAGTATGTCTATAATACTATAAAAGTATGTCTATAACACACTGTAAGTATATCTGTAACACTCTGTACGAATGTCTATAAAACTCTGAAAGTATGTCTATAGCACACCGTAAGTATATCTATAATAATCTGTGTCTATAACAATATGTACGTGTGTCTAAAGCACTTTTATAATATGTCTATAACACTTTCTATGTACGTCTATAAGACACTGAAAGTATGTCTATAACACTCCACAAGTATGTCTATAACACTCTATAAGTGTGTCTATAACACTCTGTAAGTGTGTCTATAGCACTCTGTAAGTGTGTCTATAGCACTCTGAACGTATATCTATAACACTCAGTAAGTACGTCTGTAACACCCTGTAAGTGTCTATAACACTCTTTCCGTGTGTCGGAAGCACTTTTAAAGTATGTCTATAACACTCTACGAGTATGTCTATAACACTCTACAAGTATGTCTATAACACTCTACGAGTATGTCTATAACACTCTACAAGTATGTCTATAACACTCTACAAGTATATCTATAACACTCTACAAGTATATCTATAACACTGTACAACCGTGTCTATAACAGACAACATTGTAAAAAATGTAGGTTGTGGGGTCTATTTGTTGAAGTGGTTGAACCATCTGTCTCATGCTCTATTTCCGTGTCATGTTGTTGGACTGCCGTAGTGCAGGCAGAGACTGTCGGTACTGGAGAAGCCAATTTAATTAATAGTGGTAGTGGTAGTGATAGTAGTAGTACCAGTAGAAGCAATAGTAGTTTTAGTGGTTGTGGCCCTAACACTTCACATGCCCTGAGTAGATTTATTACTACCAGAGATGCGTGCACGCGTGTGTGTGTTTAAGCAAATAGATATTAATTTTTATCAGTTAGAAAGAAGTTGGAAATAGTAGAGACGTGGTTCCTCAAACGAGTACTGCGAATTCTTTGGATTGCCAGCATAAATAAAAACGAAGGACTGAAAGAAGCGAATGAAACTAAATTACTATATTCAACAATAAGAAAGAGACAAACATCTTTTTTTTTTAGATCATCTGATGAGAAGACTGGCATTGGAGAATTTCGTGACACCCGGAAAGATCAAGGGAAAGAGAGGCAGAGGCAGACCAAGAGATATGATGTTGTATGGACCTAGACAAAGAAATGGAGAAATATCATCAGCAGTTTTCCAGAAAATCAAAGACCGAGATCTGTGGAGAGACAGGAACGCCTACGCCAGCTGGCAAGACACTTGATGATGATGATTAATGTGTATACTCATCTTTCGTATTATTATGTTAACTGCTTCATTATTTCAACAATTACAATATAAAAAAAAATGTTTACTTCATCTTGTGTGTATTAGTATTTTTAGCCAACAGTATCGTATTGCATTGAAATGACATACTGTAAGATATACAATGCAAATGGTTAACATATAGCACCATGTTTGTATGGATGCTGGTGACAGATGTCAGTGTATGTGTGAGTTTTGTGTGTGAATATGTGGGAGATTTTGTGTATTAGTTTGTGTGATTGCTTGAATGAGTGTGTGTTTGCGTGTATGGTTTTAATGTATGATGAACATATTAGGGAGAGAGAGAGAGAGAGAGAGAGAGAGAGAGAGAGAGAGAGAGAGAGAAAGAGAGAGAGAGAGAGAGAGAGAGAGAGAGAGAGAGAGAGAGAGAGAGAGAGAGAGAAACCGAACGAACGAATTTGATTTTCGAAGGGTAACATATTGGGCACGCAGGCCCGTCTTACATTCGGCCCTTCCAATCTCTCATATTTCGTTCATCAGTGCATTGTGAATTCACATAGGAAGAGAGAGAGAGAGAGAGAGAGAGAGAGAGAGAGAGAGAGAGAGAGAGAGAGAGAGAGAGAGAGAATGAGAGAGAGAGAAAGAAAGAGAGAGAGAGAATGAGAGAGAGAATGAGAGAGAGAGAGAAAGAAAGAGAGAGAGAGAGAGAGAGAGAGAGAGAGAGAGAGAGAGTATGAGTGAATATTATTGTGTGTTTGTAACAGTTACTGGTACGTGTTGGACCTACTTGTACCGTCTCTTTACCACTTGTACCGTATCTTTACCGATTATCGGAACCACTTGTACCATCTCTTTACCGTGTGTCAGGACACTGTTGCACCGTCATTTTACCATGCGTCGGACACATTTGTACAGTCTGTGGTGGTTGATCGAGGGGACGGAGCACGTATAGGAATGTCCTGAGTGCAGTGATGACGTGTCTTAGCTCACTTCAACTCATCACATATACAAACATTGTGATAATGTCTGACATTGCCTCTCATCCAGGTTTTACCCACCTCTCTCTCTCTCTCTCTCTCTCTGTCTCTGTCTCTCTCTCTCTCTCTCTCTCTCTCTCTCTCTCTCTCTCTCTCTCTCTCTCTCTCTCTCTCTCTCTCTCTCTCTCTCCTCTTATCTCTATCTCTTTAATTCTGTCGAATCGGAAGGACTTGTCCTTAGGCAAACAGGTCCTTTCGTTACAATTGCTGCCTTCACTTAATCAGTCACGTCATGAGAAATGGAGTGTCCTTAGTCCACATCTCTAATTCAGATACAAGGTTTCTTTGAAGCCACCCCTTCACTAAAGTTTGTTCAACAGGTTAATTTTTTAATGGTGTTATTACAGGAGTGTCTGACCTTCGGGCTGACCTGTTGGTGATCAGTCTCTGCGTCAGCCCCATGTAAGTTACTATGAATGCATGTTCTTCACGCACTCGTAAGGACTACGCACACCATATACCCGTCACATAGTTTGGGTAATGTATACACCGCAACACCTTTGCTTCAAACACAACCACGAAAATATCGTATAACATTTACCATGGGGTAACATATTGCATCTGAAGCATACCAAAACAATAGGCAATATGCATAAAGAAAGCTACTCAGAATAACAGCTCAACAAACAATCACCCTGATGTGTTATAACTATGTAAAACATTATATACATTCCCTATATCAAGATTAGAATAAAAACTATGCATAAAAACTATTCCTAGCATAGCATGATATTTTCACTTGTGTGATTGTTTTAATGAGTGCGTGTATGCACGTGTGGTTAATGTATGCTTGAACATATAAGGGTATGAAAGAGAGAGAGAGAAAGATATATATATATATATATATATATATATATATATATATATATATATATATATATATATATATAGAGAGAGAGAGAGAGAGAGGGTATGTGAATGTGTTAGTGTGTGTGTGTGTGTGTGTGATTGTGAGTGTGTGTGATATCAAGTCAGTTGTCTTTATTTCCAAGGACATTCACTGTTACCCACTAATGGCCTGGTCGACAGAAACACAGGTCAAGGGAAAGACAAACCCCGACCCAAAGTTTTTTGTCTTTTTAAATCGTCGTATTGGAAGACATGACCACTGGGCATGAAGGCAGGCGGTCTAGTCACCTCGGCTCTGCGTCAAGTGAAAGTCAGGTATATGATTTCATATGTGTAACTTTTTAATCTCAGGGCTGAAGGCGATGAACCTGAGTTCGTTTTTCGCATGTCTGTCAGAGGAAGAGAACGTTCACAACGTAGAACGTTCACAAAAGTATTTCTGTGAGTAGCCACAACTAAAGTTGCTCTGTGAGTTGTAACAACTAAAGTTGCTCTGTGAGTAGCGACAACTAAAGTTGCTCTGTGAGTAGCGACAACTAAAGTTGCTCTGTGAGTTGTAACAACTAAAGTTGCTCTGTGAGTTGTAACAACTAAAGTTGCTCTGTGAGTAGCGACAACTAAAGTTGCTCTGTGCGTAGCGACAACTAAAGGTGATTTGTTAGTAGCGACAACTAAAGTTGCTCTGTGAGTAGTGACAACTAAAGTTGTTCTGTGAGTAGCGACAACTAAAGTTGATTTGTGAGTAGCGACAACTAAAGTTGTTCTGTGAGTAGTGACAACTAAAGTTGCTCTGTGAGTAGCGACAACTAAAGTTGCTCTGTGAGTAGCGACAACTAAAGGTGATTTGTGAGTAGTGACAACTAAAGTTGCTCTGTGAGTAGTGACAACTAAAGTTGTTCTGTGAGTAGCGACAGCTAAAGGTGATTTGTGAGTAGCGACAACTAAAGTTGCTCTGTGAGTAGTGACAACTAAAGTTGTTCTGTGAGTAGCGACAACTAAAGGTGATTTGTGAGTAGTGACAACTAAAGTTGCTCTGTGAGTAGTGACAACTAAAGTTGTTCTGTGAGTAGCGACAACTAAAGTTGATTTGTGAGTAGCGACAACTAAAGTTGCTCTGTGAGTAGCGACAACTAAAGGTGATTTGTGAGTAGTGACAACTAACGTTGCTCTGTGAGTAGTGACAACTAAAGTTGTTCTGTGAGTAGCGACAACTAAAGTTGATTTGTGAGTAGCGACAACTAAAGTTGATTTGTGAGTAGCGACAACTAAGAAACTCTTTCACACGCCTAAGGCGTACCAGCATATGGTGCGGGTTCCATGTTTGTATTGACCAATCGGCACTCGAGAGCTGATGTGGTTAATATCATGCCGGCCTCTTTACTTCTCAAGACATGTCATAACACACACACACACACACACACACACACACACACACATACACACACACACACACACACACACTCTTGATTAGAGGTCACAACAATTAGGTCTAACATTTCACAAGGGAAAGACAAAGACGGAGATTAAACAACCTAACCATGGTGAAACCTCTCTTCAAGATGCTCAAACACCTTTTCAGGCAATGTAGACACAGGTAGGAGAAAAGATGGGGATGCGAAATAAAAAATAAAAAAACAAACGGGGCTTTCATAGCTCCTTGAAATGGACGTCAGCAGACATTAAACTGAACACCAAACTTAGAATATTTAACAGTACTGTGAAATCAGTACTACTATATCGATAAAAAAACGTGGCGAATGACCAAAAGAGTTAGTGATGAACTACAAATATTCATTAGTGAGTGCCTCCGCAGAATGGTTGGACTTGGAAATAAAAAGATATTTGTGGCATAGGGTCCATTGTATATGCATTGCGTCATCGATAGAATTATTATGTTTTCAAACTCAACAATGTGGAGCTCACTGAGACAACAAAATGCAATCTTTGGATTTGAGAGGTGAGAAAACCACGCTGGCACCGCGTAGGACACACATTGAGAAAATCCGAGGACAGCAAAACTAGACAATGCTTTGTCTGGAACCTGCATGGAGAACGAACTAGTGAGAGACCTAAAACACATGGAGACGGGAATTCAAGACAGAGATGACAAATATGGAGAGAACATGCGCGGAGCTGCATGGGATTAGCAAAAGGTAGGACGGCCTGTCGTCAGTTGTTTGAGGGTCTCTAATTCAAGAGGCCTTATAGCTACCACTGTATCAGAATTGTCTAGGTTTGTATTAAGTAAACATGACATCCACATGTCAGATTCTTTGACACAGGGTCCATTGTAGAAGCATAGTCATGAATTCGAAAGTTCCAGACACAGC